>CM067359.1:171755809-171868309 GCA_034401795.1 Chaetoderma sp. LZ-2023a
CACGACACGACGATGTTCTATTTTAACCTATGAATGAGCTGTAGTACAGGTGTGGCACCTAATTTAACCTTTCTATGAGCTGTAGTACAGGTGTGGCACCTATTTTAACCTATCTATGAGCTGTAGTACAGGTGTGGCACCTATTTTAACCTATCTATTAGCTGTAGTACAGGTGTGGCACCTATTTTAACCTATCTATGAGCTGTAGTACAGGTGTGGCACCTATTTTAACCTATCTATTAGCTGTAGTACATGTGTGGCACCTATTTTAACCTATCTATTAGCTGTAGTACAGGTGTGGCACCTATTTTAACCTTTCTATGAGATGTAGTACAGGTGTGGCACCTATTTTAACCTATCTATGAGCTGTAGTACAGGTGTGGCACCTATTTTAACCTATCTATGAGCTGTAGTACAGGTGTGGCACCTATTTTAACCTATCTATGAGCTGTAGTACAGGTGTGGCACCTATTTTAACCTATCTATTAGCTGTAGTACAGGTGTGGCACCTATTTTAACCTATCTATGAGCTGTAGTACAGGTGTGGCACCTATTTTAACCTATCTATGAGCTGTAGTACAGGTGTGGCACCTATTTTAACCTATCTATGAGCTGTAGTACAGGTGTGGCACCTATTTTAACCTATCTATTAGCTGTAGTACAGGTGTGGCACCTATTTTAACCTATCTATGAGCTGTAGTACAGGTGTGGCACCTATTTTAACCTATCTATTAGCTGTAGTACAGGTGTGGCACCTATTTTAACCTATCTATTAGCTGTAGTACAGGTGTGGCACCTATTTTAACCTATCTATTAGCTGTAGTACAGGTGTGGCACCTATTTTAACCTGTCTATGAGCTGTAGTACAGGTGTGGCACCTATTTTAACCTATCTATGAGCTGTAGTACAGGTGTGGCACCTATTTTAACCTATCTATTCGCTGTAGTACATGTGTGGCACCTATTTTAACCTATCTATTAGCTGTAGTACAGGTGTGGCACCTATTTTAACCTATCTATGAGCTGTAGTACAGGTGTGGCACCTATTTTAACCTATCTATTAGCTGTAGTACAGGTGTGGCACCTATTTTAACCTATCTATTAGCTGTAGTACAGGTGTGGCACCTATTTTAACCTATCTATGAGCTGTAGTACAGGTGTGGCACCTATTTTAACCTATCTATTAGCTGTAGTACAGGTGTGGCACCTATTTTAACCTATCTATTATCTGTAGTACAGGTGTGGCACCTATTTTAACCTATCTATGAGCTGTAGTACAGGTGTGGCACCTATTTTAACCTATCTATGAGCTGTAGTACAGGTGTGGCACCTATTTTAACCTATCTATGAGATGTAGTACACGTGTGGCACCTATTTTAACCTATCTATGAGCTGTAGTACAGGTGTGGCACCTATTTTAACCTATCTATTAGCTGTAGTACAGGTGTGGCACCTATTTTAACCTATCTATTAGCTGTAGTACAGGTGTGGCACCTATTTTAACCTATCTATGAGCTGTAGTACAGGTGTGGCACCTATTTTAACCTATCTATGAGCTGTAGTACAGGTGTGGCACCTATTTTAACCTATCTATGAGCTGTAGTACAGGTGTGGCACCTATTTTAACCTATCTATGAGCTGTAGTACATGTGTGGCACCTATTTTAACCTATCTATGAGCTGTAGTACAGGTGTGGCACCTATTTTAACCTATCTATTAGCTGTAGTACAGGTGTGGCACCTATTTTAACCTATCTATGAGCTGTAGTACAGGTGTGGCACCTATTTTAACCTATCTATTAGCTGTAGTACTGGTGTGGCACCTATTTTAACCTATCTATTAGCTGTAGTACAGGTGTGGCTCCTATTTTAACCTGTCTATGAGCTGTAGTACAGGTGTGGCACCTATTTTAACCTATCTATGAGCTGTAGTACATGTGTGGCACCTATTTTAACCTATCTATGAGCTGTAGTACAGGTGTGGCACCTATTTTAACCTATCTATTAGCTGTAGTACAGGTGTGGCACCTATTTTAACCTATCTATGAGCTGTAGTACAGGTGTGGCACCTATTTTAACCTATCTATTAGCTGTAGTACAGGTGTGGCACCTATTTTAACCTATCTATGAGCTGTAGTACAGGTGTGGCACCTATTTTAACCTATCTATGAGCTGTAGTACAGGTGTGGCACCTATTTTAACCTATCTATGAGCTGTAGTACAGGTGTGGCACCTATTTTAACCTATCTATGAGCTGTAGTACAGGTGTGGCACCTATTTTAACCTATCTATGAGCTGTAGTACAGGTGTGGCACCTATTTTAACCTATCTATGAGCTGTAGTACAGGTGTGGCACCTATTTTAACCTATCTATTAGCTGTAGTACAGGTGTGGCACCTATTTTAACCTATCTATGAGCTGTAGTACAGGTGTGGCACCTATTTTAACCTATCTATTAGCTGTAGTACAGGTGTGGCACCTATTTTAACCTATCTATGAGCTGTAGTACAGGTGTGGCACCTATTTTAACCTATCTATGAGCTGTAGTACAGGTGTGGCACCTATTTTAACCTATCTATTAGCTGTAGTACAGGTGTGGCACCTATTTTAACCTATCTATGAGCTGTAGTACAGGTGTGGCACCTATTTTAACCTATCTATTAGCTGTAGTACAGGTGTGGCACCTATTTTAACCTATCTATTATCTGTAGTACAGGTGTGGCACCTATTTTAACCTATCTATGAGCTGTAGTACAGGTGTGGCACCTATTTTAACCTATCTATGAGCTGTAGTACATGTGTGGCACCTATTTTAACCTATCTATGAGCTGTAGTACAGGTGTGGCACCTATTTTAACCTATCTATTAGCTGTAGTACAGGTGTGGCACCTATTTTAACCTATCTATTAGCTGTAGTACAGGTGTGGCACCTATTTTAACCTATCTATTAGCTGTAGTACAGGTGTGGCACCTATTTTAACCTATCTATGAGCTGTAGTACAGGTGTGGCACCTATTTTAACCTATCTATGAGCTGTAGTACATGGTGTGGCACCTATTTTAACCTGTCTATGAGCTGTAGTACAGGTGTGGCACCTATTTTAACCTATCTATTAGCTGTAGTACAGGTGTGGCACCTATTTTAACCTATCTATGAGCTGTAGTACAGGTGTGGCACCTATTTTAACCTATCTATGAGCTGTAGTACAGGTGTGGCACCTATTTTAACCTATCTATGAGCTGTAGTACAGGTGTGGCACCTATTTTAACCTATCTTTGAGCTGTAGTACAGGTGTGGCACCTATTTTAACCTATCTATTAGCTGTAGTACAGGTGTGGCACCTATTTTAACCTATCTATTAGCTGTAGTACAGGTGTGGCACCTATTTTAACCTGTCTATTAGCTGTAGTAAAGGTGTGGCACCTATTTTAACCTATCTATGAGCTGTAGTACATGTGTGGCACCTATTTTAACCTATCTATGAGCTGTAGTACAGGTGTGGCACCTATTTTAACCTATCTATTAGCTGTAGTACAGGTGTGGCACCTATTTTAACCTTTCTATTAGCTGTAGTACAGGTGTGGCACCTATTTTAACCTATCTATTAGCTGTTGTACAGGTGTGGCACCTATTTTAACCTGTCTATTAGCTGTAGTAAAGGTGTGGCACCTATTTTAACCTATCTATGAGCTGTAGTACATGTGTGGCACCTATTTTAACCTGTCTATGAGCTGTAGTACAGGTGTGGCACCTATTTTAACCTATCTATTAGCTGTAGTACAGGTGTGGCACCTATTTTAACCTTTCTATGAGCTGTAGTACAGGTGTGGCACCTATTTTAACCTATCTATGAGCTGTAGTACAGGTGTGGCACCTATTTTAACCTATCTTTGAGCTGTAGTACAGGTGTGGCACCTATTTTAACCTATCTATTAGCTGTAGTACAGGTGTGGCACCTATTTTAACCTATCTATTAGCTGTTGTACAGGTGTGGCACCTATTTTAACCTATCTATTAGCTGTAGTACAGGTGTGGCACCTATTTTAACCTATCTATGAGCTGTAGTACATGTGTGGCACCTATTTTAACCTATCTATGAGCTGTAGTACAGGTGTGGCACCTATTTTAACCTATCTATTAGCTGTAGTACAGGTGTGGCACCTATTTTAACCTATCTATTAGCTGTAGTACAGGTGTGGCACCTATTTTAACCTATCTATTAGCTGTTGTACAGGTGTGGCACCTATTTTAACCTGTCTATTAGCTGTAGTACAGGTGTGGCACCTATTTTAACCTATCTATGAGCTGTAGTACATGTGTGGCACCTATTTTAACCTGTCTATGAGCTGTAGTACAGGTGTGGCACCTATTTTAACCTATCTATTAGCTGTAGTACAGGTGTGGCACCTATTTTAACCTTTCTATGAGCTGTAGTACTGGTGTGGCACCTATTTTAACCTATCTATGAGCTGTAGTACAGGTGTGGCACCTATTTTAACCTATCTATGAGCTGTAGTACAGGTGTGGCACCTATTTTAACCTATCTATTAGCTGTAGTACAGGTGTGGCACCTATTTTAACCTATCTATTAGCTGTAGTACAGGTGTGGCACCTATTTTAACCTATCTATTAGCTGTAGTACAGGTGTGGCACCTATTTTAACCTATCTATTAGCTGTAGTACAGGTGTGGCACCTATTTTAACCTATCTATTAGCTGTAGTACAGGTGTGGCACCTATTTTAACCTATCTATTAGCTGTAGTACAGGTGTGGCACCTATTTTAACCTATCTATGAGCTGTAGTACAGGTGTGGCACCTATTTTAACCTATCTATGAGCTGTAGTACAGGTGTGGCACCTATTTTAACCTATCTATTGGCTGTAGTACAGGTGTGGCACCTATTTTAACCTGTCTATGAGCTGTAGTACAGGTGTGGCACCTATTTTAACCTATCTATTAGCTGTAGTACAGGTGTGGCACCTATTTTAACCTTTCTATGAGCTGTAGTACAGGTGTGGCACCTATTTTAACCTATCTATGAGCTGTAGTACAGGTGTGGCACCTATTTTAACCTATCTATGAGCTGTAGTACAGGTGTGGCACCTATTTTAACCTATCTATGAGCTGTAGTACAGGTGTGGCACCTATTTTAACCTATCTATGAGCTGTAGTACAGGTGTGGCACCTATTTTAACCTATCTATTGGCTGTATTACAGGTGTGGCACCTATTTTAACCTTTCTATGAGCTGTAGTACAGGTGTGGCACCTATTTTAACCTATCTATGAGCTGTAGTACAGGTGTGGCACCTATTTTAACCTATCTATTGGCTGTAGTACAGGTGTGGCACCTATTTTAACCTGTCTATGAGCTGTAGTACAGGTGTGGCACCTATTTTAACCTATCTATTAGCTGTAGTACAGGTGTGGCACCTATTTTAACCTTTCTATGAGCTGTAGTACAGGTGTGGCACCTATTTTAACCTATCTATGAGCTGTAGTACAGGTGTGGCACCTATTTTAACCTATCTATGAGCTGTAGTACAGGTGTGGCACCTATTTTAACCTATCTATGAGCTGTAGTACAGGTGTGGCACATATTTTAACCTACTATGAGCTGTAGTACAGGTGTGGCACCTATTTTAACCTATCTATGAGCTGTAGTACAGGTGTGGCACCTATTTTAACCTATCTATTAGCTGTAGTACAGGTGTGGCACCTATTTTAACCTATCTATTAGCTGTAGTACAGGTGTGGCACCTATTTTAACCTGTCTATTAGCTGTAGTACAGGTGTGGCACCTATTTTAACCTATCTATGAGCTGTAGTACAGGTGTGGCACCTATTTTAACCTATCTATGAGCTGTAGTACATGTGTGGCACCTATTTTAACCTGTCTATGAGCTGTAGTACAGGTGTGGCACCTATTTTAAACTATCTATTAGCTGTAGTACAGGTGTGGCACCTATTTTAACCTTTCTATGAGCTGTAGTACAGGTGTGGCACCTATTTTAACCTATCTATGAGCTGTAGTACAGGTGTGGCACCTATTTTAACCTATCTATGAGCTGTAGTACAGGTGTGGCACCTATTTTAACCTATCTATGAGCTGTAGTACAGGTGTGGCACCTATTTTAACCTATCTATTGGCTGTAGTACAGGTGTGGCACCTATTTTAACCTGTCTATGAGCTGTAGTACAGGTGTGGCACCTATTTTAACCTATCTATGAGCTGTAGTACAGGTGTGGCACCTATTTTAACCTATCTATGAGCTGTAGTACAGGTGTGGCACCTATTTTAACCTATCTATGAGCTGTAGTACAGGTGTGGCACCTATTTTAACCTATCTATGAGCTGTAGTACAGGTGTGGCACCTATTTTAACCTATCTATTGAGCTGTAGTACAGGTGTGGCACCTATTTTAACCTGTCTATGAGCTGTAGTACAGGTGTGGCACCTATTTTAACCTATCTATTAGCTGTAGTACAGGTGTGGCACCTATTTTAACCTTTCTATGAGCTGTAGTACAGGTGTGGCACCTATTTTAACCTATCTATGAGCTGTAGTACAGGTGTGGCACCTATTTTAACCTATCTATGAGCTGTAGTACAGGTGTGGCACCTATTTTAACCTATCTATGAGCTGTAGTACAGGTGTGGCACATATTTTAACCTATCTATGAGCTGTAGTACAGGTGTGGCACCTATTTTAACCTATCTATGAGCTGTAGTACAGGTGTGGCACCTATTTTAACCTATCTATTAGCTGTAGTACAGGTGTGGCACCTATTTTAACCTATCTATTAGCTGTAGTACAGGTGTGGCACCTATTTTAACCTGTCTATTAGCTGTAGTACAGGTGTGGCACCTATTTTAACCTATCTATGAGCTGTAGTACAGGTGTGGCACCTATTTTAACCTATCTATGAGCTGTAGTACAGGTGTGGCACCTATTTTAACCTATCTATGAGCTGTAGTACATGTGTGGCACCTATTTTAACCTATCTATGAGCTGTAGTACAGGTGTGGCACCTATTTTAACCTATCTATTAGCTGTAGTACAGGTGTGGCACCTATTTTAACCTATCTATTAGCTGTAGTACAGGTGTGGCACCTATTTTAACCTATCTATTAGCTGTAGTACAGGTGTGGCACCTATTTTAACCTATCTATGAGCTGTAGTACAGGTGTGGCACCTATTTTAACCTATCTATGAGCTGTAGTACAGGTGTGGCACCTATTTTAACCTATCTATGAGCTGTAGTACATGTGTGGCACCTATTTTAACCTATCTATGAGCTGTAGTACAGGTGTGGCACCTATTTTAACCTATCTATTAGCTGTAGTACAGGTGTGGCACCTATTTTAACCTATCTATGAGCTGTAGTACAGGTGTGGCACCTATTTTAACCTATCTATTAGCTGTAGTACTGGTGTGGCACCTATTTTAACCTATCTATTAGCTGTAGTACAGGTGTGGCTCCTATTTTAACCTGTCTATGAGCTGTAGTACAGGTGTGGCACCTATTTTAACCTATCTATGAGCTGTAGTACATGTGTGGCACCTATTTGAACCTATCTATGAGCTGTAGTACAGGTGTGGCACCTATTTTAACCTATCTATTAGCTGTAGTACAGGTGTGGCACCTCTTTTAACCTATCTATGAGCTGTAGTACAGGTGTGGCACCTATTTTAACCTATCTATGAGCTGTAGTACAGGTGTGGCACCTATTTTAACCTATCTATGAGCTGTAGTACAGGTGTGGCACCTATTTTAACCTATCTATTAGCTGTAGTACAGGTGTGGCACCTATTTTAACCTATCTATTAGCTGTAGTACAGGTGTGGCACCTATTTTAACCTATCTATGAGCTGTAGTACATATGTGGCACCTATTTTAACCTATCTATGAGCTGTAGTACAGGTGTGGCACCTATTTTAACCTATCTATGAGCTGTAGTACAGGTGTGGCACCTATTTTAACCTATCTAATGAGCTGTAGTACAGGTGTGGCACCTATTTTAACCTATCTATGAGCTGTAGTACAGGTGTGGCACCTATTTTAACCTATCTATGAGCTGTAGTACAGGTGTGGCACCTATTTTAACCTATCTATGAGCTGTAGTACAGGTGTGGCACCTATTTTAACCTATCTATGAGCTGTAGTACAGGTGTGGCACCTATTTTAACCTATCTATTAGCTGTAGTACAGGTGTGGCACCTATTTTAACCTATCTATTAGCTGTAGTACAGGTGTGGCACCTATTTTAACCTATCTATGAGCTGTAGTACAGGTGTGGCACCTATTTTAACCTATCTATGAGCTGTAGTACAGGTGTGGCACCTATTTTAACCTATCTATGAGCTGTAGTACAGGTGTGGCACCTATTTTAACCTATCTATTAGCTGTAGTACAGGTGTGGCACCTATTTTAACCTATCTATGAGCTGTAGTACAGGTGTGGCACCTATTTTAACCTATCTATTAGCTGTAGTACAGGTGTGGCACCTATTTTAACCTATCTATTAGCTGTAGTACAGGTGTGGCACCTATTTTAACCTATCTATTAGCTGTAGTACATGTGTGGCACCTATTTTAACCTATCTATGAGCTGTAGTACAGGTGTGGCACCTATTTTAACCTATCTATGAGCTGTAGTACAGGTGTGGCACCTATTTTAACCTATCTATGAGCTGTAGTACAGGTGTGGCACCTATTTTAACCTATCTATTAGCTGTAGTACAGGTGTGGCACCTATTTTAACCTATCTATGAGCTGTAGTACAGGTGTGGCACCTATTTTAACCTATCTATTAGCTGTAGTACAGGTGTGGCACCTATTTTAACCTATCTATTAGCTGTAGTACAGGTGTGGCACCTATTTTAACCTATCTATGAGCTGTAGTACAGGTGTGGCACCTATTTTAACCTATCTATTAGCTGTAGTACAGGTGTGGCACCTATTTTAACCTATCTATGAGCTGTAGTACAGGTGTGGCACCTATTTTAACCTATCTATGAGCTGTAGTACAGGTGTGGCACCTATTTTAACCTATCTATGAGCTGTAGTACAGGTGTGGCACCTATTTTAACCTATCTATGAGCTGTAGTACAGGTGTGGCACCTATTTTAACCTATCTATGAGCTGTAGTACAGGTGTGGCACCTATTTTAACCTATCTATTAGCTGTAGTACAGGTGTGGCACCTATTTTAACCTATCTATTAGCTGTAGTACAGGTGTGGCACCTATTTTAACCTATCTATGAGCTGTAGTACAGGTGTGGCACCTATTTTAACCTATCTATGAGCTGTAGTACAGGTGTGGCACCTATTTTAACCTATCTATGAGCTGTAGTACAGGTGTGGCACCTATTTTAACCTATCTATGAGCTGTAGTACATGTGTGGCACCTATTTTAACCTATCTATGAGCTGTAGTACAGGTGTGGCACCTATTTTAACCTATCTATTAGCTGTAGTACAGGTGTGGCACCTATTTTAACCTATCTATGAGCTGTAGTACAGGTGTGGCACCTATTTTAACCTATCTATTAGCTGTAGTACTGGTGTGGCACCTATTTTAACCTATCTATTAGCTGTAGTACAGGTGTGGCTCCTATTTTAACCTGTCTATGAGCTGTAGTACAGGTGTGGCACCTATTTTAACCTATCTATGAGCTGTAGTACATGTGTGGCACCTATTTGAACCTATCTATGAGCTGTAGTACAGGTGTGGCACCTATTTTAACCTATCTATTAGCTGTAGTACAGGTGTGGCACCTCTTTTAACCTATCTATGAGCTGTAGTACAGGTGTGGCACCTATTTTAACCTATCTATTAGCTGTAGTACAGGTGTGGCACCTATTTTAACCTATCTATGAGCTGTAGTACAGGTGTGGCACCTATTTTAACCTATCTATGAGCTGTAGTACATGTGTGGCACCTATTTTAACCTGTCTATGAGCTGTAGTACAGGTGTGGCACCTATTTTAACCTATCTATGAGCTGTAGTACAGGTGTGGCACCTATTTTAACCTATCTATTCGCTGTAGTACATGTGTGGCACCTATTTTAACCTATCTATTAGCTGTAGTACAGGTGTGGCACCTATTTTAACCTATCTATGAGCTGTAGTACAGGTGTGGCACCTATTTTAACCTATCTATTAGCTGTAGTACAGGTGTGGCACCTATTTTAACCTATCTATGAGCTGTAGTACAGGTGTGGCACCTATTTTAACCTATCTATGAGCTGTAGTACAGGTGTGGCACCTATTTTAACCTATCTATTAGCTGTAGTACAGGTGTGGCACCTATTTTAACCTATCTATGAGCTGTAGTACAGGTGTGGCACCTATTTTAACCTATCTATTAGCTGTAGTACAGGTGTGGCACCTATTTTAACCTATCTATTATCTGTAGTACAGGTGTGGCACCTATTTTAACCTATCTATGAGCTGTAGTACAGGTGTGGCACCTATTTTAACCTATCTATGAGCTGTAGTACATGTGTGGCACCTATTTTAACCTATCTATGAGCTGTAGTACAGGTGTGGCACCTATTTTAACCTATCTATTAGCTGTAGTACAGGTGTGGCACCTATTTTAACCTATCTATTAGCTGTAGTACAGGTGTGGCACCTATTTTAACCTATCTATTAGCTGTAGTACAGGTGTGGCACCTATTTTAACCTATCTATGAGCTGTAGTACAGGTGTGGCACCTATTTTAACCTATCTATGAGCTGTAGTACAGGTGTGGCACCTATTTTAACCTATCTATGAGCTGTAGTACATGTGTGGCACCTATTTTAACCTATCTATGAGCTGTAGTACAGGTGTGGCACCTATTTTAACCTATCTATTAGCTGTAGTACAGGTGTGGCACCTATTTTAACCTATCTATGAGCTGTAGTACAGGTGTGGCACCTATTTTAACCTATCTATTAGCTGTAGTACTGGTGTGGCACCTATTTTAACCTATCTATTAGCTGTAGTACAGGTGTGGCTCCTATTTTAACCTGTCTATGAGCTGTAGTACAGGTGTGGCACCTATTTTAACCTATCTATGAGCTGTAGTACATGTGTGGCACCTATTTGAACCTATCTATGAGCTGTAGTACAGGTGTGGCACCTATTTTAACCTATCTATTAGCTGTAGTACAGGTGTGGCACCTATTTTAACCTATCTATGAGCTGTAGTACAGGTGTGGCACCTATTTTAACCTATCTATGAGCTGTAGTACAGGTGTGGCACCTATTTTAACCTATCTATGAGCTGTAGTACAGGTGTGGCACCTATTTTAACCTATCTATTAGCTGTAGTACAGGTGTGGCACCTATTTTAACCTATCTATTAGCTGTAGTACAGGTGTGGCACCTATTTTAACCTATCTATGAGCTGTAGTACAGGTGTGGCACCTATTTTAACCTATCTATGAGCTGTAGTACAGGTGTGGCACCTATTTTAACCTATCTATGAGCTGTAGTACAGGTGTGGCACCTATTTTAACCTATCTATGAGCTGTAGTACAGGTGTGGCACCTATTTTAACCTATCTATTAGCTGTAGTACATGTGTGGCACCTATTTTAACCTATCTATTAGCTGTAGTACAGGTGTGGCACCTATTTTAACCTATCTATGAGCTGTAGTACAGGTGTGGCACCTATTTTAACCTATCTATGAGCTGTAGTACAGGTGTGGCACCTATTTTAACCTATCTATGAGCTGTAGTACAGGTGTGGCACCTATTTTAACCTATCTATTAGCTGTAGTACAGGTGTGGCACCTATTTTAACCTATCTATGAGCTGTAGTACAGGTGTGGCACCTATTTTAACCTATCTATTAGCTGTAGTACAGGTGTGGCACCTATTTTAACCTATCTATTAGCTGTAGTACAGGTGTGGCACCTATTTTAACCTATCTATTAGCTGTAGTACAGGTGTGGCACCTATTTTAACCTATCTATGAGCTGTAGTACAGGTGTGGCACCTATTTTAACCTATCTATGAGCTGTAGTACAGGTGTGGCACCTATTTTAACCTATCTATGAGCTGTAGTACAGGTGTGGCACCTATTTTAACCTATCTATGAGCTGTAGTACAGGTGTGGCACCTATTTTAACCTATCTATGAGCTGTAGTACAGGTGTGGCACCTATTTTAACCTATCTATTAGCTGTAGTACAGGTGTGGCACCTATTTTAACCTATCTATTAGCTGTAGTACAGGTGTGGCACCTATTTTAACCTATCTATGAGCTGTAGTACAGGTGTGGCACCTATTTTAACCTATCTATGAGCTGTAGTACAGGTGTGGCACCTATTTTAACCTATCTATTAGCTGTAGTACAGGTGTGGCACCTATTTTAACCTATCTATTAGCTGTAGTACAGGTGTGGCACCTATTTTAACCTATCTATGAGCTGTAGTACAGGTGTGGCACCTATTTTAACCTATCTATGAGCTGTAGTACAGGTGTGGCACCTATTTTAACCTATCTATTAGCTGTAGTACAGGTGTGGCACCTATTTTAACCTATCTATGAGCTGTAGTACAGGTGTGGCACCTATTTTAACCTATCTATGAGCTGTAGTACAGGTGTGGCACCTATTTTAACCTATCTATTAGCTGTAGTACAGGTGTGGCACCTATTTTAACCTATCTATTATCTGTAGTACAGGTGTGGCACCTATTTTAACCTATCTATGAGCTGTAGTACAGGTGTGGCACCTATTTTAACCTATCTATGAGCTGTAGTACAGGTGTGGCACCTATTTTAACCTATCTATGAGCTGTAGTACATGTGTGGCACCTATTTTAACCTATCTATGAGCTGTAGTACAGGTGTGGCACCTATTTTAACCTATCTATTAGCTGTAGTACAGGTGTGGCACCTATTTTAACCTATCTATTAGCTGTAGTACAGGTGTGGCACCTATTTTAACCTATCTATGAGCTGTAGTACAGGTGTGGCACCTATTTTAACCTATCTATGAGCTGTAGTACAGGTGTGGCACCTATTTTAACCTATCTATGAGCTGTAGTACAGGTGTGGCACCTATTTTAACCTATCTATGAGCTGTAGTACATGTGTGGCACCTATTTTAACCTATCTATGAGCTGTAGTACAGGTGTGGCACCTATTTTAACCTATCTATTAGCTGTAGTACAGGTGTGGCACCTATTTTAACCTATCTATGAGCTGTAGTACAGGTGTGGCACCTATTTTAACCTATCTATTAGCTGTAGTACTGGTGTGGCACCTATTTTAACCTATCTATTAGCTGTAGTACAGGTGTGGCTCCTATTTTAACCTGTCTATGAGCTGTAGTACAGGTGTGGCACCTATTTTAACCTATCTATGAGCTGTAGTACATGTGTGGCACCTATTTTAACCTATCTATGAGCTGTAGTACAGGTGTGGCACCTATTTTAACCTATCTATTAGCTGTAGTACAGGTGTGGCACCTATTTTAACCTATCTATGAGCTGTAGTACAGGTGTGGCACCTATTTTAACCTATCTATTAGCTGTAGTACAGGTGTGGCACCTATTTTAACCTATCTATGAGCTGTAGTACAGGTGTGGCACCTATTTTAACCTATCTATGAGCTGTAGTACAGGTGTGGCACCTATTTTAACCTATCTATGAGCTGTAGTACAGGTGTGGCACCTATTTTAACCTATCTATGAGCTGTAGTACAGGTGTGGCACCTATTTTAACCTATCTATGAGCTGTAGTACAGGTGTGGCACCTATTTTAACCTATCTATGAGCTGTAGTACAGGTGTGGCACCTATTTTAACCTATCTATGAGCTGTAGTACAGGTGTGGCACCTATTTTAACCTATCTATTAGCTGTAGTACAGGTGTGGCACCTATTTTAACCTATCTATGAGCTGTAGTACAGGTGTGGCACCTATTTTAACCTATCTATGAGCTGTAGTACAGGTGTGGCACCTATTTTAACCTATCTATGAGCTGTAGTACAGGTGTGGCACCTATTTTAACCTATCTATGAGCTGTAGTACAGGTGTGGCACCTATTTTAACCTATCTATTAGCTGTAGTACAGGTGTGGCACCTATTTTAACCTATCTATGAGCTGTAGTACAGGTGTGGCACCTATTTTAACCTATCTATTAGCTGTAGTACAGGTGTGGCACCTATTTTAACCTATCTATGAGCTGTAGTACAGGTGTGGCACCTATTTTAACCTGTCTATGAGCTGTAGTACAGGTGTGGCACCTATTTTAACCTATCTATGAGCTGTAGTACATGTGTGGCACCTATTTTAACCTATCTATGAGCTGTAGTACAGGTGTGGCACCTATTTTAACCTATCTATTAGCTGTAGTACAGGTGTGGCACCTATTTTAACCTATCTATTAGCTGTAGTACAGGTGTGGCACCTATTTTAACCTATCTATTAGCTGTAGTACAGGTGTGGCACCTATTTTAACCTATCTATGAGCTGTAGTACAGGTGTGGCACCTATTTTAACCTATCTATGAGCTGTAGTACAGGTGTGGCACCTATTTTAACCTATCTATGAGCTGTAGTACAGGTGTGGCACCTATTTTAACCTATCTATGAGCTGTAGTACAGGTGTGGCACCTATTTTAACCTATCTATGAGCTGTAGTACAGGTGTGGCACCTATTTTAACCTATCTATTAGCTGTAGTACAGGTGTGGCACCTATTTTAACCTATCTATGAGCTGTAGTACAGGTGTGGCACCTATTTTAACCTATCTATTAGCTGTAGTACAGGTGTGGCACCTATTTTAACCTATCTATGAGCTGTAGTACAGGTGTGGCACCTATTTTAACCTATCTATGAGCTGTAGTACAGGTGTGGCACCTATTTTAACCTATCTATGAGCTGTAGTACAGGTGTGGCACCTATTTTAACCTATCTATGAGCTGTAGTACAGGTGTGGCACCTATTTTAACCTATCTATTAGCTGTAGTACAGGTGTGGCACCTATTTTAACCTATCTATGAGCTGTAGTACAGGTGTGGCACCTATTTTAACCTATCTATTAGCTGTAGTACTGGTGTGGCACCTATTTTAACCTATCTATTAGCTGTAGTACAGGTGTGGCACCTATTTTAACCTGTCTATGAGCTGTAGTACAGGTGTGGCACCTATTTTAACCTATCTATGAGCTGTAGTACATGTGTGGCACCTATTTTAACCTATCTATGAGCTGTAGTACAGGTGTGGCACCTATTTTAACCTATCTATTAGCTGTAGTACAGGTGTGGCACCTATTTTAACCTATCTATGAGCTGTAGTACAGGTGTGGCACCTATTTTAACCTATCTATTAGCTGTAGTACAGGTGTGGCACCTATTTTAACCTATCTATGAGCTGTAGTACAGGTGTGGCACCTATTTTAACCTATCTATGAGCTGTAGTACAGGTGTGGCACCTATTTTAACCTATCTATGAGCTGTAGTACAGGTGTGGCACCTATTTTAACCTATCTATGAGCTGTAGTACAGGTGTGGCACCTATTTTAACCTATCTATGAGCTGTAGTACAGGTGTGGCACCTATTTTAACCTATCTATGAGCTGTAGTACAGGTGTGGCACCTATTTTAACCTATCTATGAGCTGTAGTACAGGTGTGGCACCTATTTTAACCTATCTATGAGCTGTAGTACAGGTGTGGCACCTATTTTAACCTATCTATTAGCTGTAGTACAGGTGTGGCACCTATTTTAACCTATCTATGAGCTGTAGTACAGGTGTGGCACCTATTTTAACCTATCTATGAGCTGTAGTACAGGTGTGGCACCTATTTTAACCTATCTATTAGCTGTAGTACAGGTGTGGCACCTATTTTAACCTATCTATGAGCTGTAGTACAGGTGTGGCACCTATTTTAACCTATCTATGAGCTGTAGTACAGGTGTGGCACCTATTTTAACCTATCTATTAGCTGTAGTACAGGTGTGGCACCTATTTTAACCTATCTATTAGCTGTAGTACAGGTGTGGCACCTATTTTAACCTATCTATTAGCTGTAGTACAGGTGTGGCACCTATTTTAACCTATCTATGAGCTGTAGTACAGGTGTGGCACCTATTTTAACCTATCTATTAGCTGTAGTACAGGTGTGGCACCTATTTTAACCTATCTATGAGCTGTAGTACAGGTGTGGCACCTATTTTAACCTATCTATTAGCTGTAGTACAGGTGTGGCACCTATTTTAACCTATCTATGAGCTGTAGTACAGGTGTGGCACCTATTTTAACCTATCTATTAGCTGTAGTACAGGTGTGGCACCTATTTTAACCTATCTATGAGCTGTAGTACAGGTGTGGCACCTATTTTAACCTATCTATGAGCTGTAGTACAGGTGTGGCACCTATTTTAACCTATCTATGAGCTGTAGTACAGGTGTGGCACCTATTTTAACCTATCTATTAGCTGTAGTACAGGTGTGGCACCTATTTTAACCTATCTATGAGCTGTAGTACAGGTGTGGCACCTATTTTAACCTATCTATGAGCTGTAGTACAGGTGTGGCACCTATTTTAACCTATCTATTAGCTGTAGTACAGGTGTGGCACCTATTTTAACCTATCTATTAGCTGTAGTACAGGTGTGGCACCTATTTTAACCTATCTATTAGCTGTAGTACAGGTTGTGGCACCTATTTTAACCTGTCTATTAGCTGTAGTACAGGTATGGCACCTATTTTAACCCATCTATTAGCTGTAGTACAGGTGTGGCACCTATTTTAACCTATCTATTAGCTATAGTACAGGTGTGGCACCTATTTTAACCTATCTATTAGCTGTAGTACAGGTGTGGCACATATGCGTGTGATTGGTATGCAGGGGCCCCACAAATTAAGACAAAAAAATCTTTTGTTTCACAAAATTTGGGGGCCCTGAATATTTTTAGCGGAGTGGGTGTTGGGGCAAATGCATTTGTTTTACTACCATAAATTGGGCCGTGCTATCGACTGGTCATAGCTATTACGGCTGTTACAATGTACATCAACTTATTATGGACGGAGAGAGCGATAGATCGTGAGCATAACTGGATTGCTGGAAAACTGAACCCAGATGCTAATGTCCATTAAATTCGAATCTTCGTTCCATTCATCCAATTCCCTCTTCCCATGCTGGAAGGAAAATTAGCCAGGACAAAATAATGTAGATAGCTCTTTTTGGTGAATTGAAACACAATCCAAGTCTTACCTTTCTTTGCCAAAAATTTAGAGAGAAATATAGAAAGATAGTTTATATGAAATTAAACACGTTTAATGTAATTTAGATCTAATGGAATTTACATAGTAGGAATTGGCATAATAAAATTAAAGTTACTTCCGGTTTAACAAGTGCATGTGATAGCTAACCACAAAGCCAATGAACTTTTCCATTTTTTTGCTATACCCCGCCCATCTCTAGCTAAGTTCCACCCACACCTCGCTAGTGTTGGTATTGATCGATTTCTGAACTTCCCGACTATCAATTTCCAGAACACTACCGGTAAGCTATTGAATATTTTGGAACTAATTTGACTGGGCGCTGTTGCTTCCTATGGCAGCACCAATGCCGAGTCAAATTAGTTTCAAAATATTCAACAGCATGTTTATTAAATAGTAGAGGCATACAATTCGTACAACGTGTCGGACTATTAAGAGTTAAAGACGGGCCAAATATAATTATTTATGACGTAATGATTATGACGTCATCCTACATTTCGCGTAGCTAATTATGACGTCATATAACGTCAGATGATAGATGGATACTCTGGAAAGGTGAATTATAAGTAGGAATGAGATAAGTGCTGGCCTTTCATAACGAAATTTGTCAGAGCCAGATAAGACAGAACAAGAACGAATTAGACAGAACATCCACCACACAGTGCGTTCAACGAAGCCTCCCCAGGAAGCCAGTCCACCAAGAGTCCTAGAGTGAGATCCTGAGAAGAAGATACCCCCCCCCCCCGCCATAGCTTCTGACCACATACATAATTAACACACACCCCACCTCCACCCCAAATTCAAAGTATGTTCCTACACCACTGAATAAGCATGATATCGGACTCTTCCGACAGGGATAGAGCGTCTTTCACCCCACTTCCTGTATGGATATCAACCAGCTTTGATAGTCCCGTATGCTTCTATTCATGCCTTCTGTAACCACCTCCATTGTGGTAAGGCGACGCCACGTCTCAAATGACAGATCTCCTTTGGTGATAATTTGCTGAGGCATTGGCGGGGTCATCTTCTTACCGAATCTCACACTTCCTTTTCAAGTATTTAGATATCACTGCTTGACCTACTGATGCTCAGCAGGATTTAATACGGTAATTTAAGGGGACTCAGGCGTATGCAGACATCTCTTTGGCTTTCTACAATAAGTCACAGACTTCTTCTTTCTTCTTCTAATTTGCATACCCTAGGCAATTGAACAACCGCTTTTACTATAATCAGCAATCTTCACATACTATAATAGTCAGGGACCAAATCACCAAAATATGACGCCCTTAACATTTTGGGTAGACGCTTAGTAATTGATCCATGCTATATACATAATTCCGTATAATAAATCTAGATGTATCAGCTGCAATTTGAACCTTAAATTCCCAGAATCTCAATTTTAAGATAACTGTACAGGTAAAGTTTTGAATATTTTGAAACTAATTTGACAGGAGGCTGTTGCTGCCAATATTTATTAAATTTTTAAAAATTCTGTCTCAAGTTCAAGCTGTTAAGTTCTGTAGTGTGTGTTTAATGGTAACTAGCTGTTATAATTCGTCAGATGGTCTCCGTTTTTGGAAGGTAAACGCAGTAGACCTTCTATATCTGCTGGCGTCACGCTTTCTCTGCATCTCTTCCAGTAATTCTTTACGTTTCTTTAGCTGCCTTACGCGCGCTGCGCGTTGATCGTACATTTCTGCCACACGATGAATGCGCGTCTTATTAGGAGCCACGGTACTCGTGATGGGCTTCTTGTCACTCGCGGAAACATCTCCTGCACACCGAAAACCTATGTTATGAGCTGTATAGGTGGGCTTGTGCCCTAGTCTGCAAATGAAAGCAATTTACTTATAACGAATATGCATTATACGGATTATGGTTAACTTATGTCCTGAACAGGGTCGGATTTAAAGGGGCGGGAGGCATATGGATAATTTGTTCCGCCCCACAGACAGGGACTCCACATTTAGAATATTAAGAAGATGTAGGCCCATATGTACGTTTGAAATTTTAAAACATTAAAGAAAATGTGAATGCTTAAAAATCTCAACACTTTCAACGATAAGGACCAGAAATGAGAAATTCTTAATGATGTAAGAAATTCTCTGTACAGTTTGAAATTAATTTGCTTGGAAGCAGTTGCTGTCCAGTCAGATTATTGTCAAAACTTTCAGCAAATTTCCTGTATGGCTGCAGTGAAAGTATTAATCGTGCATGCAATTTTAAAGGTAATATTTTGACTTGCAGAAAAGCACTCTGGCTGTCACAGAGCATCTATGTAAAAGTAAAGTAAAGTAAAGTTTATTTGCTTTTTATGCCAATTTGCTGATAAGCATACGTTTACAGTCAGGTATACAATGTCAACAAAATAAAAATATACAGACATACGCATTATTAAAATCAATCAATAACATTAATGCCATCTATGTTTCAAAAATTTTCTGGGGGAGAACTGCATACACCCAGTTAGTTCTTTACACCAGAGCCCTACAATTATAAATCCGACCCTGGTCCTGAGTGACTCGTCATGGCAACCGAATGCCACTGGAACACTATTGATATGGTTCAAATCCATATTTGTTTGCTGCTGTTGCTGTTGTTGGTGGTGATGGCCGTGGTACAGGTGGCGATGGCGGTGCTGCTGCTGGTGGTGGTAGTGGTGGTTGTGGTGGTGGTAGTTGTGGTTGTGGTGGTGGTAGTTGTGGTTATGGTGGTAGAGTGGTTGTGGTGGTAGGGGTGGTGGTGATGGACGACGTGGTTGTGGTGGCGGTGGACCTGGTTGTGGTGGCAACGGTGGCGGCGGTAGTTATGCAGGTATCAGTGTTGGTTTGCATTCGTATCTCGCGAGATCTCCTTCGATACGAGATCGAGAAAAGTATCGAAGAAGCCACACCTCTATCTTTAGATTGTGCTGGTTTGGTGAATTGTTGAGGTGCATCTGTTGTTGTTATCGATGACGGTGGTAGTGTTGGTGTTGTGGTGTTGCTGCAGGTATATGGGTGTGATATACGCACTTTTGTTGTTGTTGTTGTTGTTGTTGTTGTTGTTGTTGTTGTTGTAGTTGTTGTTGTTGTTAATGATGATGATGATGATGAATGATGATGATGATGTTGTTGTTGTTGTTGTTGTTGTTGTTGTTGTTGTTGTTAGTTGTTGTTAGTGCTGGTGATGGTGGTGGTGGTCGTGGTGGTGGTGGTGCTGCTGCTGCTGCTGGTGGGGTGGTGGCAGCTGTGGTAGTGATGGTTGTGATGTTGATAGGTGTATGGTTGTTGTTGTTGGTGGTGGTGGTGGTGGCGGTTGTGGTGGTGGTGTTGGTGGTGGTGGTGGTGGTGGTGGTGGTGGTGGTGGTGGTGGTGGTGGTGGTAGTCGTGTTGCTGGTGGTGGCGGCGGCAGCCGTGCTTATGCAGATATAACTGCTGGTTTGCCATTGTGGTTGTTGATGATGGTGATAGTGTTGTTGTTGGTGTTGTGGTCTTGGTGAAGCTGGTCGTGGTGGTGCTGCTGCAGGTCAATTGTTGATTGTGTGGTAGGTAAATGTATTTGATATTGATGATGAGGTCACGTACTTGTTGGCTATTCTGGTGACATAATTGAACTGTCCATCTCTGGAGTCGATATACGAGCCTCCCTTCAGCGTGTACATAAGTGGTTGTCCATCCCTATTCTTACCGCGAGTGTAATATTGAGTTGACGTCCACTCCCATGCATTCCCTAACATGTCAAACATCTCTGCGATAAAACATATATAGCCCTTTGAACAAGACCTTCCAGTCAAATTAGATTCAATATATTGAACATATATTTCAGTCTGTAAACAAGAGCAATCAGAGATTGCATGTAGTCAAGGGGCCGGCTGTTAGCTATTGTTATGCAAATGAGCTCTTGACCTATTTAAATACTGTGTTCTGATTGGTTGTTTTGAATGAGTGGGTGGAGTCTATCGTTCTAAATGAGAGGGTGGAAGCTATTGTTCTAAATGAGCGGGTGTCCACTATTGTTCTAAATGGGCTGGCGGCTGCTATTGTTCATGCAGGTGGCCACTGCGCACTATTGTTCTCCTGTCAAAAATGATTGATGCGTATAGGTCACAAGGTCAAGTGCAATTTGCTGATACGTGTGCGTAATGACGAGCGTGTTCTTGCTGTTTTGAACGTATTAATTAGGTGGGAGGCCACGGCCACCCCCCCCCCCCCCTCGTGGTTAAAAAGATATTTTGAAACTCAGTCATTTAATTTTCAAAAAATCAGATGGCAGTCATTTAATTATTAAATTTTC
Source organism: Chaetoderma sp. LZ-2023a (assembly GCA_034401795.1). Classification (NCBI taxonomy): domain Eukaryota; kingdom Metazoa; phylum Mollusca; class Caudofoveata; order Chaetodermatida; family Chaetodermatidae; genus Chaetoderma; species Chaetoderma sp. LZ-2023a. The sequence continues at coordinate 171,777,312 of CM067359.1, forward strand.
TAAATTGTTATAGAAATGAGTTGGTGCGGTAAAGAACAATGTCCACCATCATCCATGTCCGTCATCATTGATGAATAATGACGTGCACCCTTGTCATGTTTAATGTACTAATTAGGTGGGCGGCGCGCCTCCCTCGTGGTTGACGGGTAGTAAAAAGAAGAATATTTTGAAACTAAGCGGAATCCTATGCCAAATTGTCACATTGAACAGTGCTTTTTGAAGAATAGCGTTTATGCGCATGATCGATGGCACCTGCATGAACAATAGCGCATAGTAGTCACTTATGAAGAATAGTGTACAGATGCACATTTAGAACAATAGCATCTAGCGGCCACCTGCATGAACAAAATGTGTTCCCAGTCATTTAATTTTCAAAAAATCAGAGCGTTGCGTTACACGGGTAGTATATAGGTAAATTTATCGATGTTGTATGCATAATATTATATAGATAATACTCATGTATCTATCGTATTTAAGGAGTGGTCTTTAAAGTGGCAGTCATTTAATTATTAAATTTAAAAAAAAATGTTGGGCAATTTTATACAGGCTGCTACACATTTTACATGCAGCAACATGTGTATGTACATGCCCGGACACACATGCACACCAGAATGCATGCATACATGTGTGGCCACATGATGCGGATTTGCAGCCACATGCAGACGCATACGACCGCATGTTGCGAATTTGTGGCGGACATGTATATGTATATGTCCAGACACACATGCACACCAAAATGCATGCATGCATGTGCGGCCGCGCCTGCATGTTGCGGATTTGCAGCTGCATGCGGCCACATGTTGCAGATTTCGGCCGCATGCGGCTGCATGTTGTGGAGTTGCGGCCATCCTGAGATGGGGTTGGGGCAGCATCACTCAGTCATTTAATTTTTTTTAAATCAGAGCGAAGTACAGTGTTGCACAGGTAATATATAGGTAAACTAAGCGATGTTATATGCATAATATTATATAGATAATAATCATGTATCTATTGTATTTAAAGAGAAACTTTAAAGTAGCGGTCATTTAATTAAATTTTCAAAACAAAAATTAAATGACTGAGTTTCAAAATATCTTTTTAACCACGAGGGCTGGGGCCGCCGCCGCCCACCTAATTAATACGTTAAACACAGCAAGAACACGCTCGTCGTTATGCACACGTGTCAGCGAATTGCACTTGACCTCGTGACCTATACCCATCAATCATTTTTGACAGGAGAACGATAGTGCGCAGCGGCCACCTGCATGAACAATGGCTACCACCGGCTCATTTAGAACAATGGCGTCCACCCGCTCATTTAGAACGATAGACTCCACCCACTCATTCAAAACAACCAATCAGAATGCAGTATTTAAATAGGTCTAGAGCTCATTTGCATAGCAATAGCTCACAGCCGGCTCCTTGACTACTATTGCACTACGGGGCGAGGGTAATAATATTCCCCATCTAGTCAAATACTAGAAGGACCAACTTTCTAGGGCTATTCCCTCTCATTCCTAGGTAAGCTCCGCCCATTTTTGTACGAGTATAGGAATCGATTTGAAACTCCTCAGAATCTAACTATCAAGGTAACTATATACATATATAGTTAAGTTATTAAATATTTTGAATCTAATTTGACAGGAGACTATTGTTGCCTATGGCAGCAACGGCTCCCAGTCAAATTAGTTTCAATATATTCAATGTGATGTTTGTTAACCCTTACCACTCTGGTGTCAATATTCTATCTTCGACTGGATCAATATCAAAGAAACTGGTGTACATTTTTCAACAAATTTGGTGGAAGATGTTGCTGTCTGCGACAGCACCATCTCCAACCAAATTTGTTGAAAAACGAACACCAGTTCTTCTTTTAATTTAATTTGAAAATTTAAATTTTCGACACCGACACAGAGTGGTAAGGGTTAAATTGTAAATTCATCAAAGACACACAATTCAAACAGGTTCATGATGGAGATACGTCTTTTTGATTGTGTCGTCAGCTAACATGTGACGTATTTGATTATGACAGCATATCATTGAGTGGCAGATCGGATCCTTCAATTGCTCACGGATCTCCTGTCTTAACCCTTATACTCTGGAAACACCATTGTCTCAATTTCACGAAAACTATACAGGAAAGTTGTCGACTATTTTCAAATTAACGAAAACGGAGCTTGGTGCTGTTATCGGCAGCAAGAGCTCCAAGTCGAATTAGTTTCAAAATATATAACAGAGTATTTCTTACATCATAAACAATTTGTTGTTTCGGACCTGTAAGGGTTAAAGGTTTAAGAAACCAATTTATCTAATGACGACTTTTTGGCGCGTGGAAAGATTGTTGTCTATGAAACATTGGATCATATGAAGCTAGCATCACGTTGATGAGTCCAGATTCTCAGCCAATCATATGACATCATAATCAACTACGCGACGTAGTAAGTAAATACCTCACGAAGGACGTAGCTAAGTTCGTCACAAACGGTTACTCGATGACGGACTAATGGTTGTTGTACGAATTGTATGTCTTTGCTATTTAATGGTCATGCTGTTGAATATTTTGAAACTAATTTGACTGGGTGCTGTTGCAGCAACAGCGCCCAGTCAAATTAGTTTCAAAATATTCAACGGCCTACCTGTATTGTTTTCTGGAAAATGATGGTCATGGAGTTCAGGGATCGATTAATCACAATACGGGCGAAGCGCGGGTGGAGCTTAGCTTAAGATTGGCGGGAAATAGCTAAAATTGAATTCCCCATTGCGATTGCTCCTGAACATGCTGGTTTGAATCTATCAACAAATTTACCAGTGATTTAGTTAGCAGGTTACCGTATTATTATTATCACAATTATTAATGGACCTTTTCAGAGTAATGACGTCATATGACGTCATAATCAGCTACGCGGCGTATGGGATGGCGTCATAATCATTACGTCATAAATGATTCTATACTTCGATATATTAACTCTTAAAAGTCCGACACGTTGTAAGAATTGTATCTCTCTACTATTTAATAAACATGCTGTTGAATATTTTGAAACTAATTTGACTGGGCGCTGTTGCTGCCATAGGCAGCAACAGCAACCGGTCAAATTCGTTTCAAAATATTCAACAGCTTACATGTACAGTTTTCTCGAAATTGATGGTTAGGAAGTGCAGAGATCGATCGAGCGAGCTGTGGTTGGAGCTTAGCTAGTGATGGGGGTGGGGTTGGTGGGGGATGGGGGGGGGGGGGGTTGGATAGCTAAAAATGGAACGGTCCATTGATGACCCGCTAAACAACTTACTATGGTAAGTAGGCCTAGGTGAGGTTTAATACAGAAACAACCTTCAGCTACACTTTTCTTTTACAAATAGACACTGTCTTTGAGATGTAAATAAAAATAGGATTCAAAGGTATATGTTTGAAGAAGAGCTTAGCTGACTTTGACGAGCTTTCGCGTATAAATGTGCTTCATCAGTTAACTAAGGTAATCGTAAAAGTCACTGCTTTTGAATCCCGTTTTTAGACTGACACGCCTACCTATGACATAAAGAATATTTTTGAATCCCGTTTTTAGACTGCCACGCCTACCTATGACATAAAGAATATTTTGTAAATAACTTAACTGGGAACGGTTGCTAGGTTCAACTAAAGCTACTTTCAAATTTCAATGGTTAAAAGCTTATGTTACAATACCCATATGTCGTCCATGTGAATCAATTAACTCGGCCACAATCATATGATATTGCTGTACTTACTATAGTCATTTTGTGATTTAAAAGCGTCCACTGGTGATAGGCCGAAGAATCCATCGACTTCCCTATTGTCTAGTGGGAACCTCCCCTATAGAACAAGAAAAACGGTGGTGAAATATGCTGTGGAGTGGGGGAAACTAATTATTTCCCTTTTTGTACAAATTGTAAAAGCACTAAATTACGTTCCCAGATTCAAGCAGAATCTGGCACGGTAACAATCTAAGCGGGAAAAGTAATTTAAGAAGTGTGTGGTGATCCATTTCCTGTGATAAAACTTGAGCCAAACCGGACCAGCAGTTTCCGAAATATCTAGGGATCCAGAATTTGATCCTAGTTATCGGTTTGATTCACACCATATCTAGCCTGCTTTTATTTCAGTCTATTGTTGGCGAATTCCCCAGTTTTTACGCTAGTACTTACTTATATTCTTGGGTAGAGATATAGTGAGGCAATGAGTGAAGGAGATTACCCATGTTTCCAACGACGGCGAGATAGTGCGCGGCAGGTTCTCTGGTTAGTTAGTTAGTTAGTACTGAGTGCTAGCCACTATACAAAGCTACCGCCTCCACAATTTGATCTTTTTATACGGATCATTGTGAAAGTCTAGAAACGCGTTTGCAGGAGGACAAGTTTCTTCGTTGTGCTAAAATTTGAGCTTAATCGGATCAGCAGGTTTTGATACATCGCCGGACGGACGGGCAGACAGACAGGCGGACGGACGGACTGACGGACGGGCGGGATGGCTGGCGGGCGGGTGGGCGGGCGGGCCGGCGGGCCGGCGGGCCGGCGGGCACACAGACATACAGACAGACATGCAGGCAGACAGGCTGGTGAGATGACAGGCAGGCAAGCGGGCAGGCAGGCAGGCAGGCATGCAGGCAGGTAAGCAGGTAAGCAGGCAGGCAGACAATAGTTGCAAGTCCAAGCTAAAAATATAATTTAAAGGCCGTACGTAGCATGATAGCCACGTAGGAAAGTATGGATTCACGTGATGATTGCTATTTAACAAAGACCACCTCTCTTAAAGAACACCCCGCACCACACACCCCCACCCCACACCCGTCTTATGGCCTCGAAAGACGTGTACTTTGACAAGGGACCAGTCGCATTTAACCCTTTAACCATTACATTTTCTCCTAGAAAATGCCCATTTGCAGACCAAGAGAAGATTATTTTTGAAAATGTATCACTGGAATGACTTCTCTTGGTCTGCAAATGGACATTTCTCAAGACCGTAACACAGGCCATTTTTGGCTGATATGAGTGTTAAAAGGTTAATGACCACTTATGGTATTATATACGGTTGTGGTATGCTCCGCGAAACGCCGATGAATCATGCCGTCATATATTTACTATTTCTCTATTTATGGACTTCCTGGTTAGAAGTTCAAAATTTACAAATCCATCAACAATTGTGTCTTTAACCTCGTTGAACTCCGAAGACCCAGAATTTCAATTTCAATGCCATCTTACAGTTACGGGTAAACATCTGTTGAGTATTTTGAAACTAATTTGACAGGAACAGGTTGCCAGCAACAGGTTGCTGTCAAATAAGCTTCAAAATATCTCGCAGAAACGTTCTTATAAACTAGTCGATGTTTGGTTTTGGCCTTTCTGGAGCAAAGGGCTACGTTGGATTTGTCAGTCCACGTGGAAGCGCACCAGTATTAACATACCTGCCAAATATTCATTCTATTCCGTTCAAATCTGTCTCCCCATGGATATGTCACACCTGTAAAAATGATCGTTTATTTATTGCTGTATAATATATTTATTTTCTTAGTTATGCATTACTTTTATATTCGTATTTGAAAACAATTCCAAAATCAGCCACGCAGGCAGGCAGAGAGACAGACAGACAGACGGACGGACGGACGGATGTCCGTCCAGACGGACGGACGGACGGGCGGGCTGGCGGGAGGGCGTGCGGGCGGGCGGGCGGGCGGGCGGGCGGGCGGGCGGGCGGGCGGGCGGGCGGGCGGACATACATACATACATACATTCATACAGACAGACAGACAGACAGACAGACAGACAGGCAGGCAGGCAGGCAGGCAGGCAGGCAGGCAGGCAGGCAGGCAGGCAGACAGACAGACAGACAGACAGACAGACAGACAGACAGACAGACAGACAGACAGACAGATAGGCAGGCAGGCAGGCAGACTTACTTGAATGCAACACCCAAAGCTCCCCTTATGGACCGAGTGTAATTATTCTATAGGAAATGGTATGGACCAACGACATGAAAAATGGCTCAATAGGTCTAATTGGTTATAGAGTACAGCACGTGCCCAAATGATGGTTGTTCACTGAGACGAGTGGCGTGGGTATGTCGATGATCTCCGTTAAAGAAGGTTTTCTTACCTCTGAGCCCTCCTCGCGCCGCAAACTCCCACTCTGTGTCTGAAGGAAGACGCTTCCCTGCCCAGTTGCAGTAAAGTTTCGCGTCACGCCAGCTCACATGCACCACAGGGTAATTACCATGCATGGCATTGTTTGATGACTTGCCTAGTGGCTAGATAAGAAATATGAGAGCAAGAGCAATCAGAGATTACAAACCGCAATCCTCCCGTTTATTTAATATTGTAAACATTTTTCTGACTTTTCTGATCACGCCCAAAGTGTCGGAGTCCTAGTGTACGGTCACAGCATTTACCAATATTGTTCAGAAATGTATCAACCATTAAGTTTGACCTGTCCTTGGAGGTCGACTCTGAAAACTGTACGTTCGTTCGTGCGTGGGCTAGTGAGTGCATGTATAGGGTCAGTATTCGGTGAAACGCCACTCACTGGTTCAGCAGAAACTTAACATTTCCCACCCGCATCCACCACAGGATTTCTGTTACTGTATATATGTATATATTTGCACACGTCATCTTAGTCGCCGTTGCAATAGAAGGCTAGTACCTCAATAAACTTGAAATTTAAAACCTGATTTGCTCGTGTTCGGATCGATCGAATCCTGAATGCCCCATAATGCCAATATCAAGGTAGCTATACAGGTCAGCTGTTTGATATTTAGAAACTAATTTGACTGGGCGATGTTGCTGCCTATGGCAGCACCATCGCCCAGTCAAATTAGTTTCAAAATATTCAAGAGACGTCAAGTTCACCACATATCAAGGGTCCTCGCTTACTGCTATATCTATACGTACCCTATTCCACGAGGCCCCGGCTACTGTAAGCCACCACGGGTTGTGGTCGTCAAGGCTACTGCTATTATGCTTCTCGTTGTCAGGGAGTACGCCCTCAAACACCAGGCTCCAACCATTTTCATCAGCTTGTGTCCTGTACCTGGTTTTCGCTTGGACAAACTTTCTGTAAAACAAATAAATATATATATCTACCAATGTCATACCGCGAGATGGTGACAAATTGCAGGCGCCGTCTTAATACACGGATCGATTTCTGGCTATGACCAGCCAACATGGGCGTCCTGGATCGGGATAAAACAATGATTTGTCATACACACTTTACGTGAATACGAACCCAATTTCACAGCCAAGCAAGGGTCCATATTTTATATACTTAACTCCAGAAATGCAGAAGATGGCTTTAGAGGGGCCACCTCCTTTGAGACCGGCACCACGTGGTTGCCCCCCCCCCACCCCACCTCCCCACTCGTTGGAAGATTTCCCTCGGACGCCCATGCCTGCCATTGTTTAGTTACGCTCCGCCAAAGTTGTCCACGCATTGTCCAGAATCGATTTTAGCCCGTTAAAACATGAATTCCCCGAAATTAAGTATAATTCTGTAATATCCCTATGCCACATAGTGCCTGGGAAGACGTCAATAAACTTGAAATCTGAAATTTCATTTGCCCGTGTTGGGATCGATCGAATCCTGAATTCCCATAGTGCCAATATCAAGGTAACTATACAGGTAAGCTGTTGGATATTCTGAAACTAATTTGACTTGGCGATGTTGTTGCCTATGGCAGCAACATCCCCCAGTAAAATAAATTTCCAAATAGTCAACAGAGTCAGTGCCGGATTAAGCTGTCGCGGGGCCCTAGGCTGGATACCAAAAGGTGGGGGGGGGGGGAGAGCGTAAGACATGTCCCCTCTCGTCGGGGTAGTACGGGAGGCTCCCTGGAAAATGTGTAAATCTAGATGTTATGAGGTGGCATTCAGATGCGTAATTTGGCATAATATTAGTAATTATTATTGAGGACAAAATGTGGTTTTAACAGCTTGCCGTTACGTAGTATATAGAAAAAAGCCTAAAATGCCTTTTGGTTTAACCCTTTAATGTCTAAATGTGTCAAAAAAACTAAACAAATTTCTTATAAGAATGTCCATTTGCAGATCAAGAGATTACTTTTGGAAATTTACCACAGGAATGACTGGCTCGGTTACCGAGCCAGTTATTCCAGTGGTAAATTTTCAAAAATAGTCTTCTCGTGGTCTGCAAATGGACATTACTCAAGGCAAATATAAGGGCTGTTCTTGGCTGGCTTAGGCAGCAAATGGTTAAAGAGCGAGGCCCCCCTTAGGAGCGAGGCCCTAGGCTGCAGCCTAGTAAGCCTAGTGGTTAATCCGGCACTGAACAGAGTGTCTATTTAATAGTAAATCCATCGTATTTTCGTATTTTCTTTATTACACTCAGGCCGTGACAACGGCATATGAGGATTATTTGTACATTGACAATGGCGGCATACAATATTATTATTATTATTATTATTATTATTATTATTATTATTATTATTATTATTATTATTATTATTATACCATCTCCGCCGCGCTGCCGACGAGGGCTACGATAATGGGATCGCTTACATAATAATGATAACAACAATAATCAATTTATTAACTGTTTTGGGCCACTTGCCCCTGCAGTGTTTCAGGCAGTATTAAAGGAGAACTAACTTCATATAATAGTTGTTCAGCTGATCTAACACGTCATTCGTAAACTATACTATAATATTAAGCTTATTAACATGCCGCCAAAGAAAGCTATTCAGGCTTGAGTAGTTTAAACGTTGGTACATTTCCAAAGCCTATGGCGGCTGTCATGCCTTACTTTTCAACCAATTAGAAGGAAAAACTATCGTATCTGCCTTGGTCAATACGCTCAGTCATAGCGGTGTCACATATAATTTGGCAATATGATATGAAAACAATCATACAAGTAAGCTGATGACTATTCTGAGACCAATTTGACCGGAAGCCGTTACTGCCATAGGCAATGACAACTTCGAATCAAATTATCCCCAAAATATTCACCAAGATGATTTGCATAATAAAGAATGTAATGCATTGGCACTTACATGACACCATACACTATCGCTTGAGTAAACAAAATCACGGTGCTCACTGTTCAATGTTTACACCATGTTACAAAGCAAATGATTGTGATACATGTAAGGGAATGTAACAGGATGTGAATGATATGGAATCCATAAACTATAATCTATCGTACAATCTATCGCATTTGAGATATCTCATCTTCTATGCAGTTGCATTCAGAACATCAATGACATACAATGCGCATACTTGACTGACTATTCCAGGTCAATACCGGAGCATTTCTGACAATGTTCATTATGACGCTAGCCTACATGTGACGTAATTGATTATGACATCATATGTTCGAGTGACAGATCGTATTCAGCCATTGGCACATACCTGAACTGTGTGTTAGTCGTTGGGAACCGGTCAATCATGAAAGCTTTGACGTGACGATCATGTGCGGGGTATTCCCCAGTTAACGATTGCGGATCGTTAATTCCAGTTCGAAATGTTCCACCATCAAGTTGAATCACTTGGGCATATTTGTCTCTGGCGTAAACTGGTAAAAAATATATTGCAATCTTAAATTCAATTTCAAATGTTTTTTGTTTACCTAAAGTCTTTGAAATCGGAACTAAAACATAACATGCCATTTACAGTCTAAGAGATGCTATGATGCTGAATATATTTAAGCTGATTTGACTGAGAGATGTTGCTTATGGCTTTGCAAAGGGCCGTTCCAGTTTTAGCTATGCCCCGCCCATCTCTTTCTAAACTCCACCCACACCTCGTCCGTGTTGGGATCTATCGATCTCTGAACTTCCTGACTATCAAGCTGTTAAGTATTTTGAAACCAATTTTACTGGGCGCTGTTGCTGCTTATGGCAGCAACATCGTCCAATCAAATTAGTTTAAAAATATTCAACTGGATATTTATTAACTGGTAATGACATACAATTCGTATAACGTGTCGGACTATTAAGCGCTAAAGAATGGCTCTATTGAGTCATTTATGACGTCATGATTATGACGCCATCTTACACGCCACGTAGTTGATTATGACGCCATATGATGGATGGATAAATTCGGAAAGGCCCATTCAAATTATTGAACCCAAGTTAGCCATCTTATTACTACTACATTCGCTTCGATGTCAGCCGAAGTAATACAAATTATTACCAGTATCTCAATTTCAAAATAACCATGCAGAAAAGCTGTTGATACATTTTAAAACTAAATAGAGCAACCGCTACATAATAAGTGAAAATAATTTCAACATAATATTCATTAGGTCATAAAGAGTTTGTTGCGCGGATTAAAGCGGGGATACTCAGCGTCATAAGAATGAATGCCAGGACACGCATGTTAGATGCAGGCTGATGGATATATGTGTTTATTTCGAGCATGTTGCCTAAAGCTATTCTTGATTGTTGTTGCTAATTGTTTTTTTGTAGTTGAATTACCACGCAGACGACAACGACTATTACGACGACTACTACTACTACAACTACTACTACTACTACTACTACTACTACTACTACTACTACTACTACTACTACTACTACGGCGGCGATGATGATGATGATGATGATGATGATGATAGTATTTTACTAAGTACCGGGAAGGTAACAACAACAACAACAACAACAACAACAACAACAACAACAACAACAACAACAACAACAATAACAGCAATAACAGCAATAACAGCAATAACAATAACAATAACAACAACAGCAACAGCTTTCAGTCAAACTGCTCTTCAAATATTCAACGTATCTTTTCTTCAATGTTTTCAAGAATGTCTATAGGATTTAAAGCGAGAAATGTGACAACAATTTACATAAACTACTTACACGCGTCCCAATCTTGGTATTTCTTGGACGAAACTTGGTAGATTAAAACTGATATTACAACTAAGTAAAAGTAAACGAATTTAAAACACATTTTAACGCTTTATATTACAATCATGGATAAGAAACAGTTACTATTCATCAAATATAACGGATATCTTAAAACCAAACGGTCTTAATGTCAAAATGTACATAGGCCTATTCCGTATATTGCTGATGTATTGGAAAAGCACTTTCTCTGCAGTCAATACTTTGTTGAGGTAACAGCTTTATGATATTGTGGTGGTAGGTTTAATCGTTATAAAGTGCCAAGGCTGTAATGCCAAGTCAGAGCGCGCATGTGTGGCGGGTTACAACACAGCTGTGATGAGGTGGCGAGAGCGCGGATTGATTTTTATTATTGTGGTGAATATGTCGTAGAAAACTTACCTAAAACGCCACGAAGATAATGATTTGTATTCCGACAAAAATATATAGGACCTACCGGTACAAGCATATTTAACGTTTAACCCTTTAAGGACGAAGCCTGCCAAAACCGGCCTCTGCAGTGGTCATGGGAATGTCCATTTGCAGGCCAAAAGAAGACTATTTTGAAAATATACCACTGGAATGACTTGCTCGATAACTGAGCCAGTCATTCCTGTGGTAAATTTTCAAAAAATAGTTTTCTCTTGGCCTGCAAATGGGCATTCAATAAGTAAATATTTGGATTTTTTCAACAAATTTAGTCACTAAAGGGTTAATGGCTAAATATGGTCAACAAAATCAGAATATTTCATTTCAATGCTCATTTGCAGGCAAAGAGAATGCTATTTTGAACAAAATACGCGTACCACTGTTGGTTATCGAGCCAGTCATTCATGTGCTAATTGGTCCAAAATAATATTCTCTTGGCCTGCAAATGGACATTCCTCAAGGCTACTACAGACTCAATACAGAGGCCGGTTGTGGCCGGTTGTGGCCGGTTGTGGCCGGTTGTGGCCGGCTTTGACATAAAGCGTTAAAGGTGCATATTCGCAGTAAAATTTCTGAAAATTAAATTGTTTAAATTATACACCTTTAGAGACTTAAACTGTGAGCCTATATGTAATGAAATGAAATAAATCTTAGCATATGATGATTCCATTCCAAATAAATTAATATAATTTTTTAAGTTGTGAAATTGAAATAGAGGCACGGGCCTCTATTTCAACTTCGCAACTTAAAAAAATTATATTAATTTATATTCAATGGAATCATCATATGTTAAGATTTATTTCGTTTCATTACATATAGGCACATAATCTAAGCTTATAAAAGTATTAAATTTTAACAATTTTATTTTCAATCATTCTGGTGTGAATATACACCTTTAAATATTTTGAATGTTGAATAATTATATAAAGCTAAGAATATTTATGTTTCAACGAGCAACGTGTATTCATCTCACGTTTAACTATAAATTAAGATTCAGCAAAATTCCCATTGCCTTTGCATTTTCTGTAGACCATCTTTGTTGTTTAAAGATATATTTCGAATACGAGTAAGGCTGTAAGATTGTATATATTCCTTAACATTGTATGTGAAAAATCCATCTCCATTTTGCAAAATGTTCTGACGAAATCTGTTGGTGTTACAGGCAACACAAACCTCTAGCCACATTGTATTCAGATGTAATATCAGTTATCGAGTCCAATAAAGCTAATAAAAATGTTAGGTCGGAGAAAATGATCCTATAATACAATTTCTGTTGACGAAGCAATAGTACGGTGGGTTGGTGGGGGTGGAGGTGGCTATATGCCCGCATATATGAATACACTAGATCAATCAAATGTGTATTTTCGTATTTCCATAAAATTTAGACCGACTGCGCATGTCACACGACAAAGATATTTCTGGTTGGATTTTCTCGACAGATATCGTTTATTAAAACGCTACCAACAAACATTGTGTTTAGTCAATGGAATAAAATATAAGTGTTAAAATAGCGAACCCAATTTTACTCATGTTAGCAAATATGATACTCAAAGTGATGATATTTAAAAATGAACCTTTCGATTTTTAGTTATGCCCCGCCCATCTCTAGCTAAGCGCCACTCACGCCTCGCTTGGGATCTATCGATTTCTGAACTCACCGACTATCAATTTTCAGAAAAATATACAGGTAAGCCATTGCATATTTTGAAACTAATTCGACTGGGTGCTGTCGCTGCCTAATTAGTTTCAAAATATTCAACAGCATGTTTATTAAATAGTAGAGACATACAATTCGTACAACGTGTCGGACTATTAAGAGTTAAATACGGGCCTAATATAATCATTTATGACGTAATGATTGTGACGTCATCCTACACGCCGCTTAGCACATAGGCCTATTGCTTTTATCGCGCATGGGTATTTGGAAACACTTGCTTTGCTAAAGTCGTAAACACCTCTACTTGGTTACTTTCAAAAGTTAAAGCGACGCATTGCATTGACTATTCTTATGAAAGCTTGGCGTTAGATCGTCGAGGGTTAGACTGGTTAACGGTACGATGCAGTTTAGATAACCGGCCATGCGCACTTACGTCACCCGCGGTCTCGACAACTCGTCCAAAAGTGAAGGTATGGGGATAAACAGTCTATACCGTAAGATCTATGTATATGAACGCAAATAATCTACCCAAAATCTGACTTAGGGAGATATATAGCATACATATTTTAATACTACTTACTGGTTCGCGTATTACTAATTTATGTGTGTACGCACTCCTTCATCAGCCGCTTCCAAATTTATGTCCGTCATATTCAAATGAGCCTTCGTATGCTGCTACTGCTTCCGCCGCCGCCGCCGCCGCCGCCGACGACGACGACGACTACGATGATGAGTAGTAACTGTTTTCTGCTGCTGAAAGGAATCACTATGTAGACTTCTTTCAGCTGCAATATTTTTTCTCCAGCATTCTTCACCGTGTCCTGTCCTTTGCAAACATCTTAAGATCCTTTTTCCTGGTCTTAGATTACGGTTTTGAGGCTTGATCGCAAAACAATGCAATGCCAGCTATGCATTCAAGGGAGATGGTAACCCGCGCCTTTGCAACTCGGTTTTGACAAGGCATTAGACCTAAATGACCCCAGTGACCTCGACATTTGCACTTTTGGCTGAACCTAAATTTATGTTCTAGGCAACCACGATATGAATGAAGGCCTTTGCTGCAGATTTAGCAATTCAACCTTCTTTCATTGCAGATTTATCGACGAAAATCTGTTTTCCGGTATGCAATAAATGAACCCTGACCGCGATGTTTTACCTTTTTGCCTCAAACTAAAATTTGACTGGTCTATCGTAATATTTATGTATGTGCCCAATTTGATCATTCTCCCACATAGGATGATATGATTCCGGGGATATTTCTCGAAAAAACCAGACATACACTAACCGCAATACTCACATCGACCTTTCCAGTTTATTCATCCATCATATGACGTCATAATCAAGTACGCTACGTGTAGGATGACGTCATAACGTACAACGTCAGGAATAACGTAGATAGTAGTCTCGAACGAATAATTGATGACGGACTATGCGTTGTTGTACGAATTGTATGTCTTTAGTATTTAATAAACATTTTGTTGACTCTTTTGAAGCTAATTTTACTGGGCGCTGTTGCTGCCAGCAACATCCAGTCGAATTAGTTTCAAAATATTCAACAGCTTACCTGTATTGTTTTCTGGAAATTTATAGTCAGGGCGTTCAGGGATCGATCGATCGATTCCAACACCAGCGAGTTGCGGCATAACTAAAACTTGAACGGTCCATTATGCGTTCGTACTTATCTACGGCATTCATGACGTCATTGATTATGACGTCATCCGAGAGGCCACGCAGTCTATTATGACGTCATATGATGGATGGATAAACGGGAACGGTCCATTATCGAATACAGCAGGGTCTTTCTAGCTGCCAATCTGCCCGAGTAAGTGGCATAAGATTATTGTGACACGTGTAGCACCGTGCAGGATTTTCATGCGGGTTTTAGAGCCGCGATCCCGTTCCCAGAATGCCTGGAAAGTGTTGCTGTTTCACAACCATTTGTAGTGCTGGCTGAACTACAGAGGATTGGGCGCAAGATTCACTTCTCCTGCTCACGAATGGATCTTTCTATTTTATCCATCCATCATGTGACATCTTAATCAACTACATTGACGTGTATGATGACGTCATAATCAATAACGTCATGAATAATGTAGGTAAGTTCGTAATGAACGCTTAATCGGTGACGGCGTTGTTGTACGAGTTGTATGTCTTTACTATTTAAACACTGTGGTAACTGATCTCGCTTCTGATAATCTACCATAAAACACTCACTACTGTGACGCTGTGAGACCAGAGACCAGAGACCAGACTGAAACCAATGTGAGCTACAGTGAAATGACAACTTTCATTAAAAAAAACTATAGCGAAGCAATGGAGGACGACAAAAACGGAATACAACAAACAGTGTGCATATTGGAAATACGCTCTTAGTGACCAGATATAAGCCTACGGTCTATTGCTACAGATCTCAGTCTGATAGGGATGACATAGCTTTGCTCCGTAGTCTGTGCTTGACCTTCTGTGAGATTCCACATCCTTTCTTACTATGCATTACTAGACCTCATTAACCCTTTAACACTCATATCAGCCAAAAACGGCTTATGCAGTGGTCTTCAGAAAAGTCCATTTGTAGACCACGAGAAGACTATTTTTTTGAAAATTTACCACTGGAATTGAATGGCTCGATAACCAAGCCAGTCATTCCAGTAGTAAAATTTCAAAAATAGTCTTCTCTTGGTCTGCAAATGGATATTTTCTATGAGAAAATTGAAATTTTTGTGAACAAATTCAATGGTTAAAGGGTTAACACAACATATAAATTCAATTCTCGCCCATTTTTGAACTCCGTCTAGCCACATTCATCCAAAGATGTTCCATCATAGCTGCATCTCATCAATAAAAGCCCTGATAGGTGGCTAACGCATCCCAGAATTTAATTCTTGGCATCGACAGTCATCTCTCGCAAGTGATATAATCAAGTTAACAGATGCTACAAAACACTACCCAGATTGATCATCAAGTGACGATTGCTCGAGCTCAGATCTGTCAATCTTTTGGTGTGTTTCTCGCTGTGAATCGAAGGAATCCTTTCTCCAAGTATCTATCTATCATACTGGAACTGGAGTTGTTGCATTGGCAATATCGACTCAGCTTACAACCAATCCCCCCTGTTCAGGCTCTAGACTCTTGGATTCATTGTTGCTAACATGCCCGTGTGTTATTCATATCCTGATATTCCAGTGATTCATTCACTCTTTTCACAGAGCTGGCCATATATAAGCTTAACAGCGTATCAATTGTGGAATGCCTTCGTGTAGGCTGACGTCATAATCAAAATTTGCGTTATGAATAGCTTTATTTAGTCCATCTGAAACGCTGAAACGTCCGTTCGTTTGTACGAATTGTATGTCTTTACTATTTAGGGTCCAATCAGGGATTATCTACCTGATAATCTCGGCAACTGTATGACCGAGATGATAACATCTATGATGGGTATGGGGGGCCATCACGATCGGAATAGGGAAACAAACACTTGAAACAACACAATGATTCTGAATAGAGTACATAATAATATCTGGAAGCCAATAAATAGAACTGTGGAAGAGTGGCACGGAATAATTTCTCTACTTTACCCAGCTGCGTAATGGTTGAATCCGATCTGGCAGTCAGGTATATGACGTAATAAACAAATTACGTCACTTGTAGCTGGTTGATTTCATATTAAAAATGCGTAATGAATGACGTATCTAAGTCCATCAAGAACATTGTATAGTCTGTCAGTTGTACGAATTGTATGTCTTTAGTATTTATTAAACATTCTGTTGAATATTTTGCCATCGATACAACAAGACTCAGTAAAATTCGTTTCGAAATATTCAACAGCTCGCCTATATAGTTACCTTGAAAATGGGATTCTGGGAAGTCAGGGTTCAAAGTATATAAATCGATTCCAACGAGCTCACGCATAGGCGAAGCTTAGCTAGAAATGGACAGGACATCGCTAAAAGTGGAGTCATCTATTAAGAAATAAGAAAAATGAATGCGTGTTCTGTGTTATGCGTCTGTTCAGTATTTATCTCATTTTGTGGCTTAGCCTAGATTAACAGATTAGTGTGGGCCATTTAGTAAGAGCAATAACGTATTTTGATACTTTCCGCGTTGGCAGCGATGGCACTAACCAGTTTCAGACTCCAGAAAGTCTCGTTTGTAACACAGTTAAATTTTGGACCACATATGTCTGCTACTAAAAATGATTACACTATTTCAGGTTTCAAGTCTTTATTTCTTACCCACAGGTCACATCGTGACATATGGGGCACACATATAATGATTCATATGGAACATTGAGTGTGTGAGCTAACATTATTATTATTATTATTTTTATTATTATTATTATTATTATTATTATTATTATTATTATTATTATTATTACTGTTTACAGGAGCTTCCTTTCGATAATATAATATTATAGTCTGTATCACGACTTATAACCTGATCTAACCATTGTTTTCTCGGCATTGATAAATACGCCACTAGATTTATTCAGGAATCGCGTGAGAACATAGCTATGGAAATTAATTTTTAATAATCAGTTATCACGACAGCCACCGACTGATAAAAGCTTTAATTTCTGATGATTGCTTCACTCTTTGAGAATAAACCAGTCTGACTGCCTTTCGTAACTCCCATTGCGCTATATCTGGACCGTGTAAGCACAATGCACACAATGGATGAATTCATATTTAGCTACGCCCACCCATCTCTACTTAAGCTCCACTCACACTTAGCTCGTGTTGGGATCGTTCGATCCGTGAACTGCCTGACTATCAATTTCCAGAAAGCTATACAGGTAAGCTGTTGAATATCTTGAAACTAATTTGACGGGGTGCTGTTGCTGTCTATAACAACAACAGCGCCCAGTCATATTAGTTTCACAATATTTAACAGAATATTTACTAAATAGTAAAGACATACAATTCGTACAACTTGCCGGACTATTGAGCGTCTTTGACGGACTTCACTACATCATTAATTACGTAATTAATTATGACGTAAGCCTACATGTGACGTAGTTGATTATGGCGTCATATGAGTGATCGTTAGACTGGATTCATCTATTAATCTGCATATTGATCGACATATTAATACACTCGAGTGCCTCAGCCGAAGCTAGAGCCGTGGGTAATCTTGGGTAGTCAAAGGCTGCTTATAATAAAGGGCATGTGGCCATTTACTGGAGGGGCTCATTAGCTATTTATCAGCGGCACCACCCACTTTTAGCTAAGCTCGGCCCATTTCTTACGCGTGTTGGAATCGATTTGAAACTTTGAAATCTGAATTCTCAGAGTCTACGCGATAAATCTCCCTAATTTAATTAGTAGGCTGCGGTTGTGGCTCGAGAGGGGTGCTGAAGTTTGCAGTTGTTCGTATGTGTAATATTTTGGTAGTATACTAATTCTATTTTCTTAGCTTGATCTTTGCTTGATCGCAGCTGAAACTATACATGTGTGAGTAGTCTAATCCTACCGAACCCTAAAGTAAACTGCCATTTGATTGGCTGCTGTAGCTAATCCGGGCAAGCTAGCTAGCCAACAAAATATGATCGTATTGCCTTATATAAAAGTATAACATTCCATGGACAGCAACGGTTTCCATTCAAATCATTCTCATGCTCAAAATGTTTATCTTTATGAATTCCGAGGACTTCAGGATTGAAAGATTCAACAACACACGGCAAATACACTTAAAGGATAACTAACCCCATCTCATGATATCAATAACAAATGATCTAATAGGTCACTCATAAACTATGCATGGACTTGTAAGCTTTTTATCATCCTGTCAAAGAGAGATATCCAGGCTTTAGTAGCTAAATGTTGATACATTTCTAGAGCTTATGAATTACTTTTCAACCAATCAGAAAAACCTTAGCGTGTCTGCCTCGGTATAAGTGCTCAGTCATAGAGGTGCCATCTATAGCTGACTTAGGCAGCAACAACTTCTAGTCAAATTAGTTTCAAAATATTCAACAAGATGATTATTACGCAATAAAGAATGTATTGCATTGGGACTTACATAACGTCACACACTATCCCAAGAAGAGACAAAATGGTAGAGATCACGGTTCAAAATTTACGCGATATTACAAAGCAGATAATTGTGATACAGATGTAGGGAATATGAGAGGATATGACTGACATGGAATCTATAAACCATAATCTATCGGTGCAATAAAACATTTGAGATGAGATTAGCATCCCCTTAAGTTAAAAATGAGGTATATGAGCAATTCTACAATCATAAACAATGACATTTTAATAGCAACCTGCAACTAGTATAAGTCGGTCTGTCAGATTTATTTCTCACAACGCTGCTGATCTGTATGTACCGTGCTAAGATGCATGGTGTGAGTTAATTGCGTGGTCCGATTTGTCGCCTAGGTATATGACGTCATAAACAATTATGCCACCTGTCTGATGACGTCACACTCAAAATAACGTATAGCTCACGGCTATCGAAAATCTGCCACGAGGTGTATAAATTGTATGTCTTAGATGAAGTTTCAACGTAACAAATATTCTGTTGAATATTTTGAAAGTAATTTGACTGGGAGTTGTTGCTGCTATAGTCGTTCTTGGGGCATATCTAGTGATGATGGACTTTAAAATAAAATTGTTGATATCAAGTATTTTTAGAAACTCATTCTGGTTATGACGTCCTGGTGCACATTTTTCTCTTTGATTTTAACCTAAATTTCTCAACGCATTTACATTATGACTAAGATTGGGAATATTTGTAAAACTATTCAATAATAAAATTGCCGTTTTTTTAAAGTATGAAATGTTGTATATTAAAATGATCGTTGGATGCATTTAGGTAATTCCCAAATTTATAGGTTACATGGAGTACTAATCACTTGGATATATGAAAAAGCAGCATCGATTCTGGTGTGAGCATCGTGGACCTATTCAGTCATGATATCATGTTTCTTTTCTTACATATAAACATTAAGAAATGAAACTGCAATGACAAGTCTGACGTATATCTGCTTAAGTTGTATAAAATGCTAGATACATGAATGCACATTGTGCCAAACCTTCTTTCACATGCCAAGTTTCTTCCATGGGTTCAAGAAAAAGCATTGAATGTTGATCCTGGTTGTCTTCCTATCAAATGTAGACTTAGGCAGATAACTGAATTAGAAGCTAGAGAGCAGGGAGCAGTGTGGGCGTTTTCAAGATGCGGGGCACAAAGCAAGAATTGAATGAACAACGAATAATTACAAGAAAACCATTACAGCTCCGGTAGACCAACGACTGTCTTGCAAAGCGACAATAACTGACAATTTGTCATCGTGGTGGATAGTAGCACAATCATTCACAAGATCAAACAGTAATGGACCTTTCCATTTTTAGCCATGCCCCGATATCCCTAGCTAAGCTCCGCCCCCACCTCCATCGTGTTGGGATCGATCGATCTCTGAACTCCCTGGCTATCACTTCCAGAAAACTATACAGGTAAGCTGATGAATATTTTGAAACTAATTTGACTGCGTGCTGTTGCTGCAGCATGTTTATTAAATAGTAGAGACATACAAATTGCACAACGTGTCGGACTATTAAGAGTTAAAAACAGGCCGTATAGAATCATTTATGACGCAATGATTATGACGTCATCCTACACGCCGCTTAGCTAATTATAACGTCATATGGCCTCATTACTCTGGAAGGGTAACTTATTAAGACAATGATCAATGCCATATCCCTTTGATGTTGGGTCAAATATTCAGTGACAGTGAAGAATGGAAGGGTAAGCTACAGACAATATCATTTACTAGTGCTCGATGCGTTGGTATACATTTTATCGTTAAAATCGGTAAAATATTATGTTCGTCGTCATGCTAGGCCAGAAGACAGGAATACTCAATAACGAGATCAGACAAAAATAGAAATAGTTTAAGATATTGACATGATGTGTGGACTTCATAAAGATGATAACCTTGTTCCAATGTATGTGCTACTAAAACTTACATACAGTGAGGCGTCCAGAAGATGCATTGTGAAAGTACCGATCGGGTAAGACACAACAGTGATGTAACAGAGATATTCATAACAATGGTCAAGTTCGACTCCTAACCATAGTTAGCTATAGCTAACTAGAGTACCAGCCGAAATTCAAATAGTTAACTAGTTAGTAAATATTTCACTAAATAACTTAGGTTTGGTGAAATTATTCTTTCCCATTGTATGTCAATGTTCCCAAGCCCATATTCCTTCCCACTTTATGTCATACGGGCGCTTTTTGACGTCTTAGCGGACAAAAATAACCCATTTTCGTAGCTCATTAAAATACACGACAGAAAGGGTTAATGGAGACTGGTACCCGGCTCCAAATTTTCTGCAATAGTAATTCAATAGGGAACCGTGTACCAACGAACTATAGTCGACTAAAATCAAGTTCGACTGGGCATAGCAACTGCGCATGATCAGTAAACCATGAAACTGACTATGGTTAGCGAGTCGAACTTGACCAATATCTATTATGTAGAATGGACGTCATAATAAATTACGTGACATGTAGAATGCTGTCATAATGAATGACGTCATTATGACGTCATCAATGACGTAGATCAGTACGTGGCGAACGCATATTTGAAGACTGACTACGCCTTGTTTTACGAATTGTGTCTTTAGTATTTAATAAATATTCTGTTGAATATTTTAGGTATAATATATAGGTATATAGGTCCAAAATATTAAACTGCTTATCTGTATAGTTTTCTGGAAATTGATAGTTAGGGCATTTGTGGATCGATCAATCCCAACACGGCGAAGTGTGGGTGGAGCTTAGCTAGAGGTGGGCGGGGCATAGCTAAGACTGGAAAGGACAATTCTCTCATCGCTATTCCATAGAATGTAAACTAATATCGTGCAAAAGAACACAAGATAATGTGATTTAAAAAAATAAGATGATGTATCATTAGAACAGGATATGCCAACAGCTTTGAATATACACAGGCCATTTGGAGGGAAATCCCTAAACCAATACAGAACAGGTGAGCATTTTATGGATCAGTCCTAAGTGATGATATGTCATTATCTCTAATACTATATTTACATGAGGAATTGAAGGTCCATCTATAGCCTTCTTGTCTGACGGGAATGCTGTAATTGCAGACACTTCAGTTAACTGACTTTGATCAGATACTAATGTATGAAGTCAAATCCCAGGACAAATCTGGTATAAATTCAAACTTAAAGAAATTCTAAAGGTGATAATCAGCATGTAGGACAAAATGTTTGCACTCGCAGTCCAAGTCAGATTCTTATCAGTTATATATCATGTGCATAGAATGAATGTGGTCTACTATCATATGCTGTGAAACTCGACTCGGAAAAGAATTCAGTGAATAGCTCATTCTGGTGGCATCCTCATACAACATGTTTTAGCCAGGAATACCAATATTCCAGAAAACGTCAGAAGATAAGAACAGTTATGATGAGCGTCCCTAGCTCCTTCAGATTCTTCTTGGTCATCAGTGTACACAGTCCAGCTTCTTTTTGATCGATAGCACACTTAGCAGGTGTGTACAGTCACATCCTCTACGAGCTTGGTAGATGTTGGTACAGAATACAGCAAATTCCAAGACATTTTGTGGAGGGGTGTCTTGTGGTATTCGCAGAAGATGGCCTAACATAGACCATTTTTTTGGGCTACCTTCACTGACAGTAGGATTGTATTGCATGTATATTGTATCGTTGGAGATTATATTGTCTGACCAGTGGTGTTGTGTTATAGTACGAAACTGTCTGCGGTGAAAGGAATCACGCTTTTCTAGAATGGACCTTTCCGATTTTAGCAATGCCCCGCCAATCTCCCCTAAGCTCCACCCACACATCGCTCGTGTTGGGATCGATCGATCTCTGAACTCCCTGACTATCAATTTCCAAAAAACTACACAGGCAAGCTGTTGAATATTTTGAAACTAATTTGACTGGGTGCTGTTGCTGCCTAAGGTGCATGTTTATTAAATAGCAAAGAATTACAGACATACAATTCATTACAACGTATCGGACTCTGAAATTTGGTGACGGTCTCTATGGAACCCTTTGTGACGTAATGATTGTGACGTCACCATATACGGGCTGGGCTGATTATGACGTCATACGAGGTCAGACGATGGATGAATACTCTGGAAAGGTGAATTGCTGGTTAGTTCTTGGGCTTTCCAGTTCTGTAGAGGTGGCAGTCAGACGTTCCGAAGCATACAAAAGCTGATCTCAGGTATCGGCGGAATGATAACGTTCCAGTGGGGCCAGGCAGGCATTCCTGCAAACATCTCGATTCCATACCACGGTATCATCCATACTATTCGTTATTCCCATATGTTGTGAATACATTTTGACCGCTAAAAGAGATTACTTTATATGTCATAAATTCGGCTCAACTGCTGGTGTTGGCCGAATGCTGCTTTAAGTCAGTTTAAGCCGACGTTGATTTACTCGGTTATATATGAGCTACTATCTTCTAGCCGATTATTATCTCGTCAGAGCACGACTTATCCTAATAATACCTATGTGGCAATGTAAAGATGGAGGGTTACATAAGACTTTCTACTGGTTTAATATAAACTGCTATATATAATACAAAATAACCCATGTAGAGAGGCTTTCGCCAAAGCGAGAGGAAATGCCTGGCGCGAGCCACCATCAAAATAGTATCATCTAACCATAGTTGGGCTTAACTAGGTGTAATGAACCGTTGGTGCTTGTATTTATATGTGTAGTTGCACGCTGTTTTACGCTGTTTTACGATGCTGATCAGATTGAATCCTCAAACTAATTAAGCTAGGTGGATGCCGCTGTAGTTAGCGGTCCTTCAAAGGAGCCTAAGCTGTCTTTTTAGAACACAGAGATTATAGCCACAGAGGCCTAGCACTCTAGCCTATCGTTTGAAACAGGTTTCATCTACTTGCCCAAGGTGAGCTTTGATCTCCCGTAGCATTCGACTATGGAGTAAACCCAAATAAACAGACTGCGCGTACAGATTCTACTCTCGCGACAAGAGACCGAACTGAAAAGCAACTCCCAGCCCGTGTCTACTAGAACAACCACAACAAGACAAGACAAGACAAGGACAGGACAATACAAAAGCGTTTATAAGCACCTTAACTCTTTATGGCTTAGCCGAAGAAAGACTTAGCAACATTGATGACTTTTACGCTAGAAGGAGTGGAGGACCCAGCACATCTTATGTAGTGAGCCGAAGTGCTGAAGTCAATCCGTGTAGACATGATTCCTGTACTGTTTATCGTACGCTAGGTTTATAACTGAATTGCCCAAGATTCACTGGTGAGGCCGATAATTAAAGATTAGTTTGCAGTGAATTCCTACTTTGGCATATAGTTCCTATTTGAATAAGGTATCACTGAAGATACTGAGAGAAATGGCATACGTATCCGTTAGGATTGAGTCCAGCGAGAAACCCAAGCAAGTTCTGCAATGGTGCTACCGAACTAGAGGAGTACTTAATGCAAGTATATAATAAAAAATGTGACCGAAGATGGGCAGGTATTAGATACAAATAGATACAGTTGCTGAGATACAGGTAAATGGCGTTTTGGCTCTTTTGCTGGTTCTTTTGTCGATCATTTAACAGCATACCACAAGACTTGTGGCACCAGAAGCGAGCTTTACAACAAATAGCCGCTTTGAGCAACTGCCTCGGCTTGCTACAGAGCTCTAACACAAATAACTGAGCTCCTACATATGTTAGATCTAAGCCGAACCTGTGTCTGTTTCAACACAAGAACGGTTCCCTTTGTGGAGTGTTGGCATCTAAGATATCTAGTGTTAATGCGCTATTGTTGGTGTGTTGTATAAATATGACGAATGCGATGCACAATATAATATAATGATTAATAAAAACAATGTAATTATACGAGTTCAATGAATCGGCAGGGGCCATGAAAAACTACAGAAGAAAATTTAGTAATAGGACGAATCTGGCCTTAAAATATGCCTAACAGTCGTTGGCGTATTATAAGCAAAAGATGAAGGTAGAAAGAATTAAATATGAGTTATAATTACGCCTAATAGTCGTCGGCGTAAGAAGAGTACAAAATGAAAATATCTTTCAAGTTGGCCTAATAGTCATCGGCGCATGAAAGTTAAAAAGGTGCCAAATTTCAAATCGCACAAATGATGCATATGATGTGAAAAATGAAGAAGCAGAACAGTTGAAGAAAGGTGAACTGAATAACTACCAACCAATGCCACCAAAAAATTTCCGTCAAATTGTTTTCAAAATATTAAGCATATCCAGAGTTAAATCCCATAGATAATGTAGTCTGTGCAAATTCAGAGGGTTAAGGTACTATTCGAGTGAGTTTACTTTCACTTTGTCATTAAAAAAATCAAAATAAATAAAGCCTAAAATGACAAAAGGCCAACACCTTAGGCTCTAAATGTACTCTCATGTAGCAAAAATGCATTCAGAAAGTATATTTTAGCATCTTAACTGTCCGCCAATTTATATTAATCTCGCACCAAATTTGGATCCGGTGCATGGTTTCTGAGAAATCCCTTTTCTGTACCCAGAATGTCTATTAGCGGCTCCTCCCTCCGCACTCTCCCTCTCCTTCCCTTCCCTCTACACTCCACACGCACGCACGCACACACGCGCGCATGCGCGCAAATATGTTGTAGGCTAAACCTTTGGCACTTTTCACCCATAATCTAATAATATTTTGTCCATCTGCATCTTCCGTTTCTTCGAACAGCAGGGCAGGCTGGTGTATTAAAGCTAAGAACAGATAAGCTTTTTATAGTACCAGAAGTACAGCTGGCTAACTCCCGTGGACAAACTTTGGGCTGCGAACGGACGGGGAACCAAAAACATGTAGAAGTTCGCTTTTAGGTGTGCAGGAATGTCCCGCCCACGCCACATGGAGAGAAAATGAACCGGCTACAATTTGTACTTGATTGACTAATTCTCCAGACATCAGAGCGAGTGAATACAGCTGGTGTATCGAGTTTGACCATCTCAAATCAGACGTGCTTTATAGATACTGTGCCTAGTGTCCGTGGACATGCAGAATACTTTGGTAATCTACAATGCCCCAGACGCAAGGAGGGTTACATACATCCTGTAGGCCCCCATTTATCATAGTCAGTTCATGCACGCACACTCCTCTTAAGACACGAACACACATGCATATTATTTACTATCCTTATCCTTATTCTGACCCGTATCCTTAAAATTATACACTCACACCTGTCACTAGCTTATTGTACCTGCATCCTGTAATTAGTTACGGGCTGACGGATACATGCATGGGATCGTAGACAAAATGGCACCGGTGCAACAAGTGACAGTGAAAACGTGATCTATTCATTGTTCTGGAAATACCTACGGAATAAGAGTCTATGATTTTGTATTGCTAATACTCATGTACTCATAGCAAAATACAAGAGAACTCTAAATCCATGAGTTTCATGGCTGATATTTGAATGATATGCGTTCCCGCCATACCCCACCCCACCAACACCCCGATTGTGAGATACTGGTTTCCATGGAACAGATTGGTAGTGCAAAGTTGCTCCAGGCTCGGATACTATTTAAGAAGTTTGACAGCGTACTGGGCAGGCCACGCAGCCTACCCTTTGATCAAAGCAAATGTCCTCTTTTGCTAGCTCTCCAAAAGGCTAGGGTTGATCCCAGAGATCTACTAACAGCGTATTCGACCTCCAAACGTATGATAAGCGCCTACTGCTGAATGCCCTATAGGCTGGAACCACAGACCACTTCCGTGACTGTGACAGACGGGCATGAGGCCAGAGGTGTGGGCCGAGGTTCGAAGGAAGTCATTGAGCACATCCTCTGTCAAAGAGGGTGAAACAGGATGGCGAAGAACATGGCAACATCTGTCATTCCCCGAGAACTACTGAGACTACATCCTCAAACCTGCTCGCCAGTCAGATGCTAGTAAATCGTGGCTAAGGTGGATCTTTCGTGAGAAGTTCCAGAAGAAGAAGATCATGGAATCTGATCCTCAATCGATAGCATTTAAGGAACAACTTTCTTGTCCTCAAGTTCTGGATGATGTTCCTCAATTTTCTGATGAATTTCCTCAGGCTTCTGAAAAAGATTCTTCAAGTTCCTGACAATTCTGAAGCAGTACCTCGAGCCTGAAAAATATCCTGGCGGCCATGGCAGACTGTCTGCCCCGTTAGACATGCCATACTGACACCGGAGCTTACTGACTGACTAACGCGTATAGGGGAAGTTTTCTTCCGTACACATTTAGGCTTGAAGTGTGAGAGCCCCCCACCCCCAACCCCCTCCCTTTCTTTGTTACTGAACCTGAAGCGGTATAGATCCAGGGCCTTCTGTATGCCTGCAATAAAGTCGTGCCTGGTCTTCTTGAGGGTCATGCTCTCATATATTGTCTCAAGCAGGGTATGACCACTCTTCGAGCTAATGCAAAGAAGCCTCGCATTGTGGTGGATGTCTGGCGAGATCTCACGGGTATGCTTCTGAAAAAGGATGAAGACAGTGATCTTGGTGGGTCAGATGCGTCTGGTGACATTGCTGAGGTATGTGACCATCTTCTGGTCCATTGCAGGTTCATCGATAACTAGGACAAGCGAGTCGGTCAGGCGTGCCGTGAGCAGCTTCAAGTTCTATCTCTCTTCACGATTTAGGCCCGTGCACAATTGGTAATTGTTGTCAACTGCCTCAGCAGCGAAGTCTCACACCAAAGGTACGTATTGAGACTGTAAATGTTCAGCCAGCAGGACACACAGCAAGATATTGTTTCCATGTCTCGAGGTTGCGATGATCAGCACCACCTGCTCAACATTGGCAGATCTACAGATTTTTATACCCGTTACCGCCAATGTATGGAAATCCTAATTCCCATAGCTGTGTTAAAGTCAGAGGCAAATCGGATCAGAATTTTTCTAGATACCGCCCCGTACACAGCCTCACGCACGCATGTACGCACACACGCACATATACCCACCCACCCACA
Organism: Chaetoderma sp. LZ-2023a; assembly: GCA_034401795.1. NCBI lineage: Eukaryota > Metazoa > Mollusca > Caudofoveata > Chaetodermatida > Chaetodermatidae > Chaetoderma > Chaetoderma sp. LZ-2023a. The sequence continues at coordinate 171,805,203 of CM067359.1, forward strand.
CACACACACGCAAGCAGGTGCGCGCACACGCGCACACACACACACACACACACACACACACACACACACACACACACACACACACACACACACACACACACACACACACACACACACACACACACACACACACACACACACACACACACACACACACACACACACACGCGTACAGGAACTAATGCAATTAAGATTTCGTTAATAATCACGAAATCTAGCAACAGGGTGGATACTTAATTGATTGCTGATAACACAAAGCTTTCCAATGCATAGAACTACACATGGTAAAGTACCAAATAAGATTAACAGTATAAGAATAGATTATAGGAAAGCGAACAGAGACGAATTTGAGATGAATGAAGATGTATCTACTATCAAATGATGTAAACATGGACTAAAAATAAATGTTCTCTACTGCGTAGATTGGTACCATACCACCAGCGTCGCTGATTCTGACTACTTAACCCGTCTTGTGTCAACTTAACCCTTCAAACTTCAAACATTCTAGTTCAAACCAACTAAAATCAGCTACGTAGTGGTCTTGAGGCAAGTCTATCTGCAGGCCAAGAGAAGAGTATTTTTGAATATTTACCACTGGAATGACTGTTACCGAGCCAGTCATTCAAGTGGTAAATTTTCAAAAATACTCTTCTCTTCGCCTTCAAATGGACACTGGCTAATAAAAACGTAAAATTTCTTTATCGTTACCCTTTTGATGGTCAAGCCGGCTAAAATTCTAGTGGCACATTTATAAAAAATACTCTTCTAAAATTAAAATCACTCGAAAGATGTTGACCATTAAACGATTAATTGATACATCAAGTAGTATTTTGAGGGCTTTGAGGCGCTGTTAACGCACGAGGGGTTAATAGCGCCGAACCTATTTTTGGCCGCTTACTAGGCCGTGACAGCGAATCGGTGCATTCGGCGGTGTTACCCTCATGTTTTTTCTCTTCAGCTGTGGTACTTTCACTTACGCCACAGGGCGCCGTTTAGTGACGTGGCTGAACACGTTATATTAGAAGTATTATCACCACTAGCAGAAAGCATTGTAGTATACAATTTACATACTGGCTTTTTTTCATCAATAGGTTCTCAATTCTCGTCTGCCACAAAACGAAACTGTGTCCATATAGGAGAGTTATTCTTCGCTTTAGGTACCCATTCCTTAGCAAACTACGAGTATTTGCCATTAGTAATTTAGAAAGATTTCTGCAAACAATTGATTTGTTTACTAAAATGGTTTAATTTGACAAGGCTATTTATACAAATCATAAACTGGGCACTGGCCTATTAGAGAGCTGGGTTGAAGATTAGCTGGACATACATGGGCTGGATTAAGTGTATGGCTTCATATGTTCGGATCCCTCCGCCAACTATGTTATTTACTCCGTTGACAACAGATGAACGCCCTAAGCTCACGTCTAAATCGAGTTGCGCTCATACAGTATAACAGAAGGTTCAAGCAGTTGTTTAGGTACATAAGGATATAGAATATCGATCTATACTGGTCAATCACGGAGGAGATGTCAATGACACTCTTATCCTGGCTTTGAGTCATTAAGCTGTAAACTGAAATCGGCGTCAGTGTAAGGATAGCTACGGTGCTTATAACAAGCAACATTACAACCATGCCTCTATTCTTAGAAGCTCGTCTCTCATGCATTTGCCTGTTGTGGCAACTTGACGTGAAGACTTGCCGGTAAGAATATACCACCTTTGCGACGATTGCAATATTACAAACTAGAAGGAAAATTACAGGAATCATGAAATACACAGCCGCATCGATCCAAGGCCAAATGTACTGAAGGAATGCAGAATGGCCTTCTGTCAAAAATCGACACACCAGCTTGCATCTGTCTTTGGGAACCTCACATTTAATTCCCGAACATAAATGTACATTTAGAATAACCGTAAATCCGAGCAACAGAGCTAATGACACATATCTGATTTTGTTCTGACAGATAACTTTGGCTTTCAACGGAAAACACACATTGATGAACCTGTCTATAGTCAGAGCAACAATAATCCACACTGAATAATCCAATGATGCGACCACGACAAAATGCTTGATTAAATAGATTATTGAGGACACCTGTGTCACATCATTCTCCATAATTTCACCCAACCACTTAAAAAACAGTCCCAAAAAAGGCCTATTGTGTCTGATACATTGAGTGCAATGAGATACGGTGCTACGGAAAGTTGTCGCATCCTTTTGCGAAGAAGTACAGCTACAGACAACATGTTTCCAAATGTTCCAAATAGTACCAAAGCGGGCGCCACGTATTTGTATACGATGTGTTCCAGTTGGTCCTTTGCAGAACTACAGGAACTCCACAGATGTCGTATTTCCAGTTGCATTAAAAACTTCCATTTTATTTAATTACTGTTTATTAGTAAAATAAATGTTAAATGGCTAAGAATAGGCGAATACATTACTATGCCGTTAATTTTTCAGGATCCTCTAATCGGTACACGCATAAATTTGCAAAAAAATTAACTAAAATCTTTCTTATCAAGGCGACCACAAACATCGTGTTCTAAGTCACGGTATGTGATAAAACATTATTTCTGATTGTATTTTCCAGTGACACAAATCTACTTATTGAAATATATTCACTTGGAATTTTGATTTTCAGGATATTGTTTTACAACGCTTCACACGTCTGTATTGATGCGCACAGGTAGCCATGCATAGGTCAGAATAATAACCAATAAATAATATTTTTCAAAATGTAAATTTTCTCATAGAAAATGTCAATTTGCAGACCATGAGAAGATTATCTTTTGGAAATTATCACTGGGGCGACTGTCTCGCTTATCCAGCCAGCTTTTCAAGTGGCAACACTTTAAAAAATATAACTCTCTTGTCCTGCAAATTGACATTTTTTTTTTGCCAGCGTGAGTGTTACTGGATTATGCACCTTGGAGACGAATAGATGCTTTCAGGTTTGAATGAACATTGCATTAAAACTATATACCTTCCTCTCGAGATCCATCAAGATTCCATTCTCATCACCGTTATCATCGTTGACACCTGCCATCATTTTATTTAAACAGAATTAACCATTTAACACACACACCGAGAAAAAACGCGTCTGAAGTGGTCTTGAGGAATGTCAATTTGCAGTTCAAGAGATTATTTTTGAAAATTTACCAATGGAATGACATCAAGTCGTAAATTTTCAGAAATTAATGTCTTGGTTTGAAAGATGACATTTTATATTATTTATAAGATTTGGATTTTCCTGAACAAATTTGAGGATTAAATGATATTTGATTCCCCGGATTGTTAGTTAACTTAGTTACCGTGTTATTTGACGTTGTTTAAAACATTCGTGGATAAGTTGAGAAATTCCCGCTATTAATGATTAGGTTAGTTATCCTTTAACACAATAATAATCCGGAATATCCATCACTACGTTAGTTACACAGAAGAAACAGACAGTTTTTTTTCAAAATATCTTATGGGCATACTATACTTTGTTTTAAACATGTTTTATTTGTCAAATGGTCAGCCAAATAACCGAGTATCTAGATCCAAAAGCGTAAAAGATATAGATATTACAGCTGATATTATGAGACCAGCCAATCAGCTATTTGCTATTGCCAACTGAGGAAATGACTCATCTGCTGCAGATAGTCCGATAAATCATGTATTATCCACTGAGCAACAACAACACAGTGACCTGGAGGCGGAATTTGAGGATAAAGACACACTTGCCAGCTGTCAGTTATGTGATGGTGTTGTTTCAAATGCTGATTATGCGATAGAATGCACAACTTGTCAATCTTGGACACATATTGGATGCTCAAACCTGAAACCAAATGTCACAGTGAGAACTGAATCAGATGTATTGTTCAAGTGTCTGGCATGCTTAACCATTCATCAAACAAGTTTCACAGATGAGTCAACTCCCATCATTTTAACGGAAACTGCAAAACAAGCTATCTACACACAGAAGGACAATATACCTAACCTAACTGAATTACACCTTGTCAGTTCAAAAGCACGATCGGTAGGACAAGTACCTACTCAGGAGTATGCCAATCCATCGGAAACAGAAATCAATAATAACGATCAAACTAACCTGACTGGCATTGGTGAAGAAACCATTCCCAAGGAAGCATATGTGCGTTCACCAGCAGTAGTTGCTAGCAGGCCATCTCAGAAACCATTGCATGATGACAATATATTACGAGCAGCTGAGCTTAAACACAAAGAGAAGATGCTGAATAGTAAAGAGAAAATGCTTCGGGACCTTGAACAGAAAGTAGCCGCCCATGAATTCGAACTTAAGAACAAGCTGGAACAGAACTCATACTCTCATTCATTTATAGCAGTGCTAGAAAATAAAATTACTGAACTCAAGACGAGTAATCATACTTTACTGCTAAAACTAGCAGCTGTGTCTGAGCAGCCACTGCTTCCAGAGAGTTCTCTACCAGACAACCAGGCCAAACTTCGTTCATCTCTTAACAACCAGTTTACTAATAGTGTGGCGCAGCATCATGCATCGGTATGCAACTGTTCTCTCCAAAAATTGAGTTCAAGAGTATCAGACCTTGAGTTGAAGCTGCTTGAAAACAGAGTCAGTCATTTAGAAAGGGAGATATGCAATATCCATTTCATCAACTCGATCAACCTCTACTTGCGAGGCCTCGACAACAACAGTTCCAAAATGCCAAAAAATGTATGATGGAATAAATGTGATACAACACTTTACAAAAATCTACTGAATGTTTCTCTAAAAGAAGACACTCCTAAGATTAGTTCAACCCTTGCTGTTGATCTACTTGTCCGAAAACTTTTAACTTTGATGCATAGTGCCTCTATCACAGCAACTGGTCAGTCTAGAAATCAAAATAAATCAAGAAAGGGCATCAAAACATGGACTCCACATATAGCTAGTTTAATACACAAGAGTAAGAAGGCACATTATCTATGGAACATCAATGGTAGACCTAACAATAACAACAGCAATATCAATAATAACCGTAAAGAAGCTCATCAGAAGCTGAGACAAGCAATGCCACTACTAAACAGTGAAACGAGAACATCATTGCATAACAAGATCATGGAGGCTCATGAAAATGACAAGCAGCCATTTTTCATGTTGATAGCAAAGCAGCGCATAACTCGTCAAAGATGGATGCATCATCTTATCATTGATGGTGAAATATGCAATGATGATGCTGGCATCTTGAGTGGATTCAAGAACCATTTTGGTTCACTCACCATCCCCCTGGTAGACCAAGCCTTCAATGAAGAGCACAAGAGAATTGTGGAAATTGATGTCCAGATAATTGAAGACGTGTGTAGCAATCATACTACTGGGACAGAATGTGAATCTGTACCTGAAGCAGAGCTCCGAAAGATCATTGCAGGATTTAAGAATAACAAATCAGCAGACCCGCATGGGCTAACAGCAGAACACTTAAAGCATGCACCAACTGTGGTAACCCATCATCTCGTAAAGCTAATGAATTATATGATCAGTACAGGCTACGTTCCATCTGATATGAAGCAAGGAATCCTAACTCCAGTATTAAAAAAGGGTAAGAATGATAAACAGCCTAGCAACTACAGTGCACCAACATATGCGGATGACATAGCCCTATTAGCTCAGGACACTGATCACCTACAGGAGCTCCTAAACATAGTTCATCAATGCACACTTCAAGAGCGCAATACTATAAACCCTGAAAAAAGCATATTGATTTCTCTAAACAAGCGAACTAAATCTGCTCCAGTTATTCATCTAGGAGACAGGCAGATCCTTGAATCTAAATGTGAACTCACTTAGGTATAGATTGCTCAACAAATGGGAAAGACAATGTAGAAAAATACATTCAAGCAACAAGAAGAGCAGTCTATTTGCTGATGGGAGCTGGACTTCATGGAAATGGTGGAATTTCCACGCTAACTTCATCACATATATGGAAAATCTACTGTCTTCTAAGATTACTGTTTGCTCTATAGGTCATTCAGATGACAAAGGCTGAGATTAGTGCATTGGAACTATTCCAACTGTCAATTTTTAAACAATTACAGTCCCTTCCAAAGAATACAACATCATCATCAACACTATGCCTACTAGGAATAAGACCCATCCAGGCAGAGCTAGACTCCAGAAAACTAAAACTACTAGGAAACATCCTAAGAAATGACGATACTGTAGAATTCCAGATAACAGCCAGACAACTTGCTGTAAAGAATATTAAGAGCAATAGTTGGTTTATGAAATGCCAAGAAACGCTTCATAAGTATCAGCTCCCAAGTGTCTACCAACTAATTAACAGCATGCCTGCAAAGTTAGCGTGGAAGGCGCAAGTAGAGAAGCACATCAACTGTGCTGTACACAACATCTGGAAAGAAGACTTTGTCATGAAGACATCAACAAAATACTTAAATGTCAATGTATGCACTGTAAACAATGTTCACCACTGTTGGAACTCACTTGACAACACAACCATGGATGTTAGATGAGCAGCAATAAAGGCAAAGATTCTGACTGGCTCATACATCTTGCAAGCAAATTGCGCCAATTTCAATCAATATGTTGTCTCTGACAAGTGTTTACTTTGCCGTTCAGCACCTGAGGACAGGAATCACCTCACTACATTATGTACAGCATCGGAGGAGTCAAGAAAACCATATTTGAAGAGTATTCTCACCACAATGTACCTAGAAAATGACCCAGTCATCATCAACACATTATTAGCTGATCCCGAAAACACAACTCAGCTGATAGTTGATCATACAATGATGATATCCAGATTGAATATTAAGCTGTCCCCAGCGAATTCTCTCAAAATTGCGAAAACTACACGTTTTCTCTGCTACGCCTTGCACCTCAAACGTACACAATTGATTGAGGCAATTGTGTCTGTATCAATACGTTAATGAACACTAATCAAAGTAAATCAGACACAATCTAAAATTTAGCTCTTCTTCTACAAGTTAAAAATGTTACTATCAGAACTTTCTTATTAATGTGTGAATGAAAAACAATCTGACGTTAATTAATTTAATCCTACTCAGTCAAAGCAAATTTCGTGTATTCTTGTATTTAAGACTGTGTTATATAGACATTTTGAAGAACCATTTGTACACTACGAAATAGGGGTGAGCCCATCGAGGCTGGATTTCCACATACAGATACAGATATAGCGTAACAATGGGCTTGTTAAGTATGATGTCACTGCATGTGATTAGCAACCCGGAAGTGTGTATTTGGCTTTATTACATCATAAGTACATGTTCATGACGTCATCATTTGTTGTTAAACAAAAAAGTATTTTTGTTGAGCAGAGGATCTGTGAAATTTGCAAAAACTGGCAGTATTAAAGATGAAAAACATTTTCTTCTCTACTGCCAGTCCTATGATATTGACAGGCAGTTCTTATTTAATACTCTAGATACATTCACCAACTACTCGTCTCTGAATGTTGCTGAAAAGTTTTATTTTCTAATGTCTTATAACGATGGTGACGTAGAAGTCTCCAATTAGGTATTAAATTTTGTCGAGAAATGTTTCTCAAAATGGTATTCTATCAGCCATATAAATTGATAGAATAGCCTACTATTTAACTTACATCCTAGTTATGCCGCTATGACTGTGAATGTATCCAACTGGTGCACTGATACCGCTGACTATAGCCGACTTTACTCTACAGTTCTACACATGATGTTCAGACTAGCTGGTCACGTCACCGTGTGTTCAACTTGTTGGGTTAATGGTTATGGTTGATTTATGCCATACAGTTGAATGCACTCAGACAACCAAAAAGTCCCTTATATTGTTGTAAATATACATTTCATATATGTTTTAGATAATATAAATAAATGTATATATAACCTCATCTTAATATTAATTATAATTTTAGTTTATTTCTTTTTAATGTTATTTTATGCATTGCCATTGTGTAATTTTTAAGTGTTTGTTTTAGTGTGCTGTATGCGTTTGGTATTTGGTCACAATAAATTGATTGATTGTGTATTTGACAATCTAGCTGACGCCGGAAATACGCCATCACTTAGCAAGCCCATAGTCAATCACGCAGGTCATGATGTCATAAGTGCTGATGCATTTTGAAAATGATGTCATAAGAGTTGTTGTATTCTGAAAATGGGCAATAGCTACGTTAAGATAAGATTTCTCTCTCTCTCTCTCTCTCTCTCTCTCTCTCTCTCTCACACAGTTACGTGTGAGGGTAATAAATTGGTTGCACCAGCGTTTTACCAGTACAGGCAGTTACACCTCATACGAACAAATATATTTTATATGTATGTAAATACGTTTGAATATGTGGTAACAGCCTGTACCCACACCCCACCCCGCCAAAACACCGGTGTAACTAATAGTATGCAACTCATACAAGTACACATACAGACACGTAGTAACACGAATACGCACACATACAAACGCGTACGCATGTATACGCAAGTGAGCACATGCAACTCTGCACAGGTGTGCATACACACAAACGTCCACACACACGCCCACCACATAGAATAAAACATATCTAATGCATCAATCATAGCTAATATTAATATGCAGTGTTTGGTAAACATTGTGCAGGAAATCAGAAGATGAGTGAAATAGAACCTATGGCGATAATGATGAGGCCATGGCTGTTTAGTCAAGCAACGAGAAACAGTATTCGTTCTGCTACAAGCCACCAGACAATAATTTCAATGGCCAAAAAAATAACCTTAGCTACCAACAACTTTCAGTCAAATTGTTTTCAAAATATTCAGCAGATCCAGAGTTAAATCCTGTAGATCATGTAGTCTGTGCAAATTTAGCAGACAGACAGTTAAGGTACTGTTTGAATGAGAAAATTAACTGTTAAACTTCGAAATGGAATAGCCTATTGTAAAACCAATTCGACTGGAACCTGTTGGTAGTTAAGCATGTCCCAGTCGAATTAGGTTTAAAATAATCAAGTTAATGTGCCTGTAAGTATTAACTGAAAAAAAAAATTAACCATAACTGCGAGAATTTCGAAAACTAATTCTCGAATGCTTTAACTCTTTGAACACTGAGCTCCCAGAATCTCAATGTAAAGGTAACCATACAGGTACGCTGTGAATAATTTAAATCTAATTTGGCAGAAACATGTTCTCGTCATAGGCAGCAACAGGTTCTGTCAAATTAGGTTCAAAATATTATGGTTTAGTCTTTTCGGTTTAAATGGTTAAAGAAATCAGGTAACATGATAACTAACAATCTGGTGCATCAAATATCACTAAACCCTTTAATAGTCAAATCTGTTCAAGAAAATCTAAATTTTCTCATAGAAAATGACCATTTTACAGGCTAGAAGATTATTTTTGAAAATTTACCACTGGAATGACTGGCTTGGTTATCGAGCCAGGCATTCCAGTTGTAAATGATCAAAACTAATCTTCTCTTAGTTTGCAAATTCACATTTCTCAAGACCAATGGCTGAATAAAATGATGCCAGGTATAAACGATGATAACGGTGACGAGGACCTCGAGAGGAAGGTCTATAGTTTTAATGCAACATTTTTTGAAAGCTCAAAGCCATCTATTCGTTTCTAAGCTGGCTAACCCATTAACTCTCATATTGCCCAGTTATAGCATTGTGGGTGGGGAAAGTGGTCTGACTCGAGTAAATTATGTTATATTCACACATTGAGCCAGTTTTTAAAACATTATTTAAACCTATTTAAAATATAACCTGCACACCCTCCCACACAAAATTAATATCTCTCCAATCCATACCTCTGTAGAAATCTCTGCCCTATCTTTACACCCAATCTGTTGGGGGTTCAGTATCGTTTAAATCGTTGTCAACCTTATTTAAATAATTGCTCTAAAATCAGTTTTGCGTAATACCTCATTCGCCTCATTCTGTGTTTATCACTAGGGGCACCAGAAGCACATTTGAGGGGTGGGGGCAGGTTCCACAAAATGGTCACGCTGGGTGGCATTGTCTGGAGGAAGATATGAAATGGGTGCAACCCCCCCCCCAACACAAACTCTCATGGAAGGGTTACCCACCTACCTAACTACCACGAGAAAAAACTTAGAAAGGTGCATACTCATGACTCGATTTCTTGCATTCTGGGTTTCTTATGATTACATATAAATGTTAGAGCAATGCTAATCGAAGAACTTATGTATTCTTTGGTCAATCAAACCTATTCCCAATTCCCAGGGTGAGAGAGCAGGCGGGTGGGTTGTTGTGTCAAATGCACATGATGAGTGTGCGTACATTCATGCATGTGTCAAAATTTGCATGGTGGACCTGCACAGTTTGCCTTGAAAATATTTAATTGGACATAAGTTCCTAATTATATTTGCAGTCAGCGGGATTAAGAGGAAAAGTGTTTCTTGTGAAAACTAGGTTATCCAAGAGAAATCTACCAATCATGTTGAACATATGAGCAAGGTTTGTTCAGCTCATTTGTGAGCTCATACTCATATATATAGTACAGTATTAAAAAATCCAAGAGGATGATAGTTAGTACTTAGATATGTAGGATATATAGGGGATGGATTCTAAGTGCATCTAATTTTTAAATTCTTTCAATGGAGGCCCCAGCAATACTCTCCTCCCATTCTATATCTGTGTGTGGGGTGGGGGGGGAGTGTGGGAGGGCACCACATTTTGGACACATTCCTCAAAGACACCCACCAACATTGCACTTCAGCCATGTGTATGCAAATTATTTCTACCTTTGCATCTGCTTCACACGTCAATTACAAATTTTAGTTTGAGAGTTGCTGTTAATTCTAACATTCTATTCTACCCACTGAGCAAGGCATTAACGGAGCATGGACCAGTATGACATTCAAATAGCATATGACTATGTATCTTGCCTTTATTTGCCAAGATACATTCAAGGCTTGCAGATAAAAAAGTCAATATGTCACAAATAGCTGCTGCTACATAAATAGCGTTGGCATTGATGATTTGATTCAGCCTATAAGCACTCCCATATTACTTTATGGACTTGTGTTAATGTCAAAACCACCGAACTTTAATACAACTGCCCAGTCTGCTCTGAATATTCTAAAAATCTTGTTTAAGTTCTAAAGTAAAGTTTACTCACTATTTGCATAGAAACGGGTAAAGGGCACAGCTTCCCCTGCTTCCCCTTGTCCAAAAGGGCAAAAGGGACAGCTTCCCCTGCTGTCCCCATGCTTTCGGCGGCCCTGTTTATTGCTTAACTTTACAGGTCACTGGATCCCGCTCAACAACATTTGTACATTTTATATGATTTAATTTAAATTATTGTTTGTATTTGTTTCACAAGTTTCAAGTTTTATTTCATATTCCCAGGTCACATGGTGACATATGGGACACAATTTACATGATACATATTAAACATTGCAAGTGTGAGCTAACATCGTCATCACAATAATAATAATAATAATAATAATAATAATAATAATAATAATAATAATAATAATAATTATTATTATAATTATTATTATTAACAACAACAGGCACTTTTTATATAACATAATATTATGTGGAATGTATTTTGCTTGGTAAGCTTTGATATAAAAGCTCTGATAGATTTATTGACCGATCACACGAGTTAAGCTTTTAATTTTTAGCTAAGCTCAGACCATTTTTAAGTGTATTGGAATCGACTTGAATACTTTGAAATCCAAATTCCCAGAATCTATATTTCAGAGTAATTAAACAAGAAACCTCTTGAAAACTTTAAAGCTAACCCGACTGTGGACCTTTGCCGCCTATGGCAGCAGCAGTCCAAATATAGACCGGCCCCAAAACTCTCAACAGAATGTTTACTAACTACTAAATTTATCAGAGACACACAATTCGCATGCTCATGATGGCCCTTTCGATTTTCCATGACAGAGACATACATCAATTTTGATTGCAGCGACAGCTAACAAGAGACGTAATTTGTTAATTATTTTAATTGTTAATTGTTAGTTATTTGGTAATTTGAGTAGTAGTAGTAGTAGTAGTAGTAGTAGTAGTAGTAGTAGTAGTAGGAGTAGTAGTTGTAGTAGTAGTAGTAGTAGTAGTAGTAGTAGTAGTAGTAGTAGTAGTAGTAGTAGTAGTAATAGTGGTGGTGATGGCGGCGGTAGTAGTAGTGGTGGTGGTGGTGGTGGTGGTGGTAGTAGTAGTAGTAGTAGTAGTAGTAGTAGTAGTAGTAGTAGTAGTAGTAGTAGTAGTAGTAGTGGTGGTGGTGGTGGTGGTGCTGGTGGTAGTAGTAGTAGTAGTAGTAGTAGTAGTAGTAGTAGTAGTAGTAGTAGTAGTAGTGGTGGTGGTGGTGGTGCTGGTGGTAGTAGTAGTAGTAGTAGTAGTAGTAGTAGTAGTAGTAGTAGTAGTAGTAGTAGTAGTAGTAGTGGAACCAGCAGCGGCAGTAGTGCTAGCAGTAGCACAATTCGGTTCCCCCTCCCTCCCCCACTTATTGGTATGTGTATATTTATCATCTGTATATTTATCATCTGTATATTTACCAAAACTTTATTTTATTTTAAAAATTGTGAAATGACCCATATTGTTTTAATTGAAAAAAACCCCTGAAAGAATCATCGCCTATAACCTGTCCAAACCTTTAGTCAACTTTTGCTGGAATTTTCCACCAATATTGCGTGGCACATTAATTGATTCACAGAACTTTGTGGGTCTTTGATGATCATTACACGCAGTCAGAGTTGTTTTGAAGCTCAACTAGTTAATTTAAATAGGTTGGAGTAATAACTAACCAACTGACCTTAAGCGATGCATCGACCCTTGTACATTGTCATGGCTAAAAAGATTCGAGTTTCAGAAATTTAATGATCACTCCATTAGACTAACTGAGTCATCTTCCACAATCACTTGACAATTGTCCTTACACGATGGAATGACCATTTAGAATTAATCGTACATGATTGAATGAGTTCCCAGTGACAGAAAAAAGATGAGTCCAGACATGCACCCTGTCAATCATACTTACGTTATACATTAACACTTGTCACACATCATTACGCTAATTACCCGTAAGCTCCCCTCATTGGATGCCAGGATATACATTAAAAATTCTGAACCAACAGCAGCTCATTGGTTTTCAAAGTTATCTGAATTTATGTGGGGGACGCCTTTGATTCTGTGATCAAATATTTATATCCGTCCCTGGGCCGTCTGACTTCTCGAAGATTCTTAGATTCGTGCCATGGTGTTTTTCTCTAGTCCTGGTGCGTCACTCTAGCTATAATACTTGTATCGACAAACAGCAACTTCAAACTTGTATCAGACTGTGAATTTATTCTCTGTAACAATCATAACTTTAATCTGACTAAATCTTCTAAATAATATCTAACAATCATGTTTAAACACTCTTATGCGCCAACCACCAACCAAGCTCAAAAAGAGCCAGAAGGTGAACAAAAAAGTCGCTGGAAAGGGACTAAAAAGGGCTCCAAACAGTGATCCTCATTTGCTCGTCAACCCTCGCCTCAGCTAATCCTGGCCTAGCACACCATCATTCCTAAATCTGTCGTAAAAATCACTGATGTCATCTTGTTAATCCGGGCACTCGAGTGCCATTATGACCTTTAATGGCTATAATAATTCAAGACTTATTTGTGCAGCATTCATTTCAATGATAAAATCAATGGTCTCTATCATCAGTAATTGTCCAGCCATTATGTTGACTGACCTTTGCTGCATGCCAACAATGGCAAGCGACATAATGACTGTGACCATGGCTTGACCATCTAGCCCTTCTCATCCTGAATTTAAAATCAGAATCCAGAGTAATCTTTAATATATAAAAATCTGCACCTTGGATAATTCAGATTTTACAACATTATTTAACAAGAGGGCGGGGCTTCGGGATTGAATGAGTTCCCCGAGTCAGGAAAAGACGAGTCCAGACATGCAATCTGTCAATCATCCTTACGCTATTCATTAACCCTTGTCAATCAGCATTACACTAATTACCCGTATGCTCGCCTCATCGGATGACAGGAAGCCCATGAGTTAATGCGGTGCCGGGGCTTCAGGATTAAATGAGTTCACAGAGTCAAATAAAGATGACTCCAGACAGGTAGCCTGCAAATCATCCTTAATTACCCTGATTAACCCTTGTCAATCAGAATTATGCTAATTACTCTTAAGCTCACCTCATTGGATGACAGAAGGAACGTGATTTAATGAGGAGGAGAGGCTTATTGCAACCCTCTACCGCTAACATCCAATCAGAACAGGAGGAGGGCTGGGTGCCTTCAAAGGAAGCGGACACAAAGGGTTTTCACACGTGGGTGTGAAAATCCTTTGTGTAATTAGGTTTGAAAATCCTTTGTGCTGGCTTCCTTTGAAGGCGTCCAGCTCGCCCCAGTTCTACTTACCAAGACTCGTGAAGCTGTCTAGTTTCCTAATGAGATTGACATGCAAGTTGTTTAAAATAAGTGACACAGCTATGCAATCATTATATGAACCTGCTTCATGCACAAGATGGCGATATGCCGATCTTTGTCATTGCATAGAAGGATTTAAAGTACACGCCAGAGCCGCTAGGCAAACATTGATGTAAGCAATAACTATTTTTATTAGTTCTCTGTCATCATTATTACATCACATATAAATTGATTACACATATCAAGTGAGACAAAATGAGTAAACGCATTACATTTTTTAACGAGCGTTTTCCCCTCCTGGTCGTAATGGGACATTCAAGTATGAAGTATAAAGTGTTTTTGCATAATAATAATAATAATAATAATAATAATAATAATAATAATAATAATAATCGTTATTTATTGAGGGTAGCACTTCAAGTACACGGCCTGATCTAGCAGAGGCCCTCATTAACATATATACAAATTTTTATATATAATATGTACAAATTTATACATCTATGTACAGACAAGGAACTTAGGGAATCTATTTCTTATAATCATATAATAATCTGAATGTATTAAGAGTAATTTGAACAAAAGCTACTGATGCTTTCAACAGCAGCAAACTTTCAATCAAATTAGCATTGATATATTCAGCATTGTAAAGTAAATTCCTTTCTTTTCTGCTGAAATGCTTTGGAAACAATGCAAGAAATAGAAATAACGATATTTTTATGTGCTAAAATATAGAAACTAATTCTCAATTTCATAGACAAATACAGCTAAGCACATTGTAACATACGATTAAACATACATACAGAAACAATAGATTTAGTAAAATTATTATCATTACCAACGCCGTCGAATGTCTTAACCCTTTAGTGACTAAATTTGTCAGGAAAACCTCGATTAGGTCTATCTATTGGGAAATGTCCGTTTCCAGAACAAGACAATGCCATTCTTGGAAATTTACCACCGGAAAGACTGGCTCGATTATCGCGCCTGTCATTCCTGTCATAAATTTACAAAAATGGTCCTCTGGACTGCAATTATGATCTGGTTACAAGGCTTACATAATCGTAGATGAGCTGCGATTGGTAGAGTTTTGTAACTATGCAGCTCAATGAAAAGTGTATGTACTTATCCTGAATTTTGTCAAGTTTCTGCGTTTTATGAAATTCTTTTCAAAATGTAGATAATTTTCAATGTCAATGTTTTGTTTGAATATTTTATAGCATTTCAGCTTGGATCCAGAGATAGAGATTAAAGGGATATCATTGTTAATGTAATTTCGTCAATTATCAGCATATTTTTCGCGTACAGATTTGCTCAAAATAGAAATTATTTTATATTTTATGTTTTGATCCATCGTTAATCCAGACTACAAGATAGTCAAAGGACTGCCATAGGTTACGTATATAAGTAACCCAGTTGTTTGTTTTACTATGCATAGAATATCAGGAAATGTAGGCCGGGTCTTGACATAAATGTCTACGTCAATATTTGGCAGATCTCGGTATAAGAGTAACCATTAAAGGTTACTATCCGAGTTCGCCTCCTACTGCTATGTTTGTAGCCCTTTTAATGACCCCGAGCAGGTATGCGAAAAAGGTCAGCAATACCTTTTCCCCAGAAATTTTCTCATCAAGACCAACCAGATTTAACAATGGCTCCCATGCCATAATCATAAGCCATTACTCAAAATGATTAAGGAAAACTAAAGTGTGGTAGATTCTGTTTTGGTTCAGTGTACGCTTAGTGTCGTACATGCATGCAGCCTAATAACGTTCAGTATTTGCTATACGTAAACCCCTTTTGCGTACCTCCATTTCCGATGATTTCCCCATTAGAGATGCTGCTCAATGTAGCTCAATATACGTGACAATACCCACATTTACTCTATTTTCTAAGATTAGTTCTACCGTTGATCCTTACCTGACGAGCCAGTAATGTTGTTGGAACGTCTTGATCAACTTCCTCCTAATGAATAAATTCAAAGAATATATCATCTGGCGAGAGTAAGCACAACAAAATAAGATATTAAAACAGTGTGCAAGGGCGTCTGTTGAATCGTGCAGTAGAGAGAACAAGGGCAGACCATCCGCATACAGTTCCTTAAACATGAGCGCAAGCTATTCAAATGTTCCACTAGTCTTGATCAGCAGCGGGGTCAGGTAAAACCTGGGGAATAATGGTTTTAAAACCTTTTTTAAACTCCCTTCTCAATTCACAGGCAGGCTATAGCACCATCTTTATTTCAGAATCTAGGTTGATTCCGTCATGTATCTGACAGATTTCAATGTCCAAGCAAATATCATCCCATCGCCTTTCGAGTGTCTTGAACATAGTCAGTGAATGTGCTGGCGGGCTTATATTGAACAATGTAATGTGTTTCTCAGTAAGACCAAAGACAAGTTGTACATAGACTGCTTGAGGCAACAACGTCGGAGTGTAAGCTACCTTTGGAGCTGTTACAGACGGTATTTAGATTCTATTAATTGCAGCAGATATTGGGCCATTGATCAGACCAGACTGTATCCCTGTTAGTTTGGCTTTGAATCGAAAGTCGAACCATTTATACAGTTTAGTAAATGTGCGTGACCTTAGTGAGTAGCCATACAGGTGTGTTAATGCGTTCATGAAGACGTTCTGAAATTTGTCTGGCTGTTTAGGGTACAATTTGATTTTGCTGAACGAGGTCCCTAATGTAGCGGCAAAGAAGATAGAATTTTCTTTAAACATAACATTTTCCTCTCCTTTCACCATTCGCTCAACATAAGGCAGATAGTGGGTGTAGTCTGTTAGTGGACGCGTACGTCTAAATGTATCAACAGACATCACCTTAATACCCTGATCTTATGCATATGCAGTGCATTCAGCATCATGTAAGATTTTCTGTAAAGCATTGCTCTGACATTGTTTACCATTCTTGCACGAGCGCTTTAGCTTCCAATCTATTATTCGTGATGCAAATCGAAGATACTGGTACGCGAAATACTGAAGTAACATTGAGTAGACACTGTGAATGTTAGCCGGTTTCCATCGATAAATATCATAGAAAATTTCCCCTGTATATAGGCAGGTGATACCGATTCCTAGATCTGCAAGGTAAAGTTAAGAACAAAGCGCGTAACTGGAAAGGTTCATTCCTAGCTGTGCCACGCCTATTCCTAGCTAAGCTCTGCGCGGGGTTTGCGCGTGTTGGGATCAATTTATATACTTTGAAACCTGAATCACAACTTCAAGCACTTGAATATTTTGAAATTAATTTGACTAAGTGCTGTTACAGGCAGCAACATCACCCGGTAAATTGTAAATCCTTCAAAGACATACAATGCGTACACTTCAGGGCGGATTTTGCAAATTTCACAACAGAGCTAAACCTAATAATGGTGCGCACAAGTGACGTAATCGATTATCTTTCTGTTTGGGAACTTGGTCTTGTATAATGCATCGATTAATTCACCTTTTCAGAGTAGTTATCTCTGATTCTGACGTCATATGACGCCATGCTCAGCTAAGTGGCGTGTATGACGACGCCATAATCATTACGTCATAAATGATTCTATATGGCCCGTCTTTAACTCTTAATAGTCCGACATGTTGTACGAATTGTATGTCTCTACTATTTAATAAACATGCTGTTGAGTATTTTGAAACTAATTTGACTGGGCGCTGTTGCTGCCTATGGCAGCAACAGCACCCAAACAAATTAGTTTCAAAATATTCAACAACTTACATGTATAGCTTTCTGAAAATTGATAGTCAGGAAGTTCAGAGATCGATCGATCCCTACACGAGCGAGGTGTGGGTGGAGCTTAGCTAGAGATGGGCGGGGCATAGCTAAACCGGAAAAGGTACATAATCTAATGTAATTAATCTAACTCTATGCCTATGCCTAATTAAGGGAGATACTGGTAACAGTGTCTGCATCATGACAGCTTGGCAAATGTAGAGTTATACAGGCACGAGCATACTATTGTTGCTGTATCGTCAGAGCCGAATTAAGGCTAACGGGGCTAGATACACGGAGCGCCGAAATTTAAGGGATTCCCCCCAACTCAAAAACGATTATTACATTTACCCATTTGAACCGTATAATACCAGTATCTCACTTATGCAGTCACGATATACCTCAGCTGTTGAGTATTTTGAAACCGGCATGATTCCTGTTTGGGAAAGGCGGTAGTTTAACACTTCAATGTCTATGCCGGCCAGAACCGAGCTGTGTTCTGGGCCATATTATCATATGCTACAAACAGAGGGTAATAAAGACAGATTTTCAATCTTCCACTTACCTCTCCAGCGTATCGTTCCCATAATTCCGTGTAGCTGCCTCCAAATGAATGCCTTAAGAATCGTCATACCTCTTAACAATTTCCACGATCAGCAGGACATAAGGGCTAGTGACGTCACTAAACATTGACCAGGCTTGGCTCAAAATTTCCATACTGATTTGACAGAATGATCAAATCAACATTGCTTCTATGTAAGTATCCTACGATTACAATGTGACGGCTATTGCGTCAAACTCTGCGGTAACACAACTGCCTGCCTTGTTGTGTTACTTCAAGTCTAACCAGCTCGTATGTGATTGTGTCTCCTGTATTTGTAGTGAATTTGGGCGAATTCCACACTCGGTCATTGGAAGAAAACCGTTGTTAAATGCGGCCTGAAATGTTATTGGTCAACATTGCTGAGACATGACCTTATCAAAAGTGGCAACATAATTTTTGCAGGTGATGTATTTATAGACACTGCCAAGCAGCATTGGGCACTTTGAAAAATTCCGGCCCTTTTCCTCGGCTACCATTACCAAAATCGAAAAATACAAAAGGTCAACTATCCCATGATGTAGTATGCGGTTTTCACAATCCTGATGTCTAAGCATATATTTGGAACATGGCCTGTCCAAAGAGGGCATGAACTTGAGGTTTCAATGACCTTGACCTAGATGTTCCATAGATGCATAATCTGCCAAAACCTATTGTGGGTACTCCAGTGTAAGATTGACCCAGAAACCTCACGTTGTGGCGACGTAAAGCATTTCCTATGATAGATAGCCACGTGTTTTAGTTCATGTTACTGGTCCATAAAGTGTCCATTATTGACAGATATAAAGATCTTTATGTTGTGGGATTAATACAGTGACCGGAAGCAAAAGATATTGCATATAATTCAATATCACATTATCCCACGGCTCATGTTGATAGGTCTCAATGAGCTGGTAATGAAAGGGTACTGACGAGTTGGAGACCATGATAAGATAAGAAATTGTTGTCTCTGCCGAGTCAAGTGCTACATTGAGGGTTCTCCTTACAGCAGCTGCTTCAATCTTGACTTTGTTTTAGCCATCCAAATGCCGGCAGAATTGTCAAACATTTCCATTGGAATCTGTACTAATTCTTACTTCAGGATGCCATCTATATCCGCCTCCCTTCCCGAAGCTTGCAATCCAATGACCCGAGTGTAATTGACGTTAGTACCATGCACATGCACTGCCCCAACGCTGATGTTTGTCTTCATCAACTGTATTATCTTGACTTCCTTGGTAGTTGGAACATTGATACCATTCGGCCAATGAAGCTCATAGGCCTTCATAAAGGTCTCAGCAATTTGCAGAGCTTTATCATCATTGCTCTCATCTGGTGAGACTTTACGGTTCACTAGGTTGAGGATGACCTCTGCAGGATTATATGCACTGTCCAATGGATTGATAGAAAGCTGGGGCCTGAGTCATTTCATCTTTATTAGTCATGGGGGGTGGACTATAGATTTGCGATCCGTCTGTCCGTCTGCCCATCTGTCTGTCCGTCTGTCGCAGTTGGTTTCCCGCATTTTTTTGCAATGCTTCAATGTATTCAACTGAGAATTGCTACATTGCTTTGTTATGAGCAGCTACAGACCACGTTCAAGTTTGAGGCATATGCAACAATTTTTGATGGAGTTATGCCCCTTTCGACTTAAGAAATACGAAAAATATCAGCTTACCGCACTTTTTTTCCTTCAAGATATTTAAGCGAAAATCGGTATATCGCTTTAGTATAAGGAATTACAAAGCACGTTCCAGTTTCAGACATTTTTCTCCTCAATTTTTCATGGTGTTGATGCCCCTTCCGACATGTTTTCGCAGTCTTAAGATATTCTACTGAGAATTGCTACAGTGCTTTGTTATGAGAAGTTACAGACCAAGTTCGAGTTTCAGGCGTATACGTCAATTTTTTTAATGGAGTTATGCCCCTTTCGACTTAATAAATACAAATAATATCAGCTTTCCGGACTTTTTTCCCACGCCTTCAAGATATTTAACGGAAAATCGGTACATCGCTTTAGTATAAAGTGTTCCATAGCAAGTTCGAGTTTCAGACATTTTCGCCAGTTTCTCATGGAGTTATGCCCCCTTTCGACTTATGAAATACGAAAAATATTAGATTTCCGCGCTTTTTCTCGCAGTCCTTTAAGATATTCAACTGAGAATCGGTACATTGCTTTGTCACGAGAAATTACAGACAAAGTTCGATTTTCAAGCGTTTGCGTCAATTTTTGATGGAGTTATGCCCATTTTTTATTTATAAAATGCAAACATATTGGCTTTCAGGACTTTTTCGTTCTCCTTCACCATATATAACGATTTATTGCTTTGTTCTGAGAAGTTACAGATCAAGTTCGAGTTTCAGCTGCTTTTGTCAATTTTAATGGAGCTTTTGACTGTCAATCTCTAAAGATTTATATCACCAGGTAGGGAACATGTATTGCAAAGCAATACTTACAGAATGCTTGTTCCAAGGGTTTCAATCGACGTCTTATCGTAGGTAATATCTCAGATATCTTTTTGCATGCTGCAACGCATGCGCAGTCTCAATGTCCAAGTTAGTTTTGTTTAACCATAAACATACTTCTTTTGCATTTTCCGGTGATTGCTATGGCGACCAGCATTCAACTTGATATATTCTACGAAGACGTCTAATACACATTCTCCCCACATTCTCCCAAGAAAACTTCAGAGCCAGTATTTTATAGCAATTTATTAGAAAATAGATCCATTTTATCTCGAGCTTGTATTTTCGCGATGACCTTGAATTTGAAGCCCCGAGGTTATGCCCTCATTCGACAGGGTATGCTCTAAGCATATATGCGTAGTGTTTGGTTGTACTATAATGGTTTTCGGGAAAACGGGTTATTGTTTTCAAAATGCTCAATGATGACAGCTTGGCATCACTCAGATTTTTGATATGGAGAATCAATGGACCTTTCCAGAGCAATGCCGTTATATGACGTCATAATCAGCTAAGAGACGTATATCATGACGTCATAATCATTACGTCATAAATGAGTCTATACAGACGTCCTTAACTCTTAAAAGCCCAACATGTTGTAAAAATTGTATGTCTCTACTATTTAATAAACATGCTGTTGAATACTTTGAAACTAATTTGACTGGTCGCTGTTGCTGCTATAGTTTTCTGGAAATTGAGGGAGTTCAGAAATCGATTTATCCCAACGCGATCGAGGTATGGGCGGAGCTTACCTAGAGATGGGCGGTCCATTATAAGCTTAGAGTAGCAGTCAGGAAATCGTACTTGAAACAATTTTCTCCCTATGATTACATCCAGTAACATGTATTTATTAACAAGTGCGTCATCCTATGACGTAATATGACCTCATAATCAACTACGTGACGTGTAGGATGACGTCATAATCACTTACAGCATGAATGCCTCGATTTAGTCTAAACGCTTTAGAGTCCGACACGTTGTTCGAATTGTATGTCTTTACTATGTAATAAACTATTGCTAATTAGGCAGCGACAGCACCCAGTCGAATTAGTTTCAAAATATGCAATGGCTTACCTGTATAGTTTTCTGGAAATTGATCTTCAGGGAGTTCAGCGATCGATCGATCCCATCACGATCGAGGGGGTGGGCGGAGCATACCTAGAGATGGGCGGAACATAGCTAAAATAGAAAGGTCCATTGATACATAGCCTGCAAGAATCTGTAATGGCTATTCCAGTGCAAGGTTCACCACCCCGACTGTCGGACATCACAAGGTTCACCACCCCGATTGTCGGACATCACTGTTGCGAGTTGGTAGGTTAATGATTAATCGTTTTATGTTATGAAAATTAGACGCAACGCGTGCTCTGGTTTCGTGGAGGTGGTTCGACTAGTTTTCTCCACCCCACCCCATCGCTCACCGAACCCCTCCATGGACTCGCCCCTGGTAGGATGTCATTTGGATCTCACTAAAATATAGCTTGTTCCAAATGAGATCTTACTAAACTCATGTGGTACATTTATTTGATACAGAACACCAACTAGATTGAAATCCTCTTTGTAAGATATACGCCATATGTAATAAGCGTGTGATACTTGATAGAAACGAGGCTCGTAGCCTACACACCAGATATCATAATTTGCGAGTTGGATTGGATATTTTTTAAGACAATAGAAAAATTTGTAATTTAGATATTTCGGTTTTATGAAACAAAATCCTTTCTATGTAATTCGCATAATCACGCTAAGAAATACTTTGTTGCTTTATTGTGAACTACTTAGTGAGGTTTTTAACATAATGCCCTTTCTATTTTAGCTATGCCCCGCCCATCTCTGCCTAAGCTCCACCCACACCTCACTCGTGTTGGGATTGATCGATCTCTGAACTCCCTGACTATCGATTTTCAGAAAACTATACAGGTAAGCTATTGACTATTTTGGAACTAATTTGACTTGTCGCTGTTATGGCAGCAGCAGCATCCAGTCAAATTAGTTTCAAAATATTCAGCGTCATGTTTCTTAAATAGCAAAAACATGCAATTCGTACAACGTGTCGGACTAGTTAGTGTTAACGACCGGCGTGATCGAATCATCCGTGGCGTTATGATTATGACGTCAGCATAATCGTCACTTAGTTTATTATGACGTCTCGTCTTTTTAAAATATCGCACTTTGGCAACGGAAGTAGCAGCGTGTACGTATACATACTTATTTTTGCGATTTCTTGTGTACATATGCATACAACGTGACGTAATAAAAAATGGATCTTTCCAATTGATCCATCCATCAATGATAATATGACCTCATAATCAACTACGTGACGTGTAGGATGACGTCATAATCACTTACAGCATGAATGCCTCGATTTAGTCTAAACGCTTTGGAGTTCGACATGTTGTTCGAATTATATGTCTTTATTATGTAATAAACTATTACTAATTAGGCAGCGACAGCACCCAGTCGAATTAGTTTCAAAATATGCAATGGCTTACCTGTATAGTTTTCTGGAAATTGGTCGTCAGGGAGGTCAGAGATCGATCGATCCCAACACGATCGAGGGGGTGGGCGCAGCTTACCTAGTGATGGGCGGAACATAGCTAAAATAGAAAGGTCCATTGATACATAGCCTGCAAGAATCTGTAATGGCTATTCCAGTGCAAGGTTAACCACCCCGACTGCCGGACATCACAAGGTTCACCACCCCGACTGTCGGACATCACAAGGTTCACCACCCCGATTGTCGGACATCACTGTTGCGAGTTGGTAGGCTAATGATTAATCGCATTATGTTATGAAAATTAGACCCAACGCGTGCTCTGGTTTCATGGAGGTGGTTCGACTAGTTTTCTCCACCCCACCCCATCGCTCACCGAACCCCTCCCTGGACTCGCCCCTGGTAGGATGTCATTTGGATCTCACTAAAATATAGCTTGTTCCAAATGAGATCTTACTAAACTCGTGTGGTACATTTATTTGATACAGAACACCAACTAGATTGAAATCCTCTTTGTAAGATATACGCCATATGTAATAAGCGTGTGATACTTGAAAGAAACGAGGCTCGTAGCCTACACACCAGATATCATGATTTGCGAGTTGGATTGAATGTTTTTAAAGACAATAGAAAAATTTGTAATTTAGATATTTCGGTTTTATTAAACAAAATCCTTTCTATGTAATTCGCATAATCACGCTAAGAAATACTTTGTTGCTTTATTGTGCACTACTTAGTGAGGTTTTTAACATAATTACCTTTCTATTTTAGCTATGCCCCGCCCATCTCTGCCTAAGCTCCACCCACACCTCACTCGTGTTGGGATTGATCGATCTCTGAACTCCCTGACTATCGATTTTCAGAAAACTATACAGGTAAGCTATTGACTATTTTGGAACTAATTTGACTTGTCGCTGTTATGATTGCAACAGCATCCAGTCAAATTAGTTTCAAAATATTCAGCATCATGTTTCTTAAATAGCAAAAACATGCAATTCGTACAACGTGTCGGACTAGTTAGTGTTAACGACCGGCGTGATCGAATCATCCGTGGCGTTATGATTATGACGTCAGCATAATCGTCACTTAGTTTATTATGACGTCTCGTCTTTTTAAAATATAGCACTTTGGCAACGGAAGTAGCAGCGTGTACGTATACATACTTATTTTTGTGATTTCTTGTGTACATATGCATACAACGTGACGTAATAAAAATGGATCTTTCCAGTTGATCCATCCATCAGTGATAATATGACCCCATAATCACCTACGCGAGGTGTAGAATGACGTCTTAATCAATTACAGCATGAATGACTCGATTTAGTCTGTCGTAAACGCGTTGTTCAAATTGTATGTCTTTACTATGTATTAAACATCCTGTTGAATATTTAGAAACTCATTTGACTAGGCGCGGTTGCTGCCACAGCAACAGCTCCCCGCCAAATTAGTTTCAAAATAGTCAACAGCTAACGTGCATAGTTTTCTGGAAATTGAGACTCAGAGAGTGCAGGGAAACTTGATCCCAATACGGGCAAAGCGGGGGCGGGGTCTAGCTAGAGATTGGCGGGGCATAGCTAAAATTGGATTCCTCCATTACGTCACTAGTTGGCTGGCATCACCGTCATAATGACGTAGGCCTATTTCCCGTCACTAAAATTCCATCACTAGGGTACGAATTGTTAAGCCTTGGTAAACTAAAAATTTAATACATATTCCTTTTGAATATTTTGAAACCAATCTGACTGGGAACTATTGCTGCACTATGTGCAGCGACATCCCCCCAGTTAAATTAGTTTCAAAATATTTAACTGTTTATATCTACATAGATACTATGAATTTAGTGTCTGAGAATTCAGATTTGAAAGTTTCAAATTAATTCCACCACGCATGAAAGGTGGGCGGAGCTTAGCTAGAAACGGGCGTGCCATAGAAATGGATCAGTCAATTGATTTCAAACCAACACCTGTCAGTCGGAAGCCATTAATTCAAGATTTAAGATTAAAGATAATTTATTTTCATATACGTTTGGGTAAATAATTTACTAATTCATTAAAGGCATCCAGACACCAAAGGCAAAGCATGGAATATAACATGTATACATTTTATGGCTATACATATAACATTTATACATATTTTATATTACATACGACATAGGATATGATACAATATGGATTATTTTGATATACAAATTAGGTACATGGAGACTACGCACATGACTTATGACACTTGATGGGACATTTACATAAAATGAAGATTATTTTACACAATTTGAACATATTCTAGCAGCTAATAAATTTTTAGTTGCGATTCGCAAATAGTGTAAGTCGGTCTGTCTGTTTTTCTTTCTGTTAGTCTGTCGTTCTGGCGGCCGGTCTGTCAAAGTTGTGAATATCTCAATTCGGACAAATCTTCCCGAGTCCCAACTAGCCCGCCGACCTTCCGTTCAGGGGAGGTCATTATTTCATTCTTATTCTGTTATCCGATATTACTCCCCTTAATAATCGAGTACTCGTTAATACCTCTTTGCACACCGTGCCCCGTAGTACGACAATCACGACAACAACTGCGGCAACAACAACAACATCAACAACACAGTAACGACAACAGCCACCTCCACCACCACCACCAACAACAAGGCAATAACAACAAAAACCACCATCACCATCACCACCACCACCACCACCACCTCCTCCACCACCACCACCACCACCACCACCACCAACAACAACAACAACAAAACAACAGCAACAACAATTCAACAATAGCGGTGGTATCGGTGACGACAGCAGCAGCAGCAGCAGCAGTATCGACAACGACGACGACACCACCACCACCACCACCACCACCACCAACAACAACAACAACAACAACAACAACACCAGCAACAGCATAAATATACAAGCATGCTTGTTGCATATGCTTCATTAAACATATGCGGAGTAAAATCAAAATCAAACTTTCCTGAATTAAAATAATTTCTGGACAGATTCCATATAATATGCCTTACTGAAACAAATCTGAACGAATATGAACAGGTCCCTATCGATAATTATGAGTCCATAGACAAAATAAGGAAAGGGGGAACAGCCTCGGGAGGGATTTCAATTTTAATTAGAAAGGATATCTCAGTTTTGTAAAGTAATTTATACAGAAAACGAATTCGTTCTGTGGCTACACGTCCAGAAGAGTGTAACTAATTATGATGAAAATCTTGTATTGGGAGCGGTCTATGTCCCATGTGAGTCATCAAAATACCACTCAAATGACGTTTTTAATGAAATTGAAAAAGATATTATAACTCTTTAAGAAAGGTTTGAATTAATTTGCATGTTGGGCGATTTAATTCGAAAACAGGAATAGATCAGGACGTTGAAGAATTTGATAACTTTACTCTGGCTCATTTCGCCCTGGATAACGTAGAAAATGGTGACATGCTTTCCCTAAACCAGATAGGGTTCCCCAGAGAGCGGTATAGTCAATGGTGACATGCTTTCCCTAAACCAGATAGGGTTCCCCAGAGAGCGGTATAGTCAATGGTGACATGCTTTCCCTACACCAGATAGTGTTCCCCCAGAGAGCGGTATAGTCAATGCGCTGATCGCAGAAATGTTGACAGGGTAAAAATGCTACAGCTGTGCAAAAATATGTTACTGTTCATAGTAAATGGGAGAATTGGAAGCGATACCACCGTTGTTAAACCCACTACAATTAATAATAGTGTTCTCGATTACGTTATCGGAAACCGTAAATTCATTGAAGCGATAGCGGAATTTATTGTGGAAGAATTTGACCCGATATTAGTAGACATTCACTCTGGATTGAATATAGCAATCCATGTAAACCACCACCGCCACCGCCGCAACAACAACAACAACAACAACAACAACAACAACAACAACAACAACAACAATTAAAATAATAATAATAATAATAATAATAATAATAATAATAAAAAAGATGGGTACCAACTAAAAAGTTTCAGTTCGTACAAAATACAGTCAATGCAATTTGCGAGAAAATTAAGGAAGCGGCAAATATAGACCCACGAGAAAATCTGAATGAAATTGTAAATATGATAGGTGAATTGTTTGACAGCTGCGCAGTGAAAACGTTTGGAATTAAAAGGAAATATACGGGTAAAATAAAATCAAACAATAAGCCATGGTTTGGAAAGGAATAATAAAACGTAATGAATGGTTCGGTTATCGAGCAAGTCACTCCGGTGGTGAATACCCAAAATAGTCTTTGTCGCGATATGAATGAATATAACTGTCTATTGTTGAAAATAAGGTTGTTCTGTATTTTAGTTTAAAAAATGACTACCTTATGTACAGCAATAACCCATTTCTAAGAATACCAATCTGACATTTTTTATAATCAGTTATTATATATTTATTATAATCTAAATCCTGATGACCCCCACAATATGACCACTATAATTTTAGTACTTTGTTATTGAGATGGCGGTACAATAACAGTAATAATTTTGTCATTACTAATTATGAAGTACGTGTAAATAATAACTGTAGCTTTCATAAAAATTCTAAGTTACTACTACTACTACTACTACTACTACTACTACTACTACTACTACTACTACTACTACTACTACTACTACTACTACTACTACTACTACTACTACTACTACTACTACTAGTACTACTACTACTACGACGACTACTGCTGCTGCTGCTGCTGCTGCTACTGCTAGTGCTATTGATGCTGCTGCTGCTACTACTACTACTACTACTACTACTACTACTACTACTACTACTACTACTACTACTACTACTACTACTACTACTACTACTACTACTACTACTACTACCACCACCACTACTACTACTACTACTACTACTACTACTACTACTACTACTGCTACTACCGAAAGCACAAACAGTGGTTATATAACTAGATAAATACCAAAATATGTAATTATGAATTGATATATAATGTCTGATCGCCATAACATTTATAATTTCTGTAAATTCATATTCCCCATATGCCATTATGTGGCCTGGGGGTGTAAATAAAATAATCTGAATCTGAATCTGAATCTAAACAGTACCATGAGGCTAAGAAGAAACACAGCATTAATAAAACACCGTACAACAGGCAATGTCTTAAACGCGCGAGTAAAGCGTACAAACTGTCAATTAAAAAATATGCCGAGTTTTCCAGAAATCAAGTACAAGCCTAACTAAGGAAGCTACATAAATACGACACCAAAGCGTTTTGGAAAATAATAAACAGCAAAACCAAGGGAGACGGTGAAAAAATCGATTTAAAAACTCAGTTTCAATACTTTAAGAAAGTAAATGAAGGTGACAATGAAGACGAAAACGACCCGGTAGAGCTAGACATCACAGCATGCCATGAGCTTGATATCTCAATATCTGAAGATGAAATAAGGAAAGCTATACAAAAAACTGAAAATAATAAGGTCAGCGACCCAGATAATATAGTACATGAGTATATTAAATCTACAATTTATATTACCTTACCTATATATGAAAAGTTATTCAACCACATTTTTGACACCGGAATTATCCCTGAAGCATGGCTCATTGGTACAATTATACCAATCTACAAAAATAAAGGCAGTAAACTTGAGCCATCTAATTACCGACCAATAACATTATTAAGCTGCTTAGGAAAGCTGTTTTCATCTATACTAAATGACAGGTTAAACACATTTACAGAACAACATGAAATTATTACAGAATCGCAATCAGGATTTAGCAAAGATAGATCCACATTGGACAATATCTTTGCACTACATATTATTATTGAATTAATATTTTTACAAAGAAAAATATTGCATTGCTGCTTCGTAGACTTCGAAAAAGCATTCGATACCGTTTGGAGAGTTGGTCTATGGAGCAAACTATTAACATGTGGCATATATGGGAAATGTGTTAAAATAATTATTAATATGTATAAATCAATCTCTTCATTTGTTTTTCATAATTTTGGGTCATCTGGGAGTTTTCCCTGTAAGATTGGAGTGAGGCAAGGAGAAATCTCTCACTCATATTATTCTCTTTTTTCTTCAATGATCTAGAAAACTATTTAAAAGAACGCGGAAATCCAGGACTTGCATCGTTAAGCCAATTGGCTGATGACCTCCGTGTGTATTTACACTTACTAGTTTTGCTTTATGCCGACGACACCCTCCTTATGGCAGATTCACCGGAATCGTTGCAGAAAGTTTTAAATACTTTCCACAACTATTTGTCGAATTAATAGATTAAAGGTGAACTGTAGCAAAACTAAAATAATAATCTTTTCAAAACGTAAGAAAAGAATCAGCCACTATGACGGTGACGTTCAACTAGGGTCACAGGAAATAGAAATAGTAGATGAATATATTTTTCTTCAGGCGTTCTATTTAAGTACAATGGAAACTTCTTTGCCTGCAGGAAACGTTATCTAAAACAGGGAACAAAAGCTATGTTTGCATTAATACACAAAATTAAACAGTTTAATATCCCCAGTGACCTACACTGTATACTATCTGACTCTGTGGTGTAACTATTGGAGATAGATGACCACACTCTGGAATCAGGTTCTACAATGAATAGGGTGCAGACAATACACGAAGAATTCTCGTTGTGTTTTTCGGAGATTTAGTAAAACTAGATCACTACAGTAACTAAACAAGTATAGGCTAAAAACTGAGGCATATGATGCTTGCTTGGCTATATATCTATATAAAGCCGTGGGCATGATACAGGCACACCATTCCCTCCGTGCCAATCTCGCTCCCTGCATTCACTTACACCGCCCATGATCTATGTATTTTTCTCAAGCAATAAACTCTCCTCACCAACCGGTCACCACGTACACAGTCTCACATTCCAATTCACAACAGACTCACTGATCCCACCTGTATTACTGTATGCATCAGAAGTATGAGGCTTCGAAAATGTAGACCTGTTTGAAAAGTGTCAAACAAAATATTATAAAGTTTTGTTAAAATTAAAGCAAAGCACGCCACATTCAATGATGTACGATGACCTTGGCAAATTCCCCCTGAAAATTATAATTCAATGTAACACAATCCGATATTGGGCAAGTTTAGTGAATTCCGGTTATAACAAACTGTCATCACTTCTATGTTTTTGCGCATTGGAATATATAGAAAAATATAATGTAAATATCAAATGGATTAATAATGTCAAGACAATCCTCAGCACAACCGGACAAGGCAACCTTTCTAATCTAGACCATATAAACCAAAAACACGTTGTTCATCAAACAAAAACATTTTCAGAGAATAAATTTATAGACAACTGGAGAAACGATACCAACAGCTCGAACAGGTTTACATTTTATACACTGATAAAACAAGACTTTAAATTCGAACCATACCTAAAACACCTACAGAACAGAGAAGCCCTAATGCTCTGCCATTTTCGAACTCTAAATAATTATTTAGCAATAGAGGCCAAGCGATGGGTGGGAATTGAGAGAAGCGAGCGACTCTGCGAACTCTGCAATGTCTTAGAGGATGAAATTCGTTTCCTTTTCAAATGCCCACAATTTGAAACCGAACGACAGAAATTTATTCCCGATTATTATACAAGAACTTATACAGACGATAAAATTAAGGGCTTATTCCAGATATGCAACAAACATGTTTTGTATAAATTATGTAAACTAATACCATACTCAAAGAAGAAAGATAGACACAAACAAAATCAACGAAATTAGTAAACAGGCAGGCAACAACACCAACAACAACAACAACAACAACAACAACAACAACGACAACAACGACATAATAATTAATAATAATAATAATAATAATAATAATAATAATAATAATAATGTGCGTATGTGCGTGCGTCCGTGCACGTGCGCGTGCGTGCAGAGCGGTAACTCAGGTTCAGTTATCTGTGTTGACCATATGAACCCGAAATAATAATGTCAACAAATTTGACTGCTAGCTCTTGCAGCCTACAAGTTCCTGTCAAATTTGTTAAAGGTGCATATTCACACCAGAATGCTTGAAAACAGAATAGTTTAAAATTGTATTCTTTTATAGGCTTAAATTATGTGTCTATATGTAATGAAACGAAATAAATCTTAACATATGATGATTTCATTACGTATAAACTAATATAACTTTTTAAGTTGCGAAATTGAAATAGAGGCTCGTTCGTGCCTCTATTTCAATTTCGCAACTGAAAAAATTATATTAATTTATATGGAATGAAATGATCATATGCTAAGATTTATTTCGTTGCATTACATATAGGATCACAGTTTAAGTCTCTAAAAGTATATAATTTAAACAATTTTATTTTCAGAAATTTTGCTGCGAATGTGCACCTTTAAATATTCAACATCTTATATGTATAAGTGAAATATGGGACATTATCATACCAATAGATAGAGCCCCCCCCCCCCCCCCACCCCTAACCCACCCACCTGCCCACCCACCCCACCCGTAGATATAACCTATTACACTCTAATTTTCGTACCATTAGGAGCAGGGTATTTAATTTAAGTTCGTACTATTTAGATAACAAATTTTAACTTCTTACATTGGCAACCTAGCAATGTATGGATATAACCTGTCCTATATGACCACCTTATGGAGCCCAAATAATTAAATAATTATAGACAGTAGACAGTATGCTGATTAAAGTGCATTGGTATGATATGCCTTTTGGAATCACAATGCAGTTGGTTGTTAAGACAGGTGCTAATCCTGCCACTTGTCTCATAGTGCCGCAGAATCTTGGCTCCGAAACACAGGTGTACTTTCGAATAGGTATGACGGTACCAGTTTACTGGGCCGATGCCGGGCTGATATTGGACCGACACTGTGCTTATCGGCGCGCTATAGGTTCAGTGTCGGCCCAGTAAGCTGTGTTATCAGGGTACATATAGGGCGACCATCTCTCCAGATTTATCCTAGAACTGGGGTTTTATATACCGGCCTAGCCAGGTAATTAATACATTTTAGTCGAGCCATGTTCCCTGCCCTACATTGACAAAAGGAAGTATGTCCAAGAAATCATTTATTGAGAAAATAAATAAAATGCATTTATGGATAGCCCTGTGTCAATTTCCAGCACATTTCTGTCAAAATTATATCAGAGCGACACATATGTGTTAAAGATTACCATTATTTAAAAGAAAATCTGAATTGGTTCCTTTTAAACAAATTATAGTGACATACTTCCTTTTGCCATTGTATATCTGTGTTTCTAGTGTTCAAATTCCAGAGTAATCACACTTTACATCCTTTTGTCAGTGTAAATTCAGATTTACTCCCTTTTGTAATTAAAGAAACGTAATGGGATAGATAAAAAGAGGGTTCTGTATCCAGTTTCTTCTTACAATAAACATATATACCATTGTTTTAGGTTTGAAAATACTAAAAATCGTTCGAGTCCAAGAATTTATTTTCATGTTAACACAAAACAATATGTAAATGTGTTCCTACAACAAAACCAAATGATCAACTTTTCAAAAAATTGTACGGTTTCATTACATTATTTTCACATAAAAAATACATGACGTAAAGGTGTTTTTAGAAACAAAATGTCACATTCTCAACTAATTTTACAGTTTCGTTACATAATTTTAACAGAAAAACATTTCATACGGCAATTTAGGTGAAAATACAAATATGATTATTTAAAGTAGGCTATTACCAAGTTGTAAACCATATTTCGTACAATGAGAAATATACCTAAACTAACATGATTATGCATAAAATATGATCGCCGTGATATTTATGAATCAAATCTTTAGAACCTGGTAACAAATGATGGGTTAAACCGAGTAACAAGCTAAACCGAATACAGGTAGGTAGTCTAGGTAATAAATCTAGGAATCAATACAGGTAGGCAGTCTAGGTAATAAATCTAGGAATCAATACAGGTAGGCAGTCTAGGTAATAAATCTAGGAATCAATACAGGTAGGTAGTCTAGGTAATAAATCTAGGAATCAATACAGGTAGGCAGTCTAGGTAATAAATATAGGAATCAATGCAGGTAGGCAGTCTAGGTAATAAATCTAGGAATCAATACAGGCAGGCAGTCTAGGTAATAAATCTAGGAATCAATACAGGTAGGCAGTCTAGGTAATAAATCTAGGAATCAATACAGGTAGGCAGTCTAGGTAATAAATCTAGGAATCAATACAGGTAGGCAGTCTAGGTAATAAATCTAGGAATCAATACAGGTAGGCAGTCTAGGTCATAAATCTAGGAATCAATACAGGTAGGCAGTCTAGGTAATAAATCTAGGAATCAATACAGGTAGGCAGTCTAGGTAATAAATCTAGGAATCAATACAGGTAGGCAGTCTAGGTAATAAATCTAGGAATCAATACAGGTAGGCAGTCTAGGTAATAAATCTAGGAATCAATACAGGTAGGCAGTCTAGGTAATAAATCTAGGAATCAATACAGGTAGGCAGTCTAGGTAATAAATCTAGGAATCAATACAGGTAGGCAGTCTAGGTAATAAATCTAGGAATCAATACAGGTAGGCAGTCTAGGTAATAAATCTAGGAATCAATACAGGTAGGCAGTCTAGGTAATAAATCTAGGAATCAATACAGGTAGGCAGTCTAGGTCATAAATCTAGGAATCAATACAGGTAGGCAGTCTAGGTAATAAATCTAGGAATCAATACAGGTAGGCAGTCTAGGTAATAAATCTAGGAATCAATACAGGTAGGCAGTCTAGGTAATAAATCTAGGAATCAATACAGGTAGGCAGTCTAGGTAATAAATCTAGGAATCAATACAGGTAGGCAGTCTAGGTCATAAATCTAGGAATCAATACAGGTAGGCAGTCTAGGTAATAAATCTAGGAATCAATACAGGTAGGCAGTCTAGGTAATAAATCTAGGAATCAATACAGGTAGGCAGTCCAGGTAATAAATCTAGGAATCAATACAGGTAGGCAGTCTAGGTAATAAATCTAGGAATCAATACAGGTAGGCAGTCTAGGTAATAAATCTAGGAATCAATACAGGTAGGCAGTCTAGGTAATAAATCTAGGAATCAATACAGGTAGGCAGTCTAGGTAATAAATCTAGGAATCAATACAGGTAGGCAGTCCAGGTAATAAATCTAGGAATCAATACAGGTAGGCAGTCTAGGTAATAAATCTAGGAATCAATACAGGTAGGCAGTCTAGGTCATAAATCTAGGAATCAATACAGGTAGGCAGTCTAGGTAATAAATCTAGGAATCAATACAGGTAGGCAGTCTAGGTCATAAATCTAGGAATCAATACAGGTAGGCAGTCCAGGTAATAAATCTAGGAATCAATTAGCCCTAACTCTTTAACCTGGGATAGGGTGGTTTATCTCCATTCACCATGTACAAAATTGTCACATCACTATGCGGCAGGTCCTAGCCGGTGATAAGAAATTAAGTGTACTGGATCTCCCTTCATGCGTAATGATATCTATCATGGGGGTCTTATTTACCAGTACCATTTACGGAATCGATGCTATTGAGAATTCTGAGTCCGACGTGGCCCAATCATGCCATGCATAAAAATGTGACGGTATGGTCAGGTGAGCTAAAAATTTCACACATTTTATTTTGTTTACATACTTTTATATATTAACTCTATATTTAAAAGAGCATAGCATCGGATATACTATTTTATACTATTGCAAAGA
The DNA here is from genome assembly GCA_034401795.1 of Chaetoderma sp. LZ-2023a. Lineage (NCBI taxonomy): Eukaryota > Metazoa > Mollusca > Caudofoveata > Chaetodermatida > Chaetodermatidae > Chaetoderma > Chaetoderma sp. LZ-2023a. The sequence goes on from CM067359.1 coordinate 171,840,481, forward strand.
TATTTATTTATATTTTGCATTCTACGCTATAATAATAATAATAATAATAATAATAATAATAATAATAATAATAATAATAATAATAATAAAAATAGTGACTTTGCTTATTATCTTATTTTGAATGGTAAACTGGAGCTGTAGCCTTATAGTCTAGTTCTAGGAAAACTGACCAATTTTTAAATTTAATAGCGGATCTGGTTTGTAGACCTGACTTGTAAATTATTTTTAATCATGTACTTTGAACAAACCATATTATATGTTTACAAGTAGACTGTACTCAATAGTGCAAATCCATACCTTTTTATGCACTTGTTACATGCAGTGATAGTACCATGCATGACACATGAGCTAGACATGACCTTTTGATATGCAAATTAGATATCGTTGACTGAAGATATTTCATTGACAAAAGGAGGTATGGTCAGCATTTACAATGACAAAAGGGAGTATGTGTAATATACTTCCTTCTGTCAAAAGAAATGCGGTTACTTCCTTTTGTCATTGTAATTGTCTGTGATGGTGAAGACATACATCATTTTATTATTTTATAACTAAAAATCTAAAAAGAATTTTACATTGGCAATAGTTCCATTGAAAAGAGCAGGTCCAAATTAGGCAAGATGTGTCAAAATCTCATTTTTGAATTTTTTTTACTTACCCCCCTTTTGTCAGTGGAGGGCAGTTCACGAGTCGATAGTTTGCAGCGTGCTAGGCTAATTATTCGCAGAACAACTTGACTGACATTTATTGCTATCTATAGCAGCAACAACATTCTGGCAAATTGTTCTCAAAAATAATCTAGCAGATAATATAGGTGTCTCCAGCTAATGTTTTGATAACGATTTGACTGAAAATCGTTGTGGCAGCAACTTTCAATCAAAGTGTTCTAAGGATAATCGGCAATGTAGTAACACTTGCCGAAGATATTTCTGGCAATTTGATTGGCAGTTGTTGCTGATAAAGGCAGCAACAACATTGTCAAATTGTTCTCAGAATAATAATTTTCCGGCTTTCAATATTATTAGCTAATTACCGTTTAACGTTAAACCGGAACCTGTACGAGTAACAGTGTTCCGGTAATGCTAAACAGTAGTAAGCGCAATGAATTGTGGGCTGTTGGCTGCAGACCGAATGTAGATGAAATTAGTTAGGCATTAACCATATACGTTATCGAAATCCAGTTGATATGTGTTAGCAACTGCTGTAGTCGTGTCCATTTCAGGGGCAACCGTTTGGTACTCATGCCATTTCTAATCACTGCGTGTTAGATCGTGCATATGCCGTGAGGATCGGATCTACCAGTCATTGGAAATATGTTTCACATTGGACCTCGATACGTATACGATTTTAGCTAATTTTCATACAAAATTGTTACCTAAAATATTGAAAGTCCACTTATTATTCTTAGAACCATTTGAGAACGTTGTTGCTGCCTTAGTCAGCAACAACCATCAATCAAAATTGCTCAAAATATCGTCAGCAAGTCTTACTGCATTGCTGACTATTTTGAAAACGATTTGATTGACAGTTGTTGCAGCAACGATTTTCAGCAGAATTATTATTACAATTCTAGCTGGTGACACCAGTCCTGTATTGTCTGCTAGATTATTCTAAGAACAATTTGACGGAATATTGCTGCTGGTAGAGGCAGCACTAATTTGTCAGTTTATTCTGTGACTTGGCAAGTTGCAAACTATCGACGCACGAGCATGGCCCGACTAAAATGCATTACCTGGCTATTCAGGTATATGAAGGGAAGTTTGCGGAGCGACTCTTAGCGGCGGAACTCGGAGCATTGCTCTTAGCCTAATCTGTTGGTTTATTGGCTTACTATGGCATTAAGATTACAAGCTACCGACCACGTTGACCAGTGAGGTCACATTGCGTTAGGCATGACATGCACGCTCCAACCACGCCCATACACCGCTACCGATGCCACCCCCCCCCACACCGCTTTGCAACATGCCAAAATGAGCATTACAGGGATGTATCTATCCAATGCAATGGACCTTTCCATTTTTAGCTATGCCCCCGCCCATTACTAGCTAAGCTCCACCCACACCTCGCCGTGTTTGGATTGATCGATCCCCGAATGCCCTAGCTATCAATTTCCTGAACACTATACAGGGAAGCTGTTGAATATTTTGTAACTAATTAGACTGGGTGCTGTTGCTGCCATAGGCAGCAACAGCGCCCAGTCAAATTAGTTTCAAAATTTTCAACATAATATTTATTAAATAGTAAAAGCAAACAATTTGTACAACAGCCCATAGACCGTCATCAAATATGCGTTCGTGACGTACTTATCGACGTCATTCATGACGTCATTCATTATGATGTCATTGTACACACCACGCAGTTCATTATGACGTCATATAATGGGTGGGTACTCTGGAAAGGTGAATTGATACCGCTCAGTGAGTGCATGTCATTAGAATTGTAAAATGAGACTAAAAGCCCGTTTTATAAGTCGAACTTTCTGTCGCGCCGCGCTAATGACGACTGGCTGATTTATATAGTGAACTCTGTCATTTTCAGGCAGATTTAGCGGGCACGGCACAAGAGAAGTTCGACTTGTAAATCGGGCCTAATTGATTGAAATTTGTTGCTGTTTCTTGGCAGCAGCATTTTTCACCACAAGGTATATATCCAGTTGCTCGACACACAATATTTAATCAATTACTCTACTACACACGCACATTGGAGTTACTCGAATGTAAATGGAACACATATTATTGGTAGTCAGTAGGCGTCTGGATTTTAAAGAAACGGATCAGGGAACTAACATAGGCTCTTGAATGAAAGCTTTATATAATAATCAACCTATAGTCCCCAGTAAAAAACTGAAATAAATTAGAATAAAAAAGCCGCCAAATACCATTTATGGCACTCTGGCGGGAACCAATTAGTGACACAGCTGGACCTATGCGCTCTGGCGTATGCTCAGTTATATTCGTGTTAAGCTGATTAGCCACTACATCCAGCAGCTAAAATACTGTCTAGTTTTAGAACAATAACTGAAAGCCGTTGTTTCCAGAGTCTAGTTTCAGTCACATAAATTTCAAAATATTCAGCGGGCATCATATTGCGACCTTGGAAACTAGCAGTGTATTTTGAAATCATTTTGACCGAAACATGTTACATCTGTATAACTGTAGCAGCTGGGCAGCTCTAGACAAACTCGACGCCTGCCACCGCAAACACCTACGCACCATCACTGGACACCGATGGCCCGACAGCATAATTTCCAACGATGCACTATACAAGATGTGTAATACGTCGCCGCTGTCTGTAAAAGCCGCCCAGCAAAGATGGTCCATATTTGGCCATGTTCTAAGGATGCCAGACGAAACACCAGCACGGAGAGTCTTGGAATTCGCCCTACTCTGAGCCAGCAAATACAAAGCCAGGAGAGGACGTCATTGGGTAAATCTGCTAAGCGTGCTACGAGGTGACCTCAAGAAAGCAGGACTCGGTACAGCCAAGTCAAGAATGGACCTGAGGAAGCTAAGGATTTCGGCTGAGGACAAGACACAGTGGGCAAAAGCGAAGAAGGACTGATTGCAGATGTAGGATGTTTCTACTACTACAGTCGCAGAATACAGTAATCATACATGTTACATCCAGCAGAAAAAGAGACTTTCAAATATAACGTTTTCAAAAGGCTCAAGAGTGAATTAGCAGTAGCGAGTTAATGGCTCTACATCGCCGCCTATAGCAAATACTATTAATAACGCTTACAAAACAATATTCAGGTGTGCTTTCTTTATTTTCAGCTAGGCATATGCGGTATACCTGCACACGCAGTTGGCACCGTATGGCAGAGTGCGAAGCACCAGCGACGTCACAAATTGGCTCCAAGTTAAGCTCTACTAGATTTAGTAAATGCTTTTTCTCAAATAATCCCGATTCATTCTAGAAAAGGGTGGTGTATAGCTAGAAATCGATTCCTTTATTCTGTATCAGCCGTTTTAAAGTTTGTATGATACATTAATTGTAGATGAATTCCATCTTTACCGGTGGTAGTTTATTTAATATTGTATAAAATTACCATTAAACATCATTTGTTATTTCCCTTTTCCCTTCCTTTAATGATTATTTGGCCCACTGACGTAATCAAAATCCTCAAGACTTTTACAAGTATATGAATTACATGATATTTGCATCATATTGTGGTGGACACGCATCTATCATGTTGCATATTATTATTATTATTATTATTATTATTATTATTATTATTATTATTATTATTATTATTATTATTATTATTATTATTATTGTCTAAAACCAGCCTGATTCTCTTTTAAGATGTTTTCCACTTCAATATATTTAGTTATTCTTATGCTAAGTGTGGCGGTAAACAGCTTTCATAAACAGCTAACACGCGTTATTGGTCTATAATCTTTTGGCTTAGCTCTGTTCCCTTTATCTTTATAGATGGGTATGATCACACCCTCTGTCCAGACCTCATAGCCATTATCTAAAACATCATTAAATAGTTTGCAGCAAATTGGAACCATCGGCCGCTGTCCTGTTTTAATATACTCATTTAGCACATCATCGCCTGCTGTCCTGTTTTAATATACTCATTTAGCACATCATCGCCTGCTGTCCTGTTTTAATATACTCATTTAGCACATCATCGCCTGCTGTCCTGTTTTAATATACTCATTTAGCACATCATCGCCTGCTGTCCTGTTTTAATATACTCATTTAGCACATCATCCGCCGCTGTCCTGTTTTAATATACTCATTTAGCACATCATCCGCCGCTGGGGCCTTACCGCTTTTAAGATTTCTAATAGATTTAAGAATTTCTTCATCGGTTGATTTTCTATTTAAAGTGCTGTTTTCAGGATGAGTGTCTTGGCAATCAGAGATGAAGGATTTATAGGCCTCCCTTATTTATGATGATTATAAAGAAATTAAAGAGCCCGGAAATACAAAAGAAGAAATAACTGTGATGAAAGTTGAAATAATAAACATTTTACGATATAATATTCTTCCCAGAAACCAGTTGTTTTAAATTAATAACTAAAAAACATGTACTCGGAGTGCATAAAACGCGCGAGCCGCGGACGTACTTACACCTGCAGTAACGCGGGCCTGCTTTGGTTTTCACGGGAATTCACAGCACATTTCACGCGTTATAGCCTACAGCAAATATGTCTCACAAGAGAAACTTCGAGCACGATGAAATTCTAAAACTGCTATCTCCATATAAGGAAAGCAGCGAGCTTATAAATTCAAAACTAAGCAGTTCTGTCACGGCAAGGAGGACGAAAGAAAAATGGAAAGAGATATGTGTGGCAATAAATGCAGCAGCAGCAGCAGCAGCAGCAGCAGCGTACAGTGGAGGAAATTAAACATAAATACAAGGGTTTACTAACACGGGCAAAAAGGAACTATTCTAATCGGAAGCATCCGAAGACAGGAGGTGGACCGAAACCCCAGAAGGACCGTACACGGATCTTGTTCTCGACATCATTGGTGAGGTCTCTGCGACGTTAGATGGCATAGTTTCTGAAGGGGAGTCTGGAGCACTCACTGCAGACACATCCCTAGACACACTTCAATCCGCAGAGACATCCACATCGGTTGCTGCCACAGTTGTCTAGTCTGATGGGGATGATGACGAGGTAATCGAGTTGACGAAACAGTCACATGCCCCTCCCAACTTACAATGTAAGCAACACCAATGCATGTAGAATGTCTCAGTCGATGGCTTTCTGCCACCGTCCTTCACACCAGTCTGCTGCCATCCAAATCTGGGGGCATAGACTAACGAGAATGTCGTCTTGCAGTTTGTAAACATACGGAAAACCTACATAACACATTTGATCACATTTCAAGGAACGGATTTTAAGTAGAAAACCGGACGATCAGAAGGACGGACTCATGGACATAACCGATTAGAATGGCCCCTTAGTAGATTTTATTAAAATTGTGTGAGGATAATTGTATTATGTAAAATGGTGGTTATTTCTCTGCCACTGTCGGATGACTTCACCACTATCTACGCGGCGTGACTTTCAGGTCGTTCGTGCGACGAAATTGACTCTAAGCGCTCCAAGCACTCCAGACGAAATTCGAAAAGGTATGGAGAAATTTGGAGGTCTTCACTCCCAGAACATATTTAGGATTTGTAGGCTGTACAATTTTACAATTAATAGACATATACACATTATATACACCTGTGCAAAAGTTAAGCACCAGCAAAAACAATAGAACGTAGAAACATGATGGTACAACTAGGCTGCCATACTTTTTGTCCCCGCGTTAGCTGACATAATTCCAAGTACGAAATGCACATGCATGCATGACTTCACGCCGCTTGATGTCCGTGCGTGGCGGGAAACAGCACACGTGTTCAGTTATGTAAAAGTCCAGTTTGAGGTGTAGAACATTACATACAGCTTTAGGCGACAGGATTAGGAATTTTGTGTTCATGACCGTGGTTTATTTGTACAGAGAGAATTAGCTCTTGATTGTGAACCGCTATGGCAAGACGAAGGTTAAGTGATCGTGTGAAATGGCAAATCATAGGCATGCATACCACTGGTATGTCATGCAGAGAGATTGGCAGACAGCTGAACATCAACCATACTGTAATCAGTCGTTTGATTGCAAAACATGGGCAAACTAACGAGGTGAAGGACAGGCCTAGATCTGGAAGACCGAAGAAGACTACTGCCCGTGATGATCGAGCCCTAGTACGCCTTGTTAGGAGATCTCCATTCACCAACAGCAGAGTGCTCAGCTAGCAATGGGAAACGCGCAATAGAGTGTCAATGTCTACCGTCAAAAGGAGACTGTATGCTGCTGGCATGAAAGCTAGGAGACCTGTCAGACGTCCTCTCCTCACTGCACACCACAAAGAGGAGCGTCTGAGGTGGTGCAACGAAAGAAGACACTGGAACATGAGATCCTGGAGACGGGTACACTGGTCCGATGAAAGTCGGTTCCTGCTTCATGCCACACATGGTCGAACTCGTGTATGGAGGTCCAGACGCACGGTGTACGACCAACGTAACATCATGGAAGAAGTTCCATTTGGTGGAGGTTCCGTTATGATATGGGGGTGCATCTCATTTGATTGTAAGCTGGATCTGTTGACTGTACCTGGAACACTAAATGGACAAAGATATCAAGATTCCATACTGGATAGAGTTGTGGTCCCTCATTTTGTAAATCATGCACCTGGAACCCACCCTATATTCATGGATGACAACGCCCGACCACATCGTGCTAGAGCTGTGCATGAATACCTCCGCCAGAATGCCATCGAAACCCTACCATGGCCAGCAAGGAGCCCTGACATGAACCCTATTGAGCATATCTGGGACATTCTGGGAAACATGGTGAGAAGGAGGGATCCTCCTGTGCAGAACCTACAGGAATTAACAGACGCACTCCATCTTGAATGGCAACGAATACCACAATGGCGTATCAGTCGGTTGGTTACCAGCATGAGACGTCGTGTCCAGGCCGTCATCCAGGCACAAGGTGGATATACCCGGTATTAAGTGACAGTCTCAAACTCGTGCACAGATGTTAAACTTCGTTTTCAGACACCATTAATGACAATCTAGCCACGTGTGTCAACTGTAGGGCAATAGTTGCCAGTCGTGTCAACGTAACCATATTCAGGCCTCGTTTTCAAGTTCAAACAAAAACATACAGTGTTTCCCCACCATCATAATCAGCATTCCTCTAGTTGCATTATTACCTCTTGCACTAAGATGGATGGGTACATAAATGTTTATGCCATTGCTTTCTTCATAGCACATGAATATACCCTCGCATGTGCGTAAAAATAGGGTGGTGCTTAACTTTTGCACAGGTGTATATATAGGTGTTATGATAGGAACATGTAACTTTGGTTTACGACCGTAATGATGTGCTGCATGCCAGACTGTAGAAGTGGTAGTGACAGCGGTAGTGGCAGTGGCGGTGACAGTGACAGCGGAAGTGGCAGTGGCAGGAGCAGCAACAGTAGCAGTAGCAGTAGAGGTCGGAGTAATAGTAGTATTCGCTGCTGATGCTATCATCATTTAATGACGTCGTTTGTTTGGGATAAAAAAGTTATGTGCAACGGGCCGGACAGACCATGAGTGAAGCGCTTCAATGGACCTTACTGGTTTTAACTATGCCCCGCCCATCTCTAGATAAGCTCCACCCGCACCTCGCTCGTGTTGGGATCGATCGATCTCTGAACACCCTGACTATCAATTTCCCAAAAAACCTACACAGGTAAGCTGTTGAATATTTTGAAACTAATTTGACTGTGTGCTGTTCATTCCTAAGGTGCATGTTTATTAAATAGCAAAGAATTACAGACATACAATTCATACAACGTATCGTATCGGACTCTTTTGAGATTTGATGACTGTCTATATGGAACCCTATGTGACGTAATGAGTGTGACGTCATCATACACGCGCTGAGCTGATTATGACATCATACGAGGTCAAATGATGGATGGATACTCTGGAAAGGTGAATGCCTCCAGACGAAAAAAAGTGTGGAGGAATTTAGAGTTCTTCACTCCCAGAACATATTTCGTATTTGTAGAATGTACAATTTTAAAAGTAATCATAGCTAACGTTATAGTGTACCGTTATAATGTGGTCCTCTTAAAGTTTTCCCTTAAACCAACTAAGAACTGACCCGTCTGTTACCCAAGTATCTGATGCCATAAAAAACACGTCACATTTTAGCCGACGCCAAAATAACATAATGCAAACAACCACCTGTCTTAACAACCAGTTTGTTGCACCCACACTGTGGCTATCCAAGAAACAATAACAAGAAACCTAATTGTAGAAAAATTATAGAGTAACACGATGAGAGGCTGTTTTGTAGATTTAACACTGGAATGACTGGTTCGGTTATCGAGCAAGTCACTCCGGTGGTGAATACCCAAAATAGTCTCTGTCGCGATATGAATGGATATAATTGTCTATTGTTGAAAATAAGGTTAATCTGTATTTTAGTTTAAAAAATGACTACCTTATGCACAGCAATAACCCATTTCTAAGAATACCAATCTGACATTTTTTATAATCAGTTATTATATATTTATTATAATCTAAATTCTGATGACCCCCACAATATGACCACTATAATTTTAGTACTTTGTTAATTGAGATGGCGGTACAATAACAGTAATAATTCTGACATTACTAATTATGAAGTACGTGTAAATAATAACTGTAACTTTCATAATAATTCTAAGTTACTACTACTACTACTACTACTACTACTACTACTACTACTACTACTACTACTACTACTACTACTACTACTACTACTACTACTACTACTACTACTACTCCTACTACTACCAATGAAAGCACAAACAGTGGTTATATAACTAGATAACTACCAAAACATGTAATTATGAATTGATATATAATGTCTGATCGCCATAACATTTATAATTTCTGTAAATTCATATTCCCCATATGCCATTATGTGGCCTGGGTGTAAATAAAAAAATCTGAAATCTGAAATCTGAATCTGGAATATGTACATTTGGTTTACAGTTTGAGCGCTGTGAGGCGCTGTCAACACAAGCGGGGGTTACGCAAAATGTGTACTTCATTGTAAAGAAACGAAATAAATCTTAGTATATGATGGTATCATTCTGTATAAATTGATATAATTTCTTTAGCCGTGAAGTTGAAACAGGGACTGGTCTAATTAATTCAATTTCACAAATTATAAAAAATTATATTAATTTATATTTAATGAAATATTTTCAAAAATTCTTGTGTGAATATGCACCTTTAAATGTGTGACCTCTATTCAATACACAGCCTATATCCAGATAAATATTTCCCAAATTACAACAGCGCCCCACAGCGCGGGATTCTGTTATTCAGCTCATATATAAGTCTATGTAGACTTAGATCAAGAGCATGTAGGAGTTATTCTGAAATTGTACATCAACATTAAGCAGTTTACGTGTAGGCGCTACATATACTTATTTTATACAACTAAAGGTGATTTAAAAATTCGGTCAAATCAGAATGGCAATTTTGTCCAAGCCTGGTCAATGCTTAGTAACATCACTAGCCCTTGTGTCATGCGGATCGTGGAAATTGGCTAAAAGTGTGACAATTCCTGAGACATTCAGTTGGAGACAGCTACACGGAATTCTGGGAACGATGCGATGGAGAGGTATGTGTGGGATTAAGCGTGTTTACACTCATTCGTAGTCAATGTCCGTCCGTCCGTTCGTCCAAAAAAAGAGAAAAAGAATCTGATAAATAGAAAGTTCCACGAGAAAACCAAAATGTTGCAAATTTAAAACTCAGAACAGAGAATATAAGAAAGACTAGATTTCTTGCAATCGTGTCCAAAAAACCTGTTTCTTTCCATTGATGTATTCTCTTAGCATTTGTTATATGCACATTGACACTGTTAAGAAAACAAACTCCTGCATGTCGCTGTTATTTATGAGATCCATCTTCAAAGCCATGTTATCTACAAGGGTCACGTGGGCGCATGTTTTACACTGATTGGTCAATAAAAAGTCAATCCAAGGATGAAGAATCTAAACACATCTGGCGGCTACGCATCAAAGTCTACGTTGACCATTTCATCCTCTAGCCAACCAAAACCGGCCTCTACAGTGCTCTCGAGGAATGTCCATTTGCAGGCCAAGAGAAAAATAACTATTTGTGAAAATGTATCACTGGAATATCTGACTTGATAACCGCACTAGTCATTCCAGTCATACATTTAAAAAAATAGCCTTCTCTTTGCCTGTAAATGGCAAACATTTAAATTTTCTTGACCAAATTTAGCCATTATAGCGTTACTGCGTTAATCATTATACGCCTGGATCGACAAATCATTTAAGGAATATTTTGTTAGTTGAATATTTTGAAACTAATTTGACTTGGGGCTTGTACTGTCTATGACAGCAACAAGTTCTAACCGAGTCAGTTTCAAAATAGTAAACATTATTCTTGTATAGTTGTCTTGAAATTGAGATGGCGACACATCAATGATTAGCTTGTTTGATCTTGTTTGAGACGTAGCTATATATTATCGATTATGGCACAATCAATTGTCTATTTGTTCATGTAGGGTCCACATTGCCGTATATGGAGCGCATGCATTAAATAGACAATGTATGGAACCATTTGTAGCTACGTCCCGCCAATTTTTAGCTACGCCCCGCCCATTTCTACCTAAGCACGGCCCATTTCTAGATACACCCCACCCATTTCTATTTATGCGCGTCCACGTTTTGCGCATGTTGGGACACATTTATATCCTTGAATCTTGAATTACCAGAATCCCAAGTTCAACGTACTTATACAGATAAGCTGTTGAATATTTTGAAACTGATTTGGCTGAGTGCTGGATGCTGCCAAGTCAAATTAGTCCCAAAATATTCAACAGAAGTTTATTAAATAGTAAATATATCAAATACATAGAATTGGTGCACTTGACGGACGTTGCAATGTTCATGTCGGAGCTAGATACGTCACTATGTATCGTGACGTAAGCCTACATGTGAGTTAATTATGTATGAGGTCACATACCTGAATGATACGTCGGGTCTCCACATTAGCTTGACCAATAACTGATATACGACGCAAAACGGCTGACGAACCGTAATTAGTCGCGTTTAACACTTTTCATTTGCTATATGCCATTACAGATTTCACGATCGGTATCACCTGCCTATATACAGGGGCAATTTTCTATGATATTTATCGATGGAAACCGGCTAACAGTCACAGTGTCTACTCAATGTTACTTCAGTATCTCGTGTACCAGTATCTTCGATTTGCATCACGAATAATAGATTGGAAGCTCAAGCGCTCGTGCAAGAATGGTAAACAATGTCAGAGCAATGTTTTACAGAAAATCTTACAGGATGCTGAATGCACTGCATATGCACAAGATCAGGGTATTAAGGTGATGTCTGTTGATACATTTAGACGTACGCGTCCACTAACAGACTACACCCACTATCTGCCTTATGTTGAGCGAATGGTGAAAGGAGAGGAAAATGTTATGTTTAAAGAAAAGACTACCTTCTTTGCCGCTACATCAGGGACATCGTCAGGTAAAAGTAAATTATATCCTAAAAGGATAGCAATATTTCAGAACAGCATACGGAAAGCATTCACACATATATATGGCTTTGCATTAACGTCAGAAGCCGGCAAAAAACTTTATAAATGGCTCGACTTTCGATTCAAAGCCAAAGTGACAGAGGTGCGACCTGGTGTGAAGAAGGGGCCATTGTCCTCTGCAATGAGTAGTATTTATATACCATTTGTAACCGCCCCAAAGGCGGCTTACACTCTGACGTCATTGCATCAAGCAGTCTATGTACAACTCGTCTTTGGTCTTGCTGAGAAACAAATTACCATGTTGAATTTGGGTCAGCCAGCACATTCACTGACTATGTTCAAGACACTTGAAAAGCGATGGGATGATATTTGCTTGGATATCGAAATTGGTCAGATACACGACGGAATCAACTTAGATCCTGAAATAAAGGTGGCGCTGGAACAGGCTATGATTCCCAATCCAGATCGTGCCTCTGAATTGAGAAGAGAATTCAAAAAAGGATTTAAAAACATTATTCCCCGGGTTTGGCCTGAAGCAGCTGTCATCATGTCCGTTGCCAGTGGAACATTTGAACTACAAGCTCTAATGTTTAAGGAACTTTATGCAGGGGTTGTGCCCCTGTACTCTCTCATACACGGCTCAACAGAAGCCCTAATGCACGGCACGAATATTTTCATAAACTCGGCAAAGGTGTTGTACCTGTTATTCCCAGACGATGTCTTCTTTGAGTTTGTGCCCCTGGAGGAAGTTGATCAAGACTCGCCGACAACGTTACTAGCCCACGAGGTAAGTGTCAACAGCGTGATCATTCTTGCAATAAACAGCCATTATCCATCCCCGACATTTTTGCTTTAAATCGTGCCAACAATGAAAGATATTCAAGCTTTAGTAGATAAATGTTGACACATTTCTACAGCCTATGATAAGTTTTAAACCAATCAGAAAAACCATAGCGTGTCTACCCCGGTATACGCTCTCATTCACAGAGATGCCATCTATAGTTTGGCAATGTGGTATAAAAACAATCATACCGGTAAGCCGTTAAATCGTTTGGAACGAATTTGACAGAGAGTTGTTGCTGCCTATGGCAGCAACAACTTCCAATCAAATTAGTTTCAAAGTAATCAACAAGCTGATTATTAAATAATTAAGAATGTCGTGCATTGGCACTTGCATGCCACTATCGTTTGAGAAGAAAAAATGGGGGCGTCACTGTTCAACATTTACACGGCATTACAAAGCAGATAATTGTGATACAGATATGGGAACGTGAAGGGATATGAATGATACAGAATCTATAAACCATAATCTATCGGTACAATACAACATTAGATATGAGATTAGCATCCCTTTAATGATAGCATATAGCGTGTGAATGTAATTTAGGCTAAGGGTAATTTTGCAACAATGTTGCGCAACCTGAGCTTCACCGGACCATTGTTAATAGATTTTTTTGTTTGTCCTCTCCCGAGACCGACCTTTGGAGTACCGAATTTAGGTAAAACATTTCAACTTGGACTAAAACCTTTAAAGGGATTTCTGTATAACTCTAATTAGAAACTAGACACAGTGTTTGACCATTTACTAGATACATTAAGAAAATAGAAAGCTAAAATAATTCTTGAAGGCAAATGGCAAATGGAAATAAAAGATTTAGGGTGGGCAAGTTTTCTACGGGGTCAATCGGGGGAGAGCAACCAAAAAACTTTTAATGATGGCCTAATTTAACAAGGATCCCACTATTAAGCACTTAATTGTGCACATTCAAATAAGTCAATAACCAACATCTGCTTTTGGGACAATCGTTAGTGGTTCTTTAATGCGAAACACTATCAATGGACGATTCAAGTTTATCCATCAGCCATGTGACGTCATAATCAACTACGTGTTGTAGGGTGACATCATAATCAATTACGTCATGAATGACGTAGCAAAGTTCGTCACGAACGTTTAATTGTCGACGAAATAGGCGTTGTTTTATGAATTGTATGTCTTTACTATTTAATAAACATGCTGTTGAATATTTTGAAACTAACATGACATAGGCAGCAACAGCACCCAGTCAAATTAGTTTCAAAATATTCAACAGCGGGCCTGTATTGATTTCTGGGAATTGAGAGAGAGTACAGGGATCGATTGGTGCCAACGGGGGAAAAACGTGGATAGAGCTTAGCTAATGATGTGCGGGGCATAGCTAAAACTGGATTCCTCCATTGGGCCGCTATTTACATGTAGCATATATAGCAAATGAGCTATATTAAGCGACCACTTGTCTTTAGGGACCACCTTTTGATGGCCAAGTCAATATGTCCGCCATAGATAGATCTGACAGCAGTTAACGTGATCCAGTTGATGTTACTGACGCAATGAAATACCTCATACATGTTTATCTATTTGTTTGCCCACAGCTGGTGCCAGGTAGACAGTACGAATCTGTGGTGACCACCATGGAGGGTCTGTACCGCTATAGAACTGGTGACATCATCCAAGTAGAACGATTTTATTATCAAATACCAGTCTATATGTACATACGAAGGTGAGTATGAAAAACAAATCCTGATATCGGAGGTCACTGGGCCAGTACTGGACCAATACCCGTCATTATCGGGCCAAGGCGAGCCGGTACTGGCCAAGTAACGGCCAAGGGCTCTGCGTTATCAGGGAACTGATTAACACTGTCTAGGATTGTTCTTACAGACAGTTGAGGCGTATGCAATCCACGTTTAGCACCACCAATCGGGGTTTCTGGCTCACTCGACAGGCACTTAGCAAACACGAAATATTTAAGCTGGATATAATGTCAAAAATCACACGAATTGCATCATTTTAATTAACAAATACTTGCATTAATTGAAACAACACAACCTTTAAGGATGACGATGACGATGATGATGATGATGATGATGATGATGATGATGATGATGATGATGATGATGATGATGACGACGACGACGACGACGATGATGATGATGATGATGATGATGATGTTGATGATGATGATGATGATGATGATGATGATAAGTGACTGTGTTCTGCAGTCGAGGAAGGGCAGACTTCTTTCAGTTGCAATCAGTTTTTCTGCAGCCTTCTCCACCGTATTTGTCCACTACGAGGGTTCTAAGCCTTCTAGACTTTTAGACCAGGCGTCAAGGCAAGTTAATCAACCCGACAGCTATAAAAGGTTTGGTGTACGAGATAAGTCCGATCTGTGACACTATGTATAAATCTGAATTGCTGCCGTGCCAGAGCCTGTGCATTTTGACAGAAAGGGGCGCGAACCAAGGGTTCATGTCTACATTTATTCAACCTATCTGCTGCAAGGTTAAAAATTATCCATGGGTTTCTTCAAGGGTCACCATATGCAAAAATGCTTATGACAGCAATTTCACGCTGAACATCTCAGAGAACAGTACACTTCCGGTGGTCAACACCGTGTATTTAATTAACCGACGGCCTGCAAGGTTAAAATTACTTTATATGGAGAGTTTAGGCATGGTAGAATCGCAAAATATCGATGACGGCAAAATTAACCTGCACTTTCTTGGTGACAGCAACCATCTTTTGAGAATGGTGCCGAAATCTTCCAAATGGTCATTTATTCAACCCAAGCACTGCGAGCGTCAAATCACTTTTAATTGACCTTACATATATGAGTGTCAAAACATCAATGGCAGTAAAATAAGCCCGTGCTTTCCTCATGACAGCCACTCCTTTTGGAAGGGTAGCGAAATATTGTTACAGATGATTTATTCAACCACAGCCCACGGTCGGCAAGCTTCAACTTCAGTATTCAAACACCCATATTTTAAAGAATGAAAATCTATTTAAATTAAGTGAACAAATATTAAATTTGAAAGGAATGTAATTCATGGTTTGATAAATAAAAAATCATCGCTGTCATCTGGCCACTTAACTGCCACTCAACACGTCCACCACTGGCCCATCAAACCATTGTAGTTCCAGTGTGACATCATGAGAGTGAAGGGATCCATTCTAGGTATACCCCGCGTGTTGGAATCGATTTGGAAACTTTGAAAACTGAATTTCCAGAATCTAAACTTCAAGCTAACTATATACAGCTACATTGTTGAATGTTTTGAAAATAATTTGACTGTGCGCTACTTGTTCCTATGGCAGCATCGTATCTCAGTTAAATTAG
Organism: Chaetoderma sp. LZ-2023a; assembly: GCA_034401795.1. NCBI lineage: Eukaryota > Metazoa > Mollusca > Caudofoveata > Chaetodermatida > Chaetodermatidae > Chaetoderma > Chaetoderma sp. LZ-2023a. Next base: position 171,856,742 of record CM067359.1, read on the forward strand.
ATTCAGAAATTTAACATACTCTTGATTAAATGATAAATTCAGCAAAGACATATAATTTGTACACTTTAGAGACAGTTATTTCGAGTGATATAGCCACGTGATTTTGATTGTGTAGTAGTGCCGTAATTATTTATGACATAATATATGTGAGTGAGAGATCAGATCCTTTCATTAATAGAACTATGTCTACAAGGCCGATTATTAAATAACAAATTATATGGCGTCTCTTAACAGTCTCTTAACAACGTCATTATCAAAACATTTGACAGAGTGTGTGAAATTTGTCTCACTATTCAAAGAATTGTATCTAAGACAAACGAGAAATCTGTTGGATATTTTGAAAATCATTTGACTGGAAACCCTTGATGTTTCATGTGGAAACAGCTTCCAGGCAAATTAATTTCATAATATTCAACACGCAATTCTAATCAATCAATTGCGGCGCGAGAGTTAGGTATCAATGTTTTTAAATCTACACGCAAGCCTATATGTAGTAACAATATCAAAATTGACGGATTGAAATCGATCTAACGGATTGAATCAGCGTGCAGTAAAATTAGCCAGAGATGAACAGGAGCATCGTCATTATCATCATCACCATCGCTGTTACCCGACCCCGAAACCGCCTCCATCTCCAGCTCTCCATCAATATCTTCTTCTTCGTCACTATCCTTATCATCCTCATCTATATTATCAATGGGGACACTCACGCTTGGTGGCAATGCTAAACCACTGTGGTTCCAGACCGGCATCGCTTTCGACCCATCCATAATCGCATGGATTCAACGCCGTTGGAGTTGCCTTGTCAGCCATAATCCACATCATGGATACGTAATTAGCACGCTTTACATGGTACTTGAGAGTTCTTGAACAGGGTGGCAGAGTGACACAGTTGATTTTCTCCAGTTTGGAAGAATTGATCAGCTTTCTCGCTCCAGTCATTTTCATGAATGAATCAAAGCGGGCATCATCTATTCTTGTTCTTTTGGATGCATACATATTGCAGATCATCATTTCAATTCTTTTTCATTGATGCCTTAAGTCTTCAGGAACAAAGAGCATTTAACAGCCACCTGCCCCAATGACAACACCTCAAATGGCTTCAACTTCCATTTTCGGTAGAAAGTTGATGTAAAATCGCAAACGGTGAGAAATGAAATGCGATCAAGGCATCGCTCAATCCAAATGCTTTGCCAGTGAACTGATATCCAAATAACGCCGATTATTTGTTGTTCCGATGTCCATCACCGGCTGCAGATTGGGCTGTCGGCTGTCAAGACCAACTAGCACAACGAGTACATCTATGTCCGATGTTCGGACGACTATCTTTCCTTCTGCATGGATTTGTGCAGCATGAAAAGCGAACATAGTATCTGCCAATTCGTGATTTCCTTGCAAGTTGCCAGGTCGCATGCCTATCATCTGCCCATTGCTATCTGTAGTTAGTTTTTTGCAATCACCACCATGTGAAATAACAATAGATTTTTGCCAATCATTATTTCATATTGATCACGACAAGACTTTGACATTAGAAGTCTGAAAATGCTTGTTTGAACATAGGAAATCTCAGTAAATCAATGTCTTTCATTTTCTACTCCTGACCGGGTCCATTTATTATGAATCTTTCACTATCCTTTGCACCGTGTTTCGCCCTCTCGGCATCTTTAATTGATGGAGTGCAGTATATTTCGAGCACTAAATGAATCTCTTTACTAGGCGACCTCACCAAGCATGTCATGAAATCCTGTGGAATTGCACCGTATTTTGACTTTTTGTGTCAGGATAAAATTTCATGGGCAAGAAGAACCCATCAAATATACGTGCAGCTACAATGTTAATAGCCGTCTCATCTACATTTACATCATACTTTCCTCCAGCACATTTGTGAGACTAGCCTTGGTTGTTTTGTACAGGGTACCGTAAAAGTGGCGATAGAAAGTGGAATTTCTGTTATGGGAAAAGTGAGTATGATTTCCAGATCCAACGTATCACCGGTCGTGGCAGCAATTGTCAGCAAATGTCCAAAAGCATCTCTTATTCCTTCGGCCGCAGCCAGTTCCTTAGCTTGTCACATCACTTTCCATTTCATGTTTTCAGCCGCAAAATTCTTCACTTTCACACGTTCATGTCTCTTCAGAAAACGGCACGAATCCGCCGCATATTACTGAGTGAATGAGAGTATCTTCTTATGTCTGCGATCTAGTGTAGAAGTGAGGAACTCACCTGTTTCCGCTTTTGCAATCCTACCAGTAGCAATATTCACCAACTCAGTCAAACTGTCAGCACTGAAAGGATATAATGTTTCTTCCAAAGCCTTTGCGATAGTGGTTATGCGAAGCATCCTCCTTTTTAGACTCTGTTTATATTAACCTCAATCTTTGTACCGATCTTTTTAGCCAGATGCTGCATGGAGTATGATTCAAGCTCTTCAGCAGATCCACCCACGCTAAGAAACTCTTCTTTATATAAACTGAAAATATTGCTCATCTTCCAAATTTCCAATGCTGACCCAACGTTGGCAAACAAGTGATACAGCCAACGTTGGGCCAACGATGGTTCAAACTTATAATGCCAACTACGATCTGCCAACCTGTTACCAACGTTTAAATGTTATCTGGCCGGGTTTCTATTACCAATTCTCGTGACGGAGAAGACAGTGGATATCGCTATTCCAATCACAACGTTATTGTATAGTGTAGTCAAATAATTTGAGTCTCCTAATTCAGAGTACTGTCCTCGATAGGAAAATGTCATAGCATGCGAGCACATCTACCAAATATTAAATTCCTGGAAAGCGAATTATTGTGCTAACACATTAATTGAGTAGAATATGTTGTTTCCGGGGAAAAGCCTCGGACAGACAGATAGCTTACATTTACAGGCATGCAGGCCCATACTGCATATATCCCCACCACGGCCCAAGTTATTCCACTGTTTCATCGGGTGTTCTTTTTGTGGCTTGACCTAATTTCCGGATGGAAACAAAGCTGTATGACAGCGTGAATTATTAGTCTCGACATGATTCGTCGCCTTGTGCCGGTGGAGCACGTTGACACGTGTACCTGTTGGGTGCTATAACTTGTGTGGGAGGTATCCCGTCCACCACTCCACAATGAAACTCACAAGCACGGGCACACTTGCACATACGCTGTGGGTTTGGTTTGGGGGTAGTGAGTGGGGTATGGTGGAGGGGATGCACTTTGAATACGCTGATTATTTTATGTACACTGCGAAGGTCAGCGTGACATTGTAGTACAAAACGAAAAAGTTCCAATCTAATTCAGCCAATGCATATTCTCTGTATCCCTTCCAAAAGGAGTTGCTGTCATAAGGAAAGCACATACTTATTTTACTGTCATTGATGTTTTAACACGCATATGTGTATGGACTGTCAATTAAAAGTGATTGACGCTTGCAGTACTTGGGTTGAATAAATGACGACTTGGCGGATTTCGACACCATTCTTAAAATATGGTTGCTGTCACCAAGAAAGCACAGGTTGGTTTTGCTGTCATCGATGTTTTGCGATTCTACTATGCCAAAGCTCTCGATATAAAGTAATTTCAACCTTGTAGGGCATGGGTTACCACCGTAAGTCTACTGTCCTCCGAGATGATCAGCGTGAGATTGCTGTCATAAGCATTTTTACATATGGTGACCCTTGAAGAAACCCATGGCACAATTTTTAACCTTGCAGCAGATAGGTTGAATGAATGTAGATATGAACCCTTGGTTCGCGCCCCTTTCTGTCAAAATGCACAGGTTGTGGCACGGCAGCAATTCAGATTTATACATAGTGCCACAGAGTGGACTTATCTCGTACATCAAACCTTTTACAGCTGTTGGGTTGATTAACTTGCTTGGGCGCCTGGTCTATTTAGTGGTGCAAAATTACATTCTTCGTGGGCTGATCGCAAAACACTTGCGAGTTGATGTTGTTGCGTCTTTAGCCTGCCTGATACCGGTTGACACATACGACTGCAAATTTTAGTGTTGTCTGAGCGGGCGTATTTTCTGGCATGCGAACGACATGTCTGAATAAGATAATCGTGGTTGCACTACCCTCACAGCTAGTTGCTCTGCGTTACACAGTTTGTAGAGTGCTGCATTTGATAGTACACTGGGCGGACACTGATGATTCACAGATGCTTGCGGTGACATGTACCAGGTTTGTTCAAGGAGGCTTTTGCAGATGCCCAGTTGATGCAATTGCATAGCATTATGGAAACACATGTATCATCATACAGTTGCATCTTGGGTTTGATGGAGATTTTAGAGCCAAGAATCCATAACTTCCAAAAGGACTGAAAGGCGATATTTCCTGTTACTCATCGAGTTTCAATGTCAGTAGAGCTACAGAGGAGGGAACCCAAGATTCTGCTCTTCCTCTACTTCTGACTGTCACTGAAATGAGTGATGAGGTGCTACATATAGGTAAGCATGAATGTACTCTGGTTTGGCTTCATTTACGAGGAGGTTTGCAGCCTTGAGCTGTTCCGCAGTATTGGAAGTAGTGTATCAAAAGGACCTTTTCCCTCGTCGATGACGTTAACATGATCTGCATACTCCAAATCTAGTGGCATACCTATCATTGAGATTGGAGAGTTTGATCTCGTATAGTGTTCTCGAACAGATGATAGTGATGCGGCGAGATAGCTAGTAAATAGCACTACTGATAAACTATCGACTTTTGGTGATCCTATTAATGTTTCAAACTGTGCAGAAAGCGTTGATTTGTGTTTGCCAATAAGCGTCTGTCTCAACACGCGCCATTCGGCATCATCGCAGCCAGCGTGATAGAGAAATTGAAGGATCTGTCCCTTTTTGCTGGTATCAAATGCACGTGGCATGTTGATTCCCAGCTTGTAGAAGTCACATTACTTTGATACTACTACTGATGTCAACATTCGTTGTGCCCAGATTGTCCACGGGTGTTTTAGGCTTTGGGAGTGCGGTGCGTGTAACCATTACTTGAGTGTATTAGCCTTTCCTTGGGCAGAGTCGATGAAATGAAGATTGGAGTTATGTACAGCAAGTAGTTGATGTGGAGTTACTAAAGTCTTAAATGCTTTGCTTGCTCTGGACATTTTTCGATAATCAGCAGTGGACTTGATCTAGTTTACTAGGCCATCTGCCCTATTGACGGCGAGTTCTGTCACTCGTTTACTGATTTGGCGCATAATCCTATTGCGATTCTGTCTTAGCTAAGTTTGGTGTTCATGTCGACTGGGTATGTGTAGTTGCAGCCTTGTTCAGACAGTCTGGTAACAAGTGGATCATCAACACATGATTTCCGTTGGTTGGTATTCCTGGCTACACCAATGTATCTTAACGGCTGATGTCTCCGCACATTTTAGGACGTTACATATGGCTTCCAATGGTTTACAGTTGAGGTCAACCATGGCCATCTGCCCAATTATTGTTTCCCGTACGATGCCTGGATGGCCTTGTCGTTAGTTAGATTTGAGAAATCATGTTTGCCCTTGGATGTTTGTTTTGAGGGTCACTTGGAGATAGGGCACATTTGACCAATCCGTAACTGAGCAATTGACACTTCATAGGAACCAATACACGAATCAAACCTTGTTTATTTGTCTGCTTTTATAGTTTTTCGAGTTTGGAGTTGAAGTCATCATATAGGAAGAGTTATAATCTTCCTGGAATATTGATAGTTGTGCGCACTTCATCAAGGAAGGAAGCGAGCATTGAAGAATTGATATGTGATTTCCCAGCAGTTGGGGCATATGCATTCACAATTTGATATTTAATGCTAGTGCCGTTTTTCATTGGTATGCTATGTCTATAATTACCATGCTTTCACTAATGTATGCGACTTGAGGACACGGCCAGTCAGTTTTGGTCCAATTACAAAGCCTGGGCCTCGGGATTGGCTTGTTTCTGTTCGAGTAGAATTACTGTATGGCCTGAGTACATGTGGTGTTCTGAGTGAGTGGATACTTTTGTTTCTTTAATTGATGCGATATCAATGGTGTACTGATCGCCGTCTTCTCATAGCCGGTTTCTCTTTTCGATCAGCTGGTTAGACCGCGAAGATTTCACGTTACGATCACAAACTCAAATGAATGCGGCGGTGTTCGAGGTTGTTGAACACGTACAGTGGTTGTTTGGTCGAAGAAAATTAGTCGCGGTTGTCAGTTCACAAAATTTGATGACGTTAGCTTCCCAAAAGGTCTAATTACATGGAGGTGTCATAATCTCCTCGGAAAAACCCCTGGAATCAGTTTAAATAAAATGTGTTGACATTAAAAAGAGTTGGTAATTTGGCAAAGTCAAAATTTGAATAACCTGCACCCCTCGCCAAACCCAATAAAAGCATCACATCTCCATAGTTTGCTTAAAACCAGAAATCATTGAAAAATTCAAATCAGTAAAGCACCAAGACATTCACGAAAACCACACATTTTCATTCGCACATATGTAAATGTATCTCTCAGACACATTTCAATCTAGTTTATGCGAATTACAGATCAGATACAGAAGGTGTGGAAGAGGAGACAGACACAATACTAATCCAAAATACAATATTCTATGCATATTATGAGTGAGTATAGAGAATGGACCTTTCCAGTTTTTCCATCCATCAGTTCACGTCATAATTAACTACGTGGCGTGTATGATGACGTCATAATCAATGGCGTCATGAATGACATAGATAGGTTCATCACAAACGCTTAATTGGTGATGGACTAAGTGTTGTTGTTCGAATTGTATGTCTTTCCTATTTAATAAAGATGCTGTTGAATATTTTGAAACTAATTTGTCTGGGCGCTACAGCATCCAGTCAAATTAGTTTCAAAATAGTCAACAGGTTACCTGTATAGTTTTCTGGAAATTGATAGTCAGGGACTTCAGAGATCGATTGATCCCAACACGACCGAGGTGCGGATGGAGCTTAGCTAGAGATGGGCGGGGCATATATAAAACTGGAAATGACCATTGATTATCCTTATAAAATGAGCTATGTCTAGCTATACCAGGCATCTTTCCAGCTACACCCCTCCCCACTTTGTACGTGTTAAGGAGTCAATTTGAAACCGGAAGTCCCAGAATCCCAATTTCAAAGTAATTATGCAGGCAAGCTGTTGGCTATTTTGAAATTAATTCGATTGGGGAGCTGTCGTTGGCAGCTGGTGGTCAGCACGCGTCTTCTGTCAAAGTAAATAAAACGTATTGCGGATCCCTAGATTCTGAATAAGTTAAAGATACATTGGCTGATAGATCTATACATTCTATATACGGAATTAAGTGAATAAACTGTTTATAGCCGGTCAATACTAGCATTTGATCTACGATTCTTATAAATACGGGCACTCGATAGCCAAGAAGATGGGAAATAACAATTAAAAAAATATTAAAAACGCAAAATAAAATTTGAGGGCATGTTTCACTACCTAGTGATTCTGGTGATCATTTTGAAAACTGTTTTGAATTTGACGTTTTCAAATTCGTAGTTGTAAATGTGTTGAATTGAACATAATCTTTCACCATCACATATCAGCGTTGACGGATTCTTTACGATGTATCAAATATTTTGTTAACAATTGTGAAATATACTGTAATCTGCTTTCTATTTTAACCCTTTAACCATCGAATTTATTCACGAACATTTTACTTTTCTCATAGAAAATGACAATTTGCAGACCAAGAGAAGACTATTTTTGAAAATGTATTACTGCAAGGACTGGCTCGGTTATCAGTCAAAGTAGTTTCAAAAATTTTAAAAAGTTACTTCAATTGTTATTTTGAATTTCAAATACTTATAATTTCCGTGTTTAACGGATAGAGTTACTGGCCGCCTACTGGACCATGTCAATTCCGTGGTGAATGGATTAGAATTTAACATGGTCCAACTGTTCTTCATCCGCAGAATCGGGGATATGTTGAACGTTTTCGCGGAAAAGACAGCTGACTGCAGCATCGCTCAAGCCGTACAAAACGCATTCGCTAACTGGCCTGAGCTGGAACTTCATCAGTACGCGTGCACTGAAAGCACAAATATACAACGCGTCCTCGGTAAGAACATGCATCTTCGACCCCTTTTCTAGTCTACCTTTACCTACCACTTAACACAACACATGAATTTCCAGCATCACAATGGTGGGATCCGATTAGTTACTCAAGTATCTCACAAGTTAACAGACCTACTAATTATAAGTTATGATTAATAATGACGCATAGGAATGAGAATTCAGGTTTAAATGTTTTAAATCGATTCCAACAAGCGTAAAAGTGGGCGGAACTTAGCTAGAAATGGGCGGGGCATAGCTAAAACTGGATATGGCTGTTTCAAGGCAACTACATTGAGTTGAGCAGGCACTTAAGCCCCTGAGAATTAGACCTGGAAGCATCAGCAATGACCGCTTTAAGTATGCACATGATATCATCTCCAAACCAACCACGCGCATTATAAACTCTGCCTTCATACAGAACCTCACCATCGATAATTTTGGCCAAGGTACCTTATCTCGCTGCCCAAAGCCAAGACACATGAGGTCCGTTTCATGTTTCAACTGAGATCTTTATAAATGTGTATGATACATCTGATACAGAATGGTAACTCGCTTGGGATCTAGGTTTCTATCTGACTTGTACGCTAGAGATAAACTATTATATACACTGTTTTATTGAAGTGAACCAATGTATTCTAGTCATCATTCCCCTCATAACTACTCTTTCAGCATACTTGCAATAGCTAGTAGTCATGGTAAAATATATGCATCTAAAACTGGCACTTTTCCTACTTTCAATGCGAAGACACATACTCATTTTGCCATTGACGAATAAGCCCCACGAGCCATCTTAAGTAAATCTGATACGTAGTCTCAGAAACCCTTCCGATAACTGCAAAGGTTGCTTCATGCCACTTACAATATGTAAATAATTCATATATTATCATAGGCAATATAACTGGCGACATGCACTATGTGATGTTTCTAGAAGAGGCTAATGGTCATCGTCTTACCGATAAGCAATGCATAGAGGTACATTCTATGTAAAGTATTGCATCACCTCTCTCTCTCTCTCTCTCTCTCTCTCTCTCTCTCTCTCTCTCTCTCTCTCTCTCTCTCTCTCTCTCTCTCATCTCCCACTGTCTTTCTCGCTCTCTCACTCTCACCGCTCTCTCTCTCTCTCTCTCCGTTGCTCTCGCTCTCTCTCCCTCTCTCTTTCTCTCTCTCCCTCTCCCTCCCTCCTTCCCTCCCCCTCCCCCCCCTCCCCCCCCCCTCTCTCTCTCTCTCTCTCTCTCTCTCTCTCTCTCTCTCTCTCTCTCCGAGCCCCTCTCTTTCTCACTCTCTCACTCTCAGCTCTCTTTCTCCCCCCCCCCCCACCCTGCTGATGTTGCTGCTGCTGCTGCTGCTGCTGCTGCTGCTGCTGCTCTCTCTCTCTCTCTCTCTCTCTCTCTCTCGCTCTCTCTCTCTCTCTCTCTCTCTCTCTCTCCATCCATCCCCTTTCTCCCGATCTTCCTCCGCCGCCGCCGCTGATTATAAAGTTACGGTGCCGCCAATAACGATTAATAAAATTTTATTTTCAGATTGAAAATGAGCTGATGAACGAAGCAGACGCTTACCGAATCTACCGACAGAGGGAGCGCTTATTGCCGATGCAGGTTCTACAAGTGCTGCCTGGAACTTTCACCAAATTCCGCGAACTGTTGCTTTCGCTGAACAGTTTATCCACAGAGATGCAAGTGAAAGCGCTGCGTGTTTTAAGACGAGATGACCATCTGAACTTCTTCCTTCAGAATAGCCTGCCCGCGGTTTTCGATCCATAGGCATTTTGAATACAATGGAATGCCCCCATAAGCCATGATCATGGGCAAATAAATATGAAGCTATTGAATCATCAATATAATAAGAGCAATCGAAGATTGCAAACCATCGCCCCGCTTATGTCATATTGTAATCCTTTCTCGAGTTTACAGGATTTCTCGGATTTTCCAAAAGATACCTACCCGGATTTGATCAAATTCACCACATATATGCGTTTTAATTTTTTAATTGGGATTGCCGTTAATGGTTAAAGTAAATGCAAATTGTATTGTTTCACGATATTTTGACATTTCGATATAATTGAAATCGATATAAAATAGAGATAAATTACGAAATATTGAACTGTTGAATATTTTGAAATTTCTTCTAGTGGAAGCTGTTGCTACATTAGGCAGCAACAACTTTCAGTCGGTAGTATCAAAATAGTCAACAATTTGAAGTTGGTTTTGATTGACAATGTCTGTATGCGTCCAGGCCACCACTACCCCCAACAACTATGACTTCGTCCAATATGGTGATATATATATATATATATATATATATATATATATATATATATATATATATATATATATATATATATATATATATATATATATATATATATATATATATATATATATATATATATATATATATATATAGCTGTCTATGAGGGCAACTTGTTCCAGTCAAAGTACTTTCAAAACATACATATGGCTTAGATCTGGGATTATTTTTTTCAAGTTGCCCTCACAGACAGCAGACGCTCGCAGCCGAATTAGTTTTAAAATATTCGACTGAATATTTAATAAATTATTTATTATCATAGATTAGCTGATTTTCCGTATCCTGCCTTTTGTTATATAATACTGTCAATGACGATTTTACGGTACGATTGGACCGTTTATAGGGTACAGCGTATATACCCAGTACCAGAGATTTTGCCGTATGATTGGAGCGTTTATAGGGTACATCGTATATAACCAGTACCAGAGATTTTGCCGTATGATTGGACCGTTTATAGGGTACAGCGTATATAACCAGTACCCGAGATTTTGCCGTACGATTGGACCGTTTATAGGGTACAGCGTATATACCCAGTACCCGAGATTTTGCTGTATGATTGGAGAGTTTATAGGGTACAGCGTATGTACCCAGTACCAGAGATTTTGCCGTATGATTGGAGCGTTTATAGGGTACAGCGTATATAACCAGTACCAGAGATGTTGCCGTATGATTGGACCGTTTATAGGGTACAGCGTATATAACCAGTACCAGAGATTTTGCCGTATGATTGGACCGTTTATAGGGTACAGCGTATGTACCCAGTACCAGCGATTTTGCCGTATGATTGGAGCGTTTATAGGGTACAGCGTATATAACCAGTACCAGAGATTTTGCCGTATGATTGGACCGTTTATAGGGTACAGCGTATATAACCAGTACCCGAGATTTTCCCGTATGATTGGAGCGTTTATAGGGTACAGCGTATATACCCAGTACCAGAGATTTTGCCGTCTGATTGGACCGTTTATAGGGTACAGCGTATATAACCAGTACCCGAGATTTTGCCGTACGATTGGACCGTTTATAGGGTACAGCGTATATAACTAGTACCAGAGATTTTGCCGTATGATTGGACCGTTTATAGGGTACAGCGTATATAACCAGTACCCGAGATTTTGCCGTACGATTGGACCGTTTATAGGGTACAGCGTATATACCCAGTACCCGAGATTTTGCTGTATGATTGGAACGTTTATAGGGTACAGCGTATATACCCAGTACCCGAGATTTT
>CM067359.1:171873309-172118309 GCA_034401795.1 Chaetoderma sp. LZ-2023a
CGCTGATCGGTGCATCTTAATATACATGGTGACATAGTCTATTAGCTCACCTGGTATTCACATATGAATTTCACCCGGGATTTACTCGTACATACAAGATGTCCAGCGGGGTCATGACTTCCCACAAGACAATCCCATATCTACACATGCCCCTCAACCGAAGTTAATTAGCCGTCTCTTAAGGCCTAAAGGGAGTGATAATTAACTCGTTGTGCATCATCAACAACCTAAACCAAGCCCTACCAGAGTCCTCCGGACTATGTCATACAACCGACTACATCATATCTTAAATCCAACAATGTTAACTAAACATGTCTGGGTAACGGAATATCATGCGCAATTGACCGTCCCCGGAAACATAGGAAAACAGCATAATCCTATACAAAGTACGAACTTGTCCGGGTAATGGAATATCATGCGCAATTGACCATCCCCGGAAACACATTAATAGCATCATTAATGCCCTTGTAATTCAAGGTGCAGCAATTAACAAGATAACCCAGTAAATACAATGAAGTCAGTACATAATAACCTAAATCCTACAGTGCAAATAATCATTACTGGTCATACAATAGTTCCTATATCAAGTAATAAAATAATCACCAAATAGTGTTCCAGTAACAGCATATAAAGTTCATACAAAAATGTCACGTTGATGATATCTCCATATAGTCCATGTTTGCATTAGGATTGTCAACGTTAACGTATCCTGCCATCTCAATCCAGTCGGTAGCCGTCGGGTCGATCTCAGTCCATGCGGTAGCATTAGGCGACGACCCGGCTACCATACTCAGCGGCTCCGGTAGTGCTGCAGGTCTCCGGGGCTGCTGGGCCTGAACCGGAGGCACACAGATACGAATATTGGCATGATTGTTATCACTGCTATGGGCCGCATGTGGCTTGCAACTTATCCAAGACCACATGCGTAACAATACGCCACATTTATATAATATAATCACTATAATAAGCACAACGACGAAGGAGCCAGCCGAATACGACACAAAGAGAGCGTACCCCAATGCCATCGACCATCACTGGGTCGATCGCGGATAATGGTGCTAGCGGCACATACTTAGATTTTAGTAAATGGTTCCATTGTTGCATTTTCAAATGATTCACAATCCTGGACTGGTTAAGAACTCCGGTCACATCCAAATGGGGCATCTCAATGGCCAGGCTAACCCGAGCGTACGTCCGACTGTAAGACGCAACAGGCTCGAATCGCCAGCCCTTCCCGCTATAACCACATTCGCCAGACATTAATGCGTACACTCCATTACTCACCACACACCGGTCGGTCAGTCGTCCATCACAGTGTATATCCATTGTTTCAGCGAACGTTTGCAACACTACGCCTATCTTCTTATCGGCAAACAATTTGCTAGATGTCTCATTTGATTCGGAGAGCTGAATATTACAAGCACTGTCGGTCGTATTGGTTAACAGGCTTACAATGCATGGAACGTGGGTCTTGTCGACCCGTAGTGGACCATGACACACCCGGGGCTCCTCCCCACGACATTCGGATGGCGCGACGTACCACCCAGTCTTGGTGTCAAGACCGATGCTGGTCCGCGCGATCAGTACTTGCATGTAGTATCCCCTCGCAATTAGCGGTTCCGGCCACGCATGCAACCCGTATTCGATATATTCGCCCCTGTCGATTAGCGGTAATGTCACTACGTAATGGAGTCGTGAGTCGTCTTTCCATAACGGATACACGACCACATTGCGGTAGTACCACTGATATGGACGTATCAGTCGATTTCCTATACTAACTTGTTTGGCCACGGAATTGAGGTCAGCAGGACTGAATAATTCTTCCGTTAATCTACCTAACTCTAGGGATGCCGTTTGTCTATGAAACTGTGCTGCTGCCTTCTGGTAGCTATACACCACACTTTCGGCAGAGTCAACGATGTGTCCAAGCCGCACTAATGCGTATAAGTCGGCTTGTCAGGCGGCGTGCACCTTAAACATATCGCTCACGTTTCTAGTTAATTCCACTAGGCCAGCGGTAATTTCGTTGATATGGTCAACGTTGGTGTTGATCCCTACGAATGGCAGTTTCACATGGGACGCCAGTTTGTTGGAGAAATATACCAAATGATTCACGTTCTTCATAGCGACTTTGACTACCTCTTTAATTGCATCTATATCACTAGAGGTAGCGGTACTGAATAGAGACGAGGCTATGTCCCCGACAAAGTCAAATAAGCCACGTTTGCATCGTATACTATCCCTGCTCACCATAGTTTGTTGTGTCCTAACCGCAATCTTCTTAATATTGTTAACACGATGTTGTAAACCGAAAATGTCTTGATAGCTCAACGCAGTCTTTCGACCGATGTTCGCAATAAGAACACGAAACTGTGCCAACTGTTTAAGAAATTGGGCAGGTAAATAAGGGTGGTCAATAGACACCACTACAGTCCATTCAGCTCGGATAACGGATATATCCTCGGGTTTAGTTATCATTACCCCGTTCGGTAATCTATGTACACTAGACGTTTTACATAATCCATTTACTAAACTCACTATAGCTATCACTACACCTAATCGTAAAATATACATGATTCCATGCGCAGTGATGCTTACCGGTACAAATTATAGACAGAAGGATAATTAGCGGCGGTTACGTCGCCTTATAACTGCCTCTATATGACTAATGAAGTCATCGTACAGGGCGCGGCCGAACACGCCAATCCTGAGCCACTTGCTGTCAAATTCGACTTCCGGCACATGACTGCGCTTGCGCATAAAGTAACGCGGCGCTGGCAGCGTTTCCATTGGTTCTGGCACACTCGCGGGTTCCTCCTCTGAGCTGTCCATCACCACTGATGGAGGAGTCACGTGAGTTTCCATCGGTGACTCATGGTTTCGAGTCTCACTCGTACCAGGTTGACTGATGTTATTATCAACCATCCTACCCCTCTTGCTCACCCCTGGCTCATTAATAGAAGCTGGTCGCTTCATACGAGTTCTCTTACCAAGGGTTGCCTTAGGGTCGGATTCTGGCCCATCTTCGGACCTTGGGAGCATCCGCACCCTTGGATGATGGCTATCTCTCGTACCCTTCGCAGGATTACGAACAGGGCGTGGCCGTACCTCGTCCCAGCGCATTTCTGAGTCGACTACGCGTAACTTAGATATATTCAGCACGCGCATCTTCCCAGACCTTTGATGCCGGACGTGAGCCACTGGCCCATTGATCTTAAAGATCTCATATTCGGGGTCACTATGAGAGGTCAACTTCATGCGTTCCTCCGCCTTTACGACCACCGAATCACCCACCTTAAATATACCTGCGTTTGCACGCTTGTCAATCTGCTCATGGTGGACCTCACGAGACCTAGCCGTTTCCATACGAGCGCGCAGTAGGGCATTGTTAAGACAGGTCAGTCTTTCACCCAGATCCTGCGACGCGTCTACTGGAATAGCAAACGGCAGTCTCGCCCGTCGACCGTATGTCAGATAAAATGGCGTATATCCTGTCGTGGAATGACAAGTACTGCAATACGCAGTTAACGCCGCACCCAATTCATCCTCCCACGTACGAGAAGCATTGTTAACCCCTTTCTGGATTAAGTCCTTAAGGGTCCGATTGAACCTCTCGGTATGCCCATTGGTTTGTGGGTGGTAGGGGTTCGATCTTCTGTGGTCGATCCCATGTTCTCTAAACCGCTCTTCTAGCAATTTAGAACAAAATTCCTTCCCTTGATCCGTTATCACGATCTCAGGGACACCATGACGAGCGACGTACTCGTTGAAGAACTTGTCTTCAACATTTTGAGACGTCTTGGCTGGAATCGGATATGCCTCAACCCACGCAGAACAGTGATCGATCATCGTCATGATATACACATTACCTTTACTCGACTCCAACAGTGGACCTATCAAATCCATGCCGACTATCTGACTCGGATAATTGGCCATGGGCATTTCACTGTACCGCGGTCGAGTAGTGACAGGTCGGTTGACCTGGCACGTCGTACACGTCTCTTGCATACGTATCACGTCTTTCCTCAAAGACGTCCACACAAACGAGTCTCTTACCATACCAATGGTCTTTTTCAGACCTTGGTGACCAGCTCGTTCATGAGCTTTCCGGAGCACTTTCTCACGGAACAAGGTAAGTAAGACAATTCGGGGGTACTCAGCGTCCAACGCTGAAGGTGTAATTAATGAATATAAAATACCGTTCTTGACCATATACTCCTCCGGGGTGTTCTTGAACAACGCCGGGTATTCCCTGGTCTGCTCGGCACACAACTCGTCATAGGGAATGTCGAATACCTCGAGAGGGACATGCGGCAATGCACCCTCGTCTACATCCGGTATGACAAAATCGCCTGTGTCTAAGGTGGCGATCTCCACTGGACGACGCAACCTGGACAACATGTCCGCTCGAATATTCTTCGAGCCTCGGATGTATTCAATCTTACATCCGTACTCGGCAATCAGCACCGCCCAGCGCTGCACTTTCATGTTCTTAACTTCTCCCACAAACAAACTCTTTAGGGGTTTGTGGTCAGTATACACGGTGAACTGCGCGCCAAATAGATAAGTTCTAAGCTTCTTTAATGCATATATCACAGCATAAGCTTCCTTTTCCATAATGCGCCAGTTTAGCTGACTGTCCTTCAGGGTCGAGCTTACATACTGTATCACTCGTTCTATACCCTTATCATCTACCTGTACCAATATCGCACCTATTGCATAGCTGGATGCATCGGTATAAAGCTTATACGGAGCATTTAAATTCGGATAGGCGAGAACCGTCTCACTACACAGCAAGTTTTGTAATTTCTTAAACGCTTGCTGTTCCTCCTTACCCCATTCAAAACGTTTATATTTCTTAGTCAATTCTATCAAAGGCGTAGCAATTTCGGCATAGCCTTGCACACAAGAGTGGTAATAACCTGTAGCGCCCAGGAAACTTCTCACCTCTCCCACATCGTGGGGCGGTGACATTTCCCTTATGACCTTGACCTTTTGTACCTGAGGAGCCACTCCTTGTGCAGAAATGCGATATCCTAACAAGTCCACAGACCCACGGGCAAACTCCCATTTCTTTTTCTTAACCTGCAAATTGTATTCCTGAATCCTTCGCATAACCTTACGCAAATGCTGTGCATGCTCAGCCGGATTTCTCGAATATACGACTACATCATCAACAAAAACATGCAAATATTTTCCTACGAATTCTCGGAAAATATCGTTCATTGCCCTCTGAAATACGCACCTGAGTTGCAAAAACCAAACGGCATCCGAACAAAGTCGAACAAACCTTCGCTACAAACGAACGCTGTTTTCTCTATGTCTTGGCTGTCCATCGGTATCTGCCAATAGCCAGACTAGACTTCAAGTCCATAGTCGAAAATATCGTTGCGCCGCGCATCGAGTAAAAAATATCAGTTATATTCGGTAATGGATAACTGTCTTTGCGACATATAGAATTCAACTTCCTGTAGTCAACACAAAATCTCGTGTCCCCGTCCTTCTTGGGCACTAATGTAATGGGCGACGCCCAGGGTGACGATGATGGTCTTATGACGCCCGCTGCCAGCATTTCAGCCACTTGATTCTTGACTATATATTGCTTGGCAAGCAGTAGATGGTAGGATTTCTGCCTTATAGGAAACGCATCTCCTGTTGGTACCATACACTTCACTTTGGGGACCAATCCTAAGGTGTTTGGACGAGCCGTATCAAAGTTATCCACAAAGTCCTCAAGCACTTTGTCGATAGCTTTATATCCGGTCGTTTCTTTACAACTCCCATACACATAATTCGTCTGTTCCCTATAGGGATATTCAAAGGGATATACCTGGTCAAACCATACTACTACTTTGGCCTGATAGTCAATCTTTGCATTTCCCAAGTGCAAAGCGTCCGCCCCAAGCAAACATTCATGCCTCATTCTTGCTACTACCGTACTCGGAATAGGACGGGCGTTACTGAATTTTACCTGGGGCTCCCCCAAAAGTTTTACTGGGGAACCATTTACTGCCAAGAGCGTCTTCGCCCTTTTTAATGGCCTAGCATTCAACATGCTACGCCATATATCCTTGCGAATCAAGGATGTGCTAGCACCAGTATCCACTAAGGCATGCAGGTACTTACCCTGATCCGATGGACCGTTTTTATCCAATCTTAGACGGATTAGAAACTGCTCGGTCGGTATGCTTACCAACGGTCTCCTCCATCCTTGTTTAACGAAGGGCTCCTTCGTCCACTAA
This sequence comes from Chaetoderma sp. LZ-2023a, assembly GCA_034401795.1. Taxonomy (NCBI): domain Eukaryota; kingdom Metazoa; phylum Mollusca; class Caudofoveata; order Chaetodermatida; family Chaetodermatidae; genus Chaetoderma; species Chaetoderma sp. LZ-2023a. Next base: position 171,879,552 of record CM067359.1, read on the forward strand.
CAATTTCTGCGTAACTGTCTTGATGGGAGGATGAGTCCTGTCCGACACCGTATGAATAATGGCCATGCTCATCCGTCCCTTCACCGGTCAGCACGAACCCGTCACGATCGACATATTCGTCACGGTCGTGTCTAGCATTGTTCAGGTCCATTCTGACATTTCTCTAACACTCCCATGGCGTCGTTCGTTGGTCGTTCACCGCATCAATGTCCATGTCAACGTCTTCTTCTCGTCATCTCTTTACGGCGAGTCGAGGTCGGCCATTCAACGGACTCGATGGTGTACGGTTTCCGCTATGATGTGTTTGCGGGAAATCTCGAACGAAGTGTCAATTCTGACCACACCCGTTTCATGTACTCCCCAAAACAATGCTGGGCCACATGTCCTTCTCTCCCGCACTGGGAACAGGTAATCAGCGGCGCCCGTCGCTGTTGTCGGGGTCGCTGGGCAGCCTGCCGTTCTCCCTCGGGTGTACCGCTTGACGACAGTCACTTTTGTAATGGCCGACTCGGCCACAATTATAGCAGGTAATATGCTGCAAGTCTCGTCCTGTTCTGACTGGTCGGGGCGAGGGTGGGGCACGTTGCTTTGCCTGCTGGGCCCCAGCCACCGATTTCTGCTGTCTTAACTGCAGGTCACCGACCAAGCCACAGAGTTGCTCAATCATTTTACTTTGTTGAGCTATCTGGTGTTTCAACGTTCGCACCACACTCCAGATCTCTTTTTCCTCCTCGGGACCGACCATGTTTACCTCCATACTTTCTTCTTGGCGATCCTCGATCTTCATCGCCTTGAGTAGGTCATCACACCTAGCCTCCTCTTCCGCAATTTCAATTGCTCGGGCCAAGGTGGTAGCCTTCTTTCGTACGACTCGCTTGCTAAGGCGATGGTCAGATAGACCCTTGAGGTATATTCCCAGCACTGTCCGACGGTTGTCAGCGTTCTCAGTTGGGTAAGCGCGCGTGCTCATCTCCCAGAATCGTCGGTTTAAGGTTATGACCATCTCGTTCCTGCACTGTCGTACGCCCTCTAGATCGTACTTAATGCGTTCGCCCTCGTTGGCCGATACGAAGTTCACGGTGATGTATTCGTAGAACTCGTCGAACGTGACGTCTTCTCGGACTTTGCCTATCAAGAACCCGTCAATGGCTCTTGATAGCTGGCCGCGTGCCGCTCGGGTGATGACGTAGGCTGGTATGCCCTCTAGTCTCCCCTCGTTTGCGACCCACGCTCTTCGTGTTTCGTCCAAAAATGTTCGTACCTCCTCCGGTACCACGCCGTCGCAGGGCTGAATGCGGTAAATCGTGTCCTGGATCTCCCTCCGGTACACCCGCTCGGCTTCCCGACGGTTACTGCTTTCAATAATGGCTCCCGCCATTGCTACACCCATCGTCTGCATAGCGGCGACGGTTTCCGGTCGAAGCTGGTGTGCTACTGGTACTTCCATGGGTGGCACGGCGGGGTCAACACCTCGCTTGGCTGGTGTTGCCATTCTTCGTTTTTATTGATACTGAAAGCTGACAACGATTCTTTGAAGACGGGGTTGCTCGGAGCAGAGTACTTCTGTAGTTATCTTCACGGCAGCACCCGCGCAACACTCGTGATGCCGTATGATACGGGTGCTTTCTGACAACTTTGCAACGTTTATGAATTCTTGTACTCGGTCCCCCAGGTCCTCTAGTATTACTACGCCCGGCCGGTCTGCTTGGGCCATATGCTACGTACTCACTGTGTTCGGTTACTCTGGATCCTGGCGGTGGCTCACCACTGAAGATTTCTGATGTCTTCTGATTCTATTTAATTGTAATCACTTCGACTTCGGTAAGGCCTGTATGTGTGGTTGCTGCGACAACCGGTCTTACCGACGACGAAAGTGATGGATACAAGCTCGCCTCGTTTGTAGATGAAGGTAACGATATTTCTGTCTGTATCCGGGCCTGATCTGACTATTCTAATCGAAGATAATGGTAAGCTACGGTGGTCTTCCGTAGATGCCAGAGTAACCGCTATAGAAAACACGAACTCGTGCCTTGAGGTAAAGTATCAAGGTGATGGCTTTATTCTCTTAATTCTAACTATACAATAATATACTTTGAGCTAAAGTGACTTATACTGTCACAACAGAAGCTACAATAAACTTATTTATTTGATTCAGTTTTCCTACTTACAACGATTTAAGAATTCACTTCAACGTTTCCTAACTGACTAGCATTACTCTCAGTCGCTCTGATCTGCTATGCTATTCAATTAACTCTTGCCTACTGAAAATACATTCAGCAAGAATTTTGTGCGAGGTGCGAGGCGGACTGGACTCTCGATTAAAAGTTAAAGTCCCCCTTTTATACTACTTCAGTTCCTATACTCCCTCCATCTTGGTTTCGCACCGCCGGAGGCTGCTCTGATTCTGATTGGATTATGACATCATTTTGATCAATCAAAACCCCGACCCTCCCTCCCCGGGCGGGTGCTTTATTCCTAGCACTTGCGGTTTGGCTGGTTCTTGAGTAATGGGATCTGTCGTTCCCCTAACTTTATTTTAGAATTCCATCTGCTTCCCACGACAGAATGACGGATGCTTGTTTGATAGCAAGTTTCGATTTGTGTATCTCCCATGTCAGAATGACGGATGCTTGTTTGGTAGCAAGTTCCGATTTGTGTATCTTACGCCTCTACAATTAATACGTTTTTGATCGTAACTTTCGATTGCGTACCTACCGCCTACAGGACGCTACAATGTCCATGTTATGTGCCTTACCTATTGGCCGACAACCTGTGGAATGCTAGAGTTAATTCGCACACGAGTTCCCATGCTTCTGTGAGAACACAGACCGCTATGTAACTAACTAAGTCCGTTTGTCATATCTAATCCTTTGGTCGATTCCAACCTGGTGCTAACCATCATGATTCATACTCGATTCAGTTTCAAAGCTGTACCGCGCAGTGCTGATAATATATAATTTCCTAACATTACATAGACCCTATTTATTAAAGAGAACTGATGTTTGTGTGTGGAACGATAATGATCGTACACAGCAACGTTTATCTCAATACTTAAACAGCCGGATGGAATGCACTTAGCGAGATTAACCCATTCAAATTGAAGGACGAAACCAGTGAATCGATTAACCCTCAATAATTAGTTGTGGTAGTAAAACTTGATAATGACCTGAGTGAAAGTTGTTGCTGTCTTGGTGCTAAGTCGTTTATGAGCAATAATCTCTTTGCAGTAATATAAATGACTGCTGCAACAAACATCAATGAGTTTGATCATGGCAGTATGCAAGTTGTACGAATATTGAATCGTTGTAGACGGGAAGAGAATGTTAACCCTACGTTAACCCTCGATGGCGTAACTTGTTGCGCATTGCTTTTACCGCTGTGAATGGTAATAGCATCCAGCCAGGAGAAGGGAAGATATATGGATGATGATCAGTGCTAGTAACGTATCTAAACATAGCCGCTGATCGGTGCATCTTAATATACATGGTGACATAGTCTATTAGCTCACCTGGTATTCACATATGAATTTCACTCAGGGTTTACTCGTACATACAAGATGTCCAGCGGGGTCATGACTTCCCTCAAGACAATCCCATATCTACAATCTGATAAGCTTACACACACCTTACTAGCGAATGTCGTGTGAATATTCATCGCGAAATCATTGTGACATTTGGTGATGGTTTACATACACAGAACAAACCTGCCCGGCTAGTTAATTAATCACCATTTCTCTCCTCCCTCCCAGTTCATCCCTTTCTGATTCCCTCCGGCTTCTCTCCATCACGCCGTACTTGTCACTCACGTCTGCATCAACCCTTTCTCGCACGCACGCACGCACGCACGCACGCACGCACGCACGCACGCACGCACGTACGCACGCACGCACGCACGCAAGCTCGCTCGCTCGCTCGCTCATTCGCACGCACACTGGTTCGCTCGCTCGCTCGCTCGCACGCACGCACGCACGCACGCACGCACGCACGCACGCACGCACGCACGCACGCACGCACACAATCTCTTTCCTTTTCTCTCTCCCACCCCTCCCGCCATCCGCTCTCACCATTCCCCCTCTGACCCAGCTCTCAACCCATCTCTCCAGACCTGTCTCCCTCCATCCCTTCCTCACCCGCTCTCAATCCCCCTCCCCCACCAATCTCTCTCTCCCTTTCTCTCTCTCTTTCTCGTTCCATGTCTCTGTCTCTCTCCATTAAACTTGCTTTCTAGTCTCCCGCCCGCCCATCTTTCTCCAGCCCTTCCTGCAGCACCCTTTCTCCCCGTCTCCCCTTCCCCACCACCTCTCTCTTGCTCTCAGTGGTTTGTGCATACGGGTAAACTATGAATTTGTGTCTAACTATAAGGTTACGCGAAATGGACAAATTTATTTTCAAGGCGTTCCCTCGCCTTCAAAAGACGTTTACTCGCCTTGCAAAGGCGTTCCCTCTTCGTGCAAAGGCGCCATCTTACCTAGTCATACATGTGAAATGGCTAATTGGACACATCCAATTAGGCTACAGATGGAAAATCGGGATGACTGTATTAGATTATACCTCCATGTAGGTTTAGAACAACACGATATTTTGCATAAGTTAAGCACGCAATATGGAATTTTAATGAACAATGGATTGTTTTGCTATATACACTATATACGTAGCTCATGTAGTCGTATTATTATACAAGAGTTTAATGATTCTGGGAATCTGCATGGCTACGGACGGATGTATCAATAAAATGCTCACCTGGCTGACGAGGAACCGAATAGATTTTGCCTTAATTAATGCACAACAAGCACCTTTTGCCAATCGGCTAAGCATAACTGTTGCCATAGGCCAATGGGACAAGGCCCTTATCAGTATTACCCTCGCCCCGTAAGGGGAAGATGGTACTGTATTCGGGTCAGTCTGTGTGCATGTGTGTCTGTCCATCCATGCATTCCGGCGCTGTATCTCCAAAATTTCTGATCTGATCGAGCTCAAATTTGGACGCAACGAAGGAACTTGCGGTGCAAGAGGGTGTCTAGACTTTGGCCATGGTCTTAAAGGACAATTCCGGGATTGGTAAAAGTGTAGTTTATTTGAAAGATTATTATATGACTAACATATTGGATCCTGAATAAAAACAATAGACAAATAATACGACGACTTATACCATAGTAAACATGGGATTATTTTGCCTCCTGGGCGGTGCCATTTTCTTGCAACGAGAGCGAGATTTCACGAGATCCTGACGTTATCTACGCACCAACACTATCTTAGCCAAGCATGAAGCCGGTTCAGTAAATATGTATATGCATGGAGGCCTAACGTGTGCTAATTCGTAATCGTTAGGAGATTGTCCAGTTAAGCTAGTAAGTTTTTCAAGTAATTCTAGTATCTGAAGTCGGTGGCGAATCGTAAACCCCTAGACCGCTGAAGTATAGATTCCATTTTCACTATCCCATCAGAATGTGTTCATTTTGGTAACAATGCTGCTGTAAGTCATTTCTGTGCACGACAGCAACACGTTTCAGCAACATTTTTATTCAAAATGTACCCCGGCACTATCTCTGTAAGTAGGCTATTACGCATTTTACACCATGCGATAAGGGTTAAATGAAGTGGCACACTTGACACGTGCGTATTGTCAAATTACTCAGCCGACTCAAGATATCATTATAGCGTGTGTCGCAGTCAGTGTAAACATATATTCCAAGAAAACATATGATATGATTATATTGTCGGAACCACAGAACCGATTGTAATAATTCTGATACCTACCTGTAGCGACAAGTTCGAAGATTTATCCAATGCTAGGGATGTTAGAATCGGCCTAGTGGTTCAAAAGATGCACTCTACTGGAAAAACTAAGACAGCAAAATTTCAATAAAAAATTTGAGGATGCGCTCTATCCATCATCCTATATCAGAATAAGTAATACAGTTGCAATTACAGAATTTTCTGTGCCGAAGCTTTATAATGTTTCACATAGCGGGAAAAAATCCATCAAAATATCTTAATTATTGAAATTACTACAGCTTGTCGGGCACTATTGATCGGCCGATGAAAATTCCCAGATCTTATGGCAAAATATTAATTCATTTTGTGATATCTCTGGCAATATTCACGTGAGAAAAATTATAATTGGTCAGGAGAATAGCCATTTCATTCAGATTTAAGCACACTCCAATTTAATGACAATACGCAAAGATTTTTGTCTTCGAGACAAAAACCATCTCATGCTGAATTTTACCCAGGGGCCAACATTCTCAGATCGTATCTTTGATGAATAATTTTCTTTATATATTCCAGTCTTTTGAACTTCTTGTCCGATATTAACATCCATTATATCATATTAATCCCGAGGTCGGCACCTATTTAGAGATCCTAGAATCATTGGAATCGCTTCAGCGGTTCGTTTGCTATTATCATTTGCGTATACTTCCTTAAAATATATACCCGCATCTATTGGCTTTGCTCCTCCAGCCCATAGCAATAGCGGTGGTGAGGGGCTGACGTCGCTAGACGCGAGAAAATGGCAGCGCCCCGATGCGCGAACAATTGTCAGTGTTAGGCCTACCTACTTTATCAGATAATTGGTTACGCTATTTCTATCTGGTTATTATTCTGGCGCAATTTCATTAAACGTGTAATAATCTATCAAATAAAGCACACTTTTTATCATCCCGGAATTGTCCTTTAATAAGACAACCCGGGATCCTGATCGGATCAAATTCTAATGGTACAATTTGGCTCAAATTTTAACATAGGAAAGAATGTGACCCTACACTATGATTCTACAACTTTGGCCGTGATCCAGAAACATTCCAAAAAGCTTGAAAATCCGTAAAAATCCAGAAAATCTTATACACGCATCTTCTGTATCCAAGCACGTTTTACAAAGTGACGCAAACGGAATGGTGGGGGTCTGCAATCTCGGATTACTCGCGTTGACCAATGACCGTTTGTCAATGAGACAAGCGTAACTGATGCCACTAACAAACGAAGGCCTTATTAACCAATGGGTTTCTGACAAATTTAACCAACGGGATAAGCGTAGTGGATGCCATTGACAAACAGGGCACGGGTACCTAACATACAAAGGATGCATACTTCGGTAGTATCCCTGACAATAATGATCATCATGGCATATGTTGCAAACATAATTGACCAAAGGGGCAAGCACCAAACACCTTGGTCAATGTGGGCAATGTGGCAAGCATAACTGATTTCATGGGCCGATGTGGCAAGAGTCTTTGAAATTACTGACGAACGAGGCAATGAAACCTGACACTAATGGCCAACAAGTCTAGTGTCATTTACACTACTGACCAATGAGGCAAGCAACGTTGGTTAATGAGGAAAACGCAATTGATGTCAATTAGCAACTGCTCAATGGGTCCTGGAAAACAATTGGACCGGAAATATGCACATTTGGCTTGCCACTATTGACCATCTGGTAGTGCTACATTGGCTAATGTGGCAAGAGTAACACACAATTTACAAATGGGGCAATTGTCACAGGCAATGACTTGGAGAAAAATTGCAAAAATATTGAGGTTCTTGACATTATTGACCAGCGGGAAGCTGCCATTCATCAATGGGATAGCCATCCATGACACTGTTGTCAAATGGTTCAGTGTCCGAACAGATGCGATTTACCGACGGGGAAATGGGCACAGGCAAAAATTCCTTGATACTATTAACCAAGGGGAAATGTACCATTGGTCGATGAGACAGTCAACCAGGACACTACTGACCAATGTTGCAAGTCTTCCTATATATGATATTTACCAATGGGACAATGGTTACATACAGGAATTTGGAAGAGAACTGCAAAAATATAGGCGTCCTTGACATAATTAACGGGACAACTAGCATTGACCAATGGGACAATAATAACGGATATTATCGATTAATGGTTCAGGTATCCGTGATACTACAACACAAATTCTAATTCATTAACCAATAAAAAATGTGGCCAAACATATTCCCATAAGATTATATACCCTCAAAGGGTACACTACTTTATAAACACGGGCCATAACTCCGGTTCCTGGAGGCGTGGTTACTGCATATTTAGAAGCCCAATAGATATCCAGGGGTGTAGGGACATACTTTGACCTGGGGAGACGGGGATGGTATGAGCTGGAGTATGGGTAAAGCCAAAACCTAGGGGTGCGGTGGGTGGGTGGGGCGGGCACTATGAGGCTACACTAATGGAGCGAAAAGACATGTGGCGGCTATCGCCCCACTCCGTCTGACCCACACCGTTTTCAATCCACAACAATTATGGAAATGTGCCACACATATATGTTCCACCTAGGTTTACATACATAAGACCTAAAAGAACCACAGAGTTATGGCCTTTGGTTAAAGGCGTGGTCTCTTGATATTCATCGTTCAAAGAGATAGTGTCGGAAGGAACATATATATCTGCCAAATGTTGTCTTAATCTCTAATAGACTAGGCCCATTTTCATGAAGGTTCAATGTTGTAAGCATTTTGGGGGAAAAGTTGGTAAATCTGCTTTCTGGGATAATTATAATGTGCTGAATACAAAGATGCTATTTACCAAGCTCAGTCTTGCCATTCAGACACACAAAAAATAGAAAATAAAATGGCCGTCCAAAAACGTCTAGATTTCGACAAAATGGACTGAATTCAAATGCAATATGAGCAACATTGTCCCCAATTTTATTTATTGTCCATCAGAGAGCGACACTCTTACAAAGTTTATTTAGCTCATCCTATTGAGCGTTTACCATGACAATTTCTTTGATCATTTATCGGTCCATCCATCTGTCCACCCATCATCTGCCGTCCGCCCGTCTATAAAAACAGTGGCACGTTTTGTCATTTCTTTATGGATTTAAACCAAATTTATTCTATACGTGCGGTATTACCCTTTGCTAATATCTTTTAGCTGTAGGAAATGGAAGTGGCTCAGCCAAGTACAAGAGTTATGACCCTTGGTGGATTGTAAATCATGGGAATGTTTAAGTGATTATGTATCAAAAACATAAGCTATTGGTGCTTCACGAGGTTTTAATTGAATAAATTGTATTAAAACACCAATACAAGTTTAAAACAGCTTCATAATTTGTTGAAACAGTCATTAATGAATAGATTTGCAGTAAATCTCATATCTTATAAACAGATATTATGCCATTTTAATAACTTGTATTAATCTTGACTCAAATAAATCATTTATCAGCTACTTTTTGGGCATATATTTTTCAACGTCCCTTCCATAATTAAACTTCATTAGAGAGACAAACAGTATTACACTTTGAAAATTGTTCATCACAGAAACATAATTGCGGCCATGTCTGAGAATTAGATTATTGATTCAGACACGTACCCCCCATTAGTTCGGCCCTTGCATGTCTTGGTGCCTTGCAGGTTTGCCTTCTTGCAACTATATTTTGGATCCACATCCTTTACTGCAGACGCATTTGGTGATTTCGACACAAGTGTCAGGAATCGGAGGTAGTGACATAAGCTTAGGAACAAGCTTTCAAATTTCTTATGTCCATCCCGTATTCTCTGGTGCAGGCAGGTTTGGAACGTTACAAGTTGCTTGTTCCCACACCATTGACGGATAAATAGCTCTCTGTATGTGGAAATGTAGTGCATCACTTGTATGTGACAATGCTTCTGGCGAGCTATGCTTGCCAAAGAAAACCGCTCGTGCCTTATCAGGGCTATCCTCATCACGAAGATTGCAGATCTTGCATATGAACTTCCCTGCTGACTTGTATATTTCCTCTTTAAGCACACCATTTCCTAGATCTGCAAGGAGACTATGATCTGAGTAAAATGCTTCACAAGCTATTTTCTTGCCATGACCAGCAATGTGGGAGACTGTATCACAACCTGTCATTGCATGGAATGGAATTATATTATTCAAATTCTCATGCAAATCAGACAACTTATCACAGATGGTGTGCACAGGAATATACCTTGGCTTGGTTGATGCCCCTGATTGCATCCACAACTTACTGCACGCCATCATGTTGAAATGTGCCACCAGTAGTGTGAGAACATCGGTGTTCTGCACTGATACAACCACAGAGCTAGTGCGCATTCAGTGCAGGACAATTCTGGTATCAGCCTCCTCGTGTTGGGCCTCCAATACCCGTGCATCCGCCATTGGATCCGAAGGTTTAACCATGCTCTCTTCTATGAAGCATCCTGAAACCACTATGGTCTTGTTATTGGGTGCTTGGAGTAATATTTGTCCAGAAAGGAAGCAAGCAAGATCAGCCTTATTGTCTTGGAGCGCTAAGAAATTTATCCCGTTGTTTGGAAGTGGAACAGACCGGCCCTCAACAAATCTCCGAATTGGCTTGAGTTCTTTGGGTCGTTTCTGCCTTGTCCCTCCTTTGATGGATTCTGAATTATATCTATCAAATGTGATATCAATGCTGTTGCATTTGTGTCCACTCTGGCATACATATTTCACTAAATTGTCTGCCAGGTCACCAAATCTGTTACTACCATGTGACTTCCCGAGGGCCACCACACGTGCTTGGCCATCGATCGCCAGACATGACGTCCTGTCAAATATTATCTCTGGAGGACATTGGATATCAGTATTCCTATCGGCTTTTACGGTGACTTCCTTGTTTTTTATTTTGTTTGTTTCTGCACCATATAGCGAGATGCAGAGGCTGAAGCCCTTGTTTTCTTTAGTGGATCATAGATTTTTCTGTGCCTCTGTCTCTCTGTTCTCGCCATTAGTCTTTCTCTAACAAAAACCTGCAACTGCTCCTGACCCAGTTGTTCAGCACTGTGCAGAGATTCTTGAATCTCCTCTGTAGTCATATCCATTGTTGCATTATTGTACAGTGTCTTATCAATGGATGAGTCTAAAAAGAATAAGTTGAACCACTCCAAAATCTGTCTCACTTTAGCTTCACCATCATGATCACGTAGTTTTCGTGATGGGGTTGATTCATTGCATATCACCCGGTCATCCAACCTCATGGTAAACATCATCCTTGTTTGGACTGCAATCTGGCCACGTAAATTGTAGGAAAGAGGCCATCTACTGGGTGCTATATCCGTTTTTGTCATTTCTACGATTCCTCCACCTCTCTGTCCGTTGATATTTATTGACTCTTGGCTGTAATCAGGAGAAACTTGATTAAACCTGATTCTGAGCATCGTCCGGAAACTGGCACATTTCGGATAGATATATGACGCCTCATATATCTCGCACTCATAAGATTACTTTACAGGCAATGTGGATAGTTTGTATGATTATATCTGTGAAAAAGGGAAGCATTCGTCTGACTGCATGCGGATGCAAATCCCATATTGGTTTCCTCTGTGCTCTGATGGAGAGCAGAAGGATACGAGTTTTTATAAACCATATAAAGGTACTGCCACCTGAACTGGAAATTAGGATTCTTGGCTATGTTGCTTAGCAATAATGCAGCCATTTAGTCACGAAATCTTGCCGAGGCTAAGAATGAGATAAGCTCCTCAATGCCATCATCTGTATCTCAGTGTGCATCGCTTAGAAGGCACTGCATGTTATTTTCCTGGAGGGTAGGCTAGGAGTTTGCGTAGATATATTTTCCACATTGCCTGTAAAGTAATCTTATGAGTGCGAGTTCCTCTGGCGTAGTCATTTCCAGCCATTACATGTTCAGTCGTATTTCGACCTAAAAGACAACTTTCAATCCAAACCTGGGATAGTCCGGACTCCTGAATATGTTGACTTATTACTTTCAAGAAATTCATGGCTATGTGCAGGCGTGAGATCAGCACATCTTTATATTCTGGTATTTTAGCTGCATAAGCTGCGGACAGAGTGCCTGCTCAACAGAAAATATTACATGTTTCTCTCCACATGAATTTGCTACATGGATGATTCTCTTGACAACTGTATTCAAGGCGTCAGTTTCCTGTGCTGTGGTCTGGATAATGGGCATATAACCAACGGTTGTTACATCTGAATTGTTTTGAGTTCTCCGTTCATTAAAACTTGTCAAGCTCATTTTAGGGGTTTTATTCAGCCACTTGAGGAAGAAGGCAATGCCTGTTGATTGTGCCTTTAACCATAGAGGAGGCTCATTAAAATGTTTGGTAAACCATTCTTCCTGGACATCTTTATTGAAGTTTCGTTCAGTATCAGCTTTTATAATATTAGCAGGAAAGATCGTGTTTATGGCATCTGGAATGCGCAGAGTTGCGTGCTTAGCTGGTATAATGGCCACCGGTGTAAGATTTGGTGGGGGTCCCCTCTGCCAAATAGCATGTTGTGTCGTATCGAAAGTATTTTTCCCATCAAGTGTACAGTCGTTGATATCTATATTGTCAGACGTAAAATGGATGAATCTCCCTTTAGCTATGTTTGGTAGGATCACTGTTCTGGTGTCAGGATCCATAGTTGCCAGTGTGTCCTCAGCTAATGTAGTGCCGAGGTTAAGTATGTCCTTGTAACCAGTGGTATGTTCAGCTCCGTGAAATAATTGCACTAGTTGCTTTGATCTTGTGGTCTGATGCAGAGTGCAACCGAGCTCAACATGAGGAGGAAGCGTCTATCGATGACGAAGATGATGACGATATGGATGATAGTGGAGCAGATATAACTGAGGATGAGGCACATGGAGTAGCCAAGCACGAGTCCTTCAAACCGTCCAGAGTTTTGAGCATTGGACAGGATGTTATTTACAGCGGAGGAAAGAGGTGGACACTGTCCAAATAAAAACTTGTGAATGAAAAGAGAGATAATAATATGAAAAGTGATTTACAATTTCCTAAAAGTTATGTTATATATCCTGAAATTAATTTGCTTGGAAACTGTTGCTACCTATAGTACCAATAAGCTGTTGAATATTTGGAAACCAATTTTACTGACACTATTGTTACCATAGCTAGCAAGAGTTTCCATCTCAGTTAGTTTTAAGATATATAACAGAATTTTATTAAATTGTAAATGTCTTTGCATATATCTCGCTTTTCATTCAAAGCTTTTAATTCGAACAATGAACTAAGGTCATTTTCAAGATCTAAGCTGTTGACTATTTGGAAAGCAATTTCACTAAAACTAGATCTTGAAATCGAATTTCTGGTATTCCAGGGATACAAGGGTTAACATGATTTAGATGTACATGATTCAAAGTAATCCTCTAATTTCTCATGTGTAGGTTTGGAATATCTCGCATTCATTAAATTATGGGCTTTATTAGCATATGTAGCATTGCTTTATTTATTCGTATTTATTCAGGGTATATTTTTTTTGCGAAAACCTCTTGATATGGGGTGTCCTTTTGAATTTCAATTTTGAGGCTCTTCCTGTAGGAATTCAGCTGGGTAAATAGCATATTTGGGTTCAGGCCATTCGAATTATGTTAGAAAACATATTTCCCAACCTTTCCCCAAAAATGACCCCTGTTTCATAAACGTACACTTTTCTGGAAAATGTTCCTAGTCTATAAATAATTGACGAAACAAATACATCTTCCACATATGGTTCAAGACCTAAAACGCCTTAATGATCTAGAGTTATGGCCCTTGCTTAAATGTGCGGTCTTCATTTTATTGTTCAAATAGATATTGCCTGACCACATTTGCAAAATTTGGTTTTTAATCCATCAACAATTGACAGAACGTGACACAAACATATTTCCACATAAGATTCAATACTTTGAAGATATATCAAGGTGCATAACTCTGTTATTTAAAGGTGTGTAATTTTATATTCATAGCTGAAAGAGATGTTGCGGAGAGGAACATATCTGCCAAATCGATAAAACGTTAAACGTGCCACAGTTGTTGACAGACAGACAGCGGACAACAGACGCCCAGGTGAGCTAACGAGAGGCTCAAGGACAAATGTCGCTCACGAGAAACATTGTCAACTCAGACTCTTCTATATACCATTAGAAGCATATACGCCTAAGTTGTTTATAGGCAAGTTTAAGTCAAATCGGCTCAGTACTTTATGAAACTTTCAGAAAATTGAAAATGGCTGCCGGGAATATTGAATAATCACTTCCGTAAATGAAGTTTAGAGAGTAACACCATATGATTATTCTAGATATGTTTGGTTAGACTCGGCCCGGTGGTTAATGAGGAGTATTCCTTTAAGTAAATGTTGGTGGAAGGACGACAGAGAGATGAATAATAAGACAGACGACGGACAGTAGCCATGGTACTATCTCACATGCACCACCATGTCAGGAGAGCCAATACTATTTATGTAATGGCCAACCTCTGTAGAAAGCTGTCCGCCCCATTCCTTGTGAATAGATTTATAGATGTTATTTCTACTCCGGGAGCTGGCTCACGTCGCGTATGCACCTTTATGTACCCGCCGTTTGACTTTGTCATGTTGATTAGCAATTGTCTAAAGATGAAACAACGTTGGGCATATGATCTGGATCATGCGGAAAGGCCAGCCATCAGGAATTCAAAATGACAGCCATTTACACTGACAATACAAATTATAATGTCTATAATGGACTACAGTCCGTCGTGTAACGTGTTATGTTTAAATTTTAAAGACATGTTACACTAGAATACTTATGCCACTATCATAACCAACCTTTCAGAAGCATAAAAAGACTACCTGTGTGTAAACACATCGCCCTGTTTGACAAAGAATGAGATATTTAACTGCATTTTTCCACCCTCCACCAGCAATTCTCTGGTAGAACTCACAACACGTAATGTTTCTGACTCTGCATGGACAGATGTTTGACGTAACACATTGGATTAAATTGCAAGGCCTAGGAAACTCTTCGGTTATTATATCATCAGTTACTATCTTTGGTGAAAGATGTCCATCTTGGTCTAACTGTACCCATTTTCGCCTGGATCTAGCCAGACACGTTCTGAAAGTGGGATATGGAGCCGATAAATGCGTAGCAATCGCACGCTAGGTTGGGAAACACTGATAACAACATCTAGTACAACACTGGTTTAAAAAGAGACTCAGACTCAGGGCTTTTTTGTTTTACAAGCATGTAATCAGAATAAGGCTAGCAATTAAGCGAAGATTAATAGTTAACTAAGCGTACATTTGATCAACTTCGTTCATGATTCTCCCGAGCTCTGAGCTTTTACATCTATGGTACAAATGGTCAGCATTTAAATACATGCATTCGTTATTATATAGCGCTCGGGTAAAGTCCGATTTATGGACATAGTTTAATCCCCACCCTTGGTATAACATGACATTATCGATGGGTTTTAAAAATAGAAATAGGCTAAACCCATACACAAATGCTCTCTTTGAGACGCCAGATGTTGTTGACACCTGTACCAATTGTTTTTCGCTAGATAGCCTATAGCATCACACAATAACGTAGCAAATGTCTTTACAGCTACGGTCTGAACTGTCACATTGTTATCATTTAAACTGTCTCCATAATCATTCTCCGAATGCCCGTAGTAAACTAAGGGGTTCTCAGCGGCGGTACACATCGATACATGGTTCCCAGAATTGTCAGTTTCATTCATATATGCAAGATGCTAATGCTATGCTCTGTTAATCTAATGAAATCGAAAGTCCAAATTCGAATAAATATCTACAATACAGGAAATGAAATGTAGAATATTGAACCCAATGGACTTTTCCCGTTTTAGCTATGCCACGCTCATCACTTTCTAAGCTCCACGCACACCTATGGCAGCAACAGCGCCCAGTCAAATTCGTTTCGCAATGTTCAACAGCATACTTATTAAATAGCAAAGACATACAATTCGTACAACGTGTCGGACTATTAAGCGTTAAAGACGGATTATTCCGAATCATTCACTATGACGCCAGCATACGTGTCACTTAGTTGATTATGACGTCATATGATAGACGGATAAACCTTGAAAGGTCTATTCGACCGGGAGCTGCTGGTGCCTGTTGTAGCAACAGGTTGTTAGATCATTCCAAATGTAACAGCCGACTGTCGTAAGATTGAAATAAAATCTAAAAGCGAAACCCCTTTGATCGGAGAGAACTAATACAATCCAGATTGCACACTGTGTGTTTTGAAACTGATCTGGCCAGAAGTGGTTGTTGACTGGTATAGCAACAACAGCTTAGAGTCAGATCACCAAAGAAATATTCACGTGCTCGTTTTGATATTTAAATATAGAGATTCACAAAGGTCTTGTCTTTAGGATACTTGTCAAGATTAGCGTCTGCTAAGTCATTAAAATCATTAAAGAAAGAACAATTAAATTTAACAGGAAGGTACAGTTGTAGCTGCTGACAGAACTGCGTGAAGGTTCATTTCTCGACATATTTGTCAGATTAGTATTCGAATTCCGATTTTTATGTATTTAAAACATGGTCAGATCCATCCTAAAAGACGGGCAATGATATATGCGTTATGATCGCCAGTGTCTTTCAATTGTGTCAAAATAAATACATTTTCTTTCTCTTCATTGAATTCAATTTTCTCCGTCAGAATTACTGGATAACCTGGGAAATCTGTCATTTACCATGAGAGAAAATCAATTACAATGTGGTAACTAAACACAGATGGTCTTTGGTGAAGATTTTGATGCCGAGGCTGTCCAGCGTATCCGTATTCTTATGAAAGATGCACTAATATGGTGTTTGCAAAGGAGGTGCTGAAAACGCGCGCGCACACGTGAGCCAGTCCGAGTCTGCTCTGACTCAACCCACCCCTGTGACAGATATTTGGACGGACTGGCGGGCCGGGGAGTCTCCGGCCTGTCAGTCTGTCCAAATATCTGTCACAGGGGCGGGTTGAGTCAGAGCAGACTCGGACTGGCTCACGTGTGCGCGAGCGATCACACATTTGGGTAGGGGCGTCGTGCGAGCCGAAATGTTGGGGGAGCCCATTGGGCTGAGTCAGGGAGGGGGTGACCCCTCCATGGAAGCAGGAGCTTCCGGGGGTGGGGGGGGGGTCTTCCCCATGGAAAATTGTGAAATTAGATACTTTATTGCTTTTTATGCCACTACGGCTAATCAGCACAGTACAGTTTACAGCACTTTATGAAAAGAACATATTTAAAGAAAACCCCAAACAAACAAACAATATAGCAATGTTCTGAAAAGTGTTTTTCTGCATTCTGAGTGATAATTGACCATCAGTATCGTGCTTTGAGATTATGACTTTTTTAACTTTAATATTACCATTGGTAATGTGAAAGTTAAAAAGTCATAATCTGAAAGCATAATACAGATGCTTAGCTATGACCGAATAGCATGAGAAACAGGCTGGGTCAGCTAATACAATATATGTATCCATCCCATAATCCCACGCACCCTGTAACACACTTGCACCGGCAGAATGACAGTCGCGGGAGTGCCATTATATGCACAGCTGTCAGTGAAGGCATGCCATGTTCTCGTGTACGCCTACTTTTGCGGAGTTTTAATTATAGCCTAACGGCTAACTCTCACATAGATCTATAGGCCCTGCCTAGTGCAAACAGGATGCTCTGACATGGCACACTTATTGGCGCTGGTCTGGTGACCTCATTTTCCTGGATGAAGCTATGCGTCGCCCGTTATAAATCATCCATTACGTAAATCATTATTCGTTAATGAACCATGAACCCAATCCATTAAGTAAATCATTATTCGTTAATGAACCAACCATGTCAAGGTTTGCACCTTACACAAGTGACAATACATTTGATGATGCGAAGTTACCTCACACACCCTCCCCCTCACACCCCTCCAATTGTTATTGTATATTTAACTGTTACACGATCACACCCGGGGCTCTTTACTAGTAAAATTATTTTTTAAAGATTTTTTTTTTGGGGGGGGGGGGACGGGGTGGGGGAGCCCGGGCTCCCCCGTACACGTTGGGCACGACGCCACTGCATTTGGGCCATGTGGATGGTGGTCCTATAAGTCAGGTGACCGTGATTATGCTAAAGCAGACATCTCTCCATTTACTTAATGAACCTTTACACATCAAACAAACATAATTCTAAGTGGCGTGTCTCCATCACGTTAACTAGAATTACCGGACAAGCTGAGTTTATGCTGTGTGAACCCTAGCAACAGTGTAAGATAAGCTGCTAAATCAGCATTTGTTTGTTTGCCCCAACTCCCAGAATAGCAATTAACGATAGACTTCATGCAGGGAAACTAATGCAATGGCTGTGGGTAGAGCGTTTATAATTGTGTTAATTGATGCCATTATCGAGATTAAAACAACAAATAGCCACGATAGAAAATGGATCATAGTGCTGTTCATAAGGCGCTTGATGCCGAGTATGGGCGCTTTTGACTGGCGGAATATCGCTAACTTAATTTGATTATTTGCCAGTCGACTGCATCATTCTGGACTAGGACACGCGTTATCAATAGTCAACAATCTAGGCATATTTGCCAGTTGAGCCACATCATTTTCAGAGGAGGCTGTGCAAAGATGGTGTCTACGACAGGCAAATAGTCGAGTATAGTAATAAACATAACCAGTCCGGTTTTGAGAACGAGGGAAATCGGAAATAAGTAGAATGCCTACCACTATGGGGCACAGCCACCAGCACCACCAACACACCCACCATCAACACCACCATCACCACCGCCAGCACCACCACCAACACACCCACCATCAACACCACCACCAGCACACCCACCAGCACCACCAGCACACCCACCACCAACACCACCAACACCGCGACAACCACCAGCACAGCCACCAGCACCACCAACACACCCACGATCAACACCACCACCATCACCACCAACAGTATCACAACAACAACAACAACAACAACAACAACAACAACAACAACAACAACAACAACAACAACAACAATTCCACTACCGGAACCACCACAACCACCACCACCACCACGACCACTTATAATTAAAAAGATGCGGCGATTAAAATGGGCCAAACATGTTATGCAGTAAGAGACTGAGAGCATCGATAAAGTATTGAGCTGGTCCAAACAAACCAAATTATTCTAGCCACGATCCAGTGCCATCAGTGACCTGGAGACTATGTTAGAGTCTATTTGCCAATGATGCCCGCCCCCTCATACACATTTACACGGTTAAGGGCACGCGTTAACAGTTTGAGCCAGAATGAGAGTAAACCATTTACGATTTAAACTAATTCTGTTACATATTTTGAATCTAATTTGACCGGAAGCTGTTGCTGCCTATTGCAACATGCTCCTGCCAAATTAGTTTCTAAAATATTCAACAGCTTTCATGTTCTATGTAGTTATTTTGGAATTAAGAATCTTGGAATCTAGCTTTCAAAGGGGTAAAGTCGATGTATCCTCTGTAAGATTGATTTCTGTAGAAAGTGTTTGCACTGGTAAGGTGTATCCGCGTTTCTCTGACCCCCCGCACCGCCTATTTCCATCCCTCTCACCCAACCCACCCCTCCCTCTCACATTCTTTCCTCTCTCCCTCTCTCTCTCTCCCTCCCTCCCTCCCTCCCTCTCTCTCTCTCTCTCTCTCTCTCTCTCTCTCTCTCTCTCTCTCTCTCTCTCTCTCTCCTCTCCCTCCCTCCCTCCCTCCCTCCCTCCCCTCCCTCCCTCCCTCCCTCCCTCCCTCCCCCCCCCCCTCTCTCTCTCTCTCCTCTCTCTCTCTCTCTCTCTCTCTCTCTCTCTCTCTCTCTCTCTCTCTCTCTCTCTCTCTCTCTCTCTCTCTCTCTCTCTCTCTCTCTCTCTCTCTCTCTTTGCGTGCTTTTAACGTTTGATGGGCTAAATCAATATTAATTTCTTCAATTTTTTTTTTGAGCACACTCTGAATGATGTAGTGATTATTGGGAGAGGTGTCGCTATTCGCCTGAAAGATAATTTCGAAGCGTGGAAATTTCAATTTTCTCATAGAAAATTTTCATTTACAGACGAAGAGAAAACTGTCTGAAAATTTACCACTGGTAGTAACTGGCTCGCTTATCGATCCAGTAATTCCTGTGTTAAATTTTCAAAAATAGTCTCCTCTTGGTCTGCAACTGGACATTTCTCAAGACCACTGCACACGCCGTTTTTTGGCTGATATGAGGGTTAAAGGGTTAAGACATTTTTTAGTAACTTTGGTTCTAATGGAAAGATCGTCATCAACCTGTGGTGGACGCTTGCTCGTGGGGTCTCGAAATGTGGGGGTCTCGCAGATCGACACCCCTCCGGCAAGCTTCAAAAACAGTTCGAAGAAACCTGTACCAATTGAGGGGTCTAAAGCTAAACACGAGAGCAACAGCTTTCAACAACAACAACAACAACAACAACAACAACAACAACAACAACAACAACAACAACAGACACTTGCCCTCACGATAGATGTCTCAGAGAGCATCAAATTTGAATAACATTGTCCTGAAAATGATCCAGTTAATGCGCAAAAAATGAAAACTAATAATATAAGCTGATAATGTACTGGTAAATATGATAGTGTTATTCTGTAAAATGTCAAAGTTTATTCCTTCAGGCCTATTCGATTATTTAATGATCAATAGATAATGCTATCTTTATCCCTTCAGGCTTTCTGGACAATGGGGGAGTTAATTATGTTACATTGTGTCTAGAATCTCCATTATTATTACACTCTTGCTTGTAAATGAATTCCCGTCAGACAATAAATAGATAGACCAGGTCAAACGAGTTGCCATTTGGTATCAAATTTTTTTAGTAAGATGGAACAAGCATCTAGAGAATCAGGGATTCAGGTTTATCCATCAATCATATGACGTCATAATCAATGACGCGACGTGGGGAATGACGTCTTAATAAATTACGTCATGAATAACGTAGCTGGGTTCGTCAGGATGATTATTTGATGACGGACTGAGAGTTGTTGTACGAATCGTATGCCTTTCCTCTTTAATAAACATTCTGTTGAATATTTTGAAACTAATTTGACTGGGTGAGGTTGCTGCTATAGGCACGATTGTGAATTATTGCTCTTCGTCGCCGTAATGATTCACTAAGGACTGATCTAAACAATGCGCAACAAAATAATGTGACAAATGCACCATCTTATGAATTACAATTAATTTGGATTTATCCATTGCATTTCCCTAGTGTTTCATTGACATTTCTTATCATATTTCCCATATTCCATTGTGAGTAAATAACGCGGCAGAATGCGCATGGTAATGCATGGTTATCGAGCGCAAGCCCGTGTCAATGATACACTAGTGAAGGGGGTGGGGGTGGGGGGGCGATAAAAATGGATGAATGGTTTTATCTATGGCCCGCCCATCTCTAGATAAGCTCCATCCATGCCTTGTCAGTGTTTGGATCGATTGATCCTAGTCCGAGTTCTCTGACTCCGCCCTATGCCGTTTCAGATATGCCTGGCCGGCATATCAGAAACGGCATATTGGGCTGAGTCAGAGAACTCGGACTAGGATCAATCCACGCATCCTCTGAATTTCAATTTCTAGAAAACTATACATGTAAACTGTTGAATATTTTGAAATTAATTTGACTTTGTGCTGTTGCATCTAGTCACATTATTCAACAACATGTTTATTAAATAATAAATACATAAATACACCAACGCGGGTTCGATTTTAGCCAGTTAATCTTTATAATCGCATCGGATCAATTTCATAATCTCTTTGAGATATGGCTAAGTCGATCTCGGTAACGATTCCGATAAGATGTGTCCCCGCTTTCCACGGCCACATTTATTGAAGTGAGACTAGCATAGATTCCGTGCACAATCATAATCTCGTTCAAATAAGTAGATCTCGTTACGATTCCGATAACATGCATCCACGCTTTCCACGGCCGCTTTTTGCGGTTATCATGAAGTGAGACTTAAGCCGTGTTCTCATCGGAGAGTTAATTCTGGAATAACGCCATACCTCGGCATTGGGTTACGCCGGTTAACGCTCCAGTGAGAACACGGCCTAAGTTAAAGGAGATTCAGGTAGCTAGAAACGCAGAAAACCAGAATAAATCTACACAGTATAGTATCACGGAGAATGATAACAAGTATAAAGAAACGAGATGAGTAAAAAACACATGTCAATAAGAAGCGAATGGCTTATGCCTGGTAAATGATGATTGGGAGTAATACTAATTTGACGAGCGACAAGAATGTGTTAATTTAGCCTTTAGGATACAAAAAGCAATGACGTATAGACAGACTGGTAGTACTGTCTCCTATCAATCCGAATATCTGGACGAATTCCAGAAACCCCTCCATAATCACTAAGGTAACATCATTATTAGCTTATAGGGACAGGGAAAAGACTGATTTAACGCAAGCGTTGGAGAAAAAATACTGTCGACAGATCGATGTTATTTGCCATGATATTACGTCGTTGACCAGCGGCTGTCACCTGTGGCTAGATACAAGAGGCGGGAATTGCTTTATGTCGAGACCTTGACAGCTAATTGACCTTTCCGGTTTTAGCTATGCCCCGCCCATCTCTAGTTAAGCTCCGACAACACCGTACTCGTGTTGGGATCGATCCATCTCTGAACTCTGGCTATCAATTTCCAGAAAACTATACAGGTAACCTATTGAATATTTTGGAACTAATCTAACTGGGCACTGTTGCTGCCTATGGCAGCAACAAGACCCAGTCTAATTGGTTTCAAAATATTCCCCAGCATGTTTATTAAATAGTAGAGACATACAATTCTTACAACGTGTCGGACATTTAAGAGTTAAAGACTATATAATCATTTATTACGTAATGATTTTGACGGCATCCTACACGCAACTTAGCTGATTATGATGTCATTACTCTGGAAAGGTCCATTGCGTAAAATACTTTGATATTAACTCAAACCGTTTCGACCACGTTGCACGGTCAAGTTGTCACTCATCTGGAATCTTAAGGCTAAACATATTTCTCTTACTAGAACGCCTCTCACTTCTGTCAACACGTCTGCGTTGGTCCATCCGACAAATAGTGTTTTGGTGTCGTCACCCGGAAGTGATGGTTGGGACATCAACTAAGCGTCAACCAGGAAATCAGTATTTGAACGATTTAAAGACGTAAAACTACCCCTAGTCGGTAGGCTACACACGTGAAAGGGCAGGTTAGTACGGCTGTATGAATGCAATCTCTACGCACCTACCTACTAGGAGAAGAAATATGTGTCCCAATTTGGGTTAGATAACTTAACAAGAACAATAACTGAAACAACCATATAAACGCTCGAGGAGCCTCAAGGAACAAAATCAGGTTGGCTAGTATATATATTTGTCCCAATCAAGGCGGTTATTCACCAGCTTAACTATTTCGTCCTATATACTTCAACTGACTTATATTGTATTTATATATATTCACCTGCTTAAATATCTCGTCCTATATAGTCCAACTGGTTTAAAAATATTCACCAGTTTAAATCTTAGACAAATCTTATATATGTACATATATTTATATATTTATATATTTCTTTGTCCCAGTCAAGTTGGTTTCAAAATAAATATTTCGCCCTACTGATTTTTAAAATGAATTTCTCTCCCTTGCATCTCTTAGAAGCGGATCTAGGGGGATTAGTTCATAGACATACCCCTTCCCCGTCAAAGACAGGCTTAGAAAACCAGAAACAGGCGCTTGCTAGGCAACAGGCAGGAAAAAACTCTGCCATTTCCGCAATCAGGCACCAGGAGTACGGGCAAATTTCTTCTCTCTAATTAGGAAAATTTCTCTCACGAAAAAGAGTATTGTACAGCTTGAATACCGCACAGGATATTTTGATTTGGCCAAAGCAACGGTAGAGCCGACCGGGGTCACTGATGACCTAAATTTCCTCTCAAAAGTGGTCGCTCAAGCTTATTTCGAGACACCCTTTTCAGCCCCCAGTCTGGCGCTCGACCCCAGAGCGGAGGACCTACCAGCCTCCCACCCCAATCACCCTCTGACACAACAGATAGCCATGGCTGAATTTAACAACGTACTTCATTCAAACACAAAATCTGCACCACGTCTCGACTATCTATCATACAGGCACATCACACACACACTCCACAAATACATCAGAAAGTCATAGACACTTGCAACTACATGTTACATAATCCAAACCAGATAGTCTTTCCAGAATCCTGGCACACAGCGATGGTGGTGCTTATATATACGCAAAAGAACAGCTGCCTCGAGCCATCAGCGTACAGCTTACAGGCCTATAGCCATATTCTCTGTAATAGTCAGATTATTTCACAGCATCCTGGCTAACAGTCTACAGGTGCGCATCAGAAACCAGGGCCTAATACACACTCAGGTTCAGAAAGGATTTATACAGGGAATTCGGGGCACCTTTGAACATCCACTCAGTCTGCTACACAAATATGACAGCTCTCATACCACCCTGTTCACTATCTGCTGCACTTCTATGCTAACATCTCTGGGAAAGTTTGTGGTCAATGGGGCTTTACAGACACAATCCCACAGAAAATCGGTCTGCCACAGGGCTGTAGCCTTTCGTCACTCATTTTCAATCTTTGTTTGGAACCACTATTGCGGTCTATGAAGGGCAGGGAACTCACTACACTGGCGTATGCAGATGACACCGCCATCGTCTCGACATCAGCCAAGGAAGAACACCAGCAGATGGTGGACGAATATGCCCAAAACAGCAGGATGATGGGGCTCTCACTGAATGCTGACAAGTGTATCTCATACCAGACATCGAATGGTGAGATCTCCCCACTTGATAGCAACCCGAGCAGCACTTTCTCTGATGGTAGACCAACCACGAACTACCTGGGCACACATATCTCACACAAGGGTATAGATTATATTTCCAGTCATCTGTTCAATGCCCTATGAATGGGGGTTCGAGAACATCGGGAGAATTAGACACATTAGGACCCGAACAAAAGGGTAAGATTGTCCAGTACTACCTCATTCCATCGAAGTACTTTAGCTGGATGGTGAACGAACTCACGGATGATTCCATTACCAGAACTGTGGAACTGTTTAGGCAATATGGGGAGTTATTTTGTACCACACTCCCTGATCTTCAAGCACTATACCTTGGTCTGCAGACACTCTGTCGTGTATTTCAGCATAGGGAGCCTGAGCTGGTTCCCATCCTGGAAGCAAGGCCAGCTCCCTGCACTACATGGAGTCAATCAGTCCGGCTAGCCAAGTCGGCCATGGACAACACCTCAAATCTTTCCAAAGCCACACCCTGTGTCAAAGAATACCGGCTTACAATAATGGACCCACTCGAGCTGTGGGAGCCAATATCCTAGGCGGCCGGGGGCTGGCCGCTTGGCCGCGCACACCTCCGACCCGGTGGTCCCCCGCCATGGGGCTGCGACAGCCTGGGCTTCAGTAGTATATATGTGTTTTTTCTTTTTTGCCCTAGCTCAGACTGTGTCAGCCAGGATGTGTTTTGGTCTCGGCTACTTGAGGAACTTATTGAGAGGAACTTCTTGAGGAACTTATGGAACTTCTTGAAGAACTTGAGGAACCTCTTGAGGAACTTCAAGAACTTCATCAGAAACTTCATCCATGGTCTTTGCTGCTTGCTGAAACTCTTTCCACTCAGCATCGGACACCATGACTCTCTTCTTCTGGGATTTCTCATGGAAGACCCACTATGTCCACGCCTTCTTAGCATCTGACTTAGCAGTAGATTTGATGAGGTAGTCCTGGTAGTTCTCGGCTGGGAACTTTAAAAAGGTCTTCACATTATTCGCCATCATTTTTCACCTCCTCTCATTGAAGATGTGCTCAGCAGCCTCTTTGGTGCCATCAGCTCGACCCTCCTCTCTTCCTTCCGCATGACCGGTGTTGTGACCTTCTGATACAGCAGCACAGATCTTCCTCCCGAAGTAATCGGTTGCTCCAGACTGTAGAGATTCCAAGACATGGCGTTCCTCGGGTGTGTGGACGTTGATTATATGAGCCCACTTCCCTACTGCTAGTGTGTCTTTGGGATCAACCCTAGGCTTCTGGAGAGCTGGAATAACGGGACTCTTAGTGGGTGTGGTTGGGATGATCCAGTGTGATACCCTGAGCACTGTCAAACTTCCTGTAGAGTAGTCGAGTCAGGAGTTCTTTTGTGCTGTGAGCTGGTATAATCTCTTCTATGGCAGCCAGTATCTCTGCATCAGACGGGTGTGTGACCTTGGCTCACTCATGGATAATGTTAATGTCACGAAGTAGTCCTCTGTCGGACCCTGTCAAGATGGCCAGGTGGTGCATGTCGTGCCGACAGTTGCTTGGAGGGTGGTTGCTGTCCGAAGACAATCTGATGGAGAATTTTTCCAAACATCATCGTTTAAGATGCTATGGAGATCTGTTAAGCCATGCAGCGATATGCCCAACATCCAGATGGGGCCATTGAACCCTCGTCCTCAAACCACACCGATCCGCGGAAGGACTGTCTGATGGTCATTAGACCGAGTATAGATGATGAAAACCCACTATCCGCTGCTGGGAAGTACATCGACTTCGGGATCTCGGGACAAATCCATGAGATTAGGAGCATGACACTCAAGTTCAAGCTTCAAAGCACAGCGGTAAAGAAGATTGAGCTGCCTTAGGGTCTGAACAGGTGGGAGATCATACAGAGCAACAGCACCCTGGACACCATCTATGTGAATGATGAGTATCAAGTCCTTGGTGCACTGGCTCGTTGGCCAACCTTCTATGCGAAGGGAAAACGGTACTACGCTGTGGGGGTGTAATGATGGATTCACAGAATTCGATCTACAGGTGAATGAGACAATGCCTGTTGCAGTGCCACTCTTCTCCTTCCTAGAGAACACACACGTAAATCTGGCCATGATGCAAGATAAGCTGTTCCTCCGGGTGTACATTGAACATCTCGCAGATGTGACGATTGTGTCACAGAGCGAGCCTCACTGTAGTGCTCAATTAAGTGATTCAAATTGGAAAGTTGTTGTCTAGGGGTTAAATATCGGGAGGATCTACCGTTAATCAATTCATTTGATCCGAATTGCTTAACTAAACCGAAGCTAAGTCAATGCAATTATGACTCAAATGAATTCAAGATGGTGGATTGGCAGAATCAAGAGACCCAAGATGGTGGTCTCTTTTTCAAATTGACTCAATATGGTAACATCATCTTTCGAAGATCCAATATGATGACTTCTTGACCTCAGAATGACCTTATAGGGCGATCTCAATATCCAAGAAGATACAGGGTTACGAAATGGAAAAACCAATCGGAGGTGTAAATCTATCGGAGACTCAAGATGGCCGCCAATGACAATTCTAGGATTTACCAGACGTCGACTGACGTTAAGTTAATATGACGTAATTTATGATTGGACCATCTCGATGAACATGGAAATCGAAGTACGTGTGCATATTCTGATGTAATCATAAAGTGTGTCAAGATGGGTGACTGTCAATTCCTACTTGGATGACTCGTTGAATGACTCGTCGAGATTAAATTTTATGGTCCCATCTCAACGTCGATGAATTGTGTGTTAATCAAGAATGAGGATTGGATATACCAGACAAAGTTTCAAATTATTAATTCCTAAGAACGGACTTAAACTAACTGGATATCATTGTTGGCAGCGAATGCGTCAGAGAGGGTTAATTAGACAAAGAAAAACAGATACCAATATTAGTTGTTAAAAATATTTAATATATGTATAGCATTTCAATTAAAAATATCATCAATTGCACAGTTGGATAAAACGGAATAAAATGGATGAGATGGATGGACAGTAATGGTATTTCACAGATAATTTGAATCATGATTTAACGAATTCACGATGCATGCTATTTCAGCAAAAGTTGAAGCATCAGACCTATTATAATTCGGTTTATAAATCAGTCGTTACCATAGAATAATTTGGCACAATGATTTCATGCTTAGCAATTAAGTTATTAGACGTTTGGACATAATCAGTTAATATCTGGAGTAAAATGTTATCCCAACCATTAACTGCTTGAAACCGAAACATATAAACAACACTAAACATAAAATTGTTGACCTACTTGTCTCTATAAGTGACGGGATATGATTCAGTTTAAATAATGAATCAATTCCATTAATTCGCATTGAGTCGAATTGTATAAAATTGTGTAACTCAAATCTTTACTGATTTTACCCGCTGGAAATAACTTCTATCATTGGTCTGAGAAATGTCCATTTTCGTAGGAATAGAAGATTAATATGAAAATTTACTACTGGAATGATCCATTCATCACCGACTTTCATTATAAGTGGTAGTCAGTATACCATTAAGTAATTACTAACCTATACTAATTAAATAATTAAGATGTATAGTATATTATGTTTTGTGTTTGTTGGTGTAATGTCATACCAAAATCTGCATATCGTTCGTAGAGACGTAAAGACTGTAGTCCGTCATAGTTGAGTTGCTTGACCCTGGAGAGATGGTCGAAGAAGATGATCCGAAATAGGTTGTGCGAATCCGGAATAATAATTGATATATATGTGTGATATAAACACAAGCACAGGAATATAAGGAGCGTGACGTCACTGGCAAAACATATATGAGTAATGCCCAATGTGGTCGTTAAAGCACAATGACGTTAAACGAAATGGAGATCCAGAGGAGATTCGTTGAAGACTATCCTCAGATGACTGCTGTTAAGAATCAAATCCCGAAATGTAATTCGAAGAAGATAACTATATTACATCAGTGTTCTGATAACTGATGCGTAGGGGTAAGGAACGGGTTCGACACATCTCTATGGTGATTGAGAATGTTCGATGATGGATCTTTATGTTTGCAGCTTTTATGGGTGGAAAGCAATCACGGAATAGACTGAAGATTATCGTAGAAACGTTCGACGATGGGTTATAAGATTAGAAGACCCATGAGCAGATGAATGACTACTGAAGAAAGTTCAATGGCGGGTTCGGGAGGATAAGTGGTTCCCCGTGGCTGATTTTAACCCGGAGCCGGCAGGCGTGATGGTAGGTGAGCTAAGTGAGTTGTTTCTAGGGCGTGGAGAGGTGTTTGGTAGCTGAGTGTTTGTTGAAATGTGATCGCCGATCAGGCGAAAATGATCGACCGATCAATTACCTCAGTTCTCTTGTAGATTTCACGCCTCCTCCATCAGGAATCAATTACGGCACCTAGGACTATCACCACTAATTCAACTTAATATAAAACGTTGATATTCAATTACTTGGCGTTATAACTTAGCTTGTTCCTCTTTAAAGGAAACCCTACCGCTCAAATAAAATAATAATAAGAAAACCTTTTAAAAACTTCACATTTGAAGAACCAGACACATCTCGCTGGTTTCACGCCTGCACATACACTAATCTTGCTATTCACTGACACATGCTTTGGCGACAATTTTCGCGCCGAGAAGCATGTATAATGCCATATATGGAAGTTGACTGATCAATCATAGTAGTGAGTGATGACTCAACCGTATCGAAATCAGATAAAATAGCCCCAGATCAATTTAACCAATTTTGGATCATATTTTGAAAACATGGCATCTATCGTGTCAGATTAACATTCTTAGGCCCATAAGCAATTGATTAGCGGCCTTATTCAAATTTATATTTTGTTTGTGACGTCATCAACCTAAAGTTGACGCGTCTCTCCTTACAATTGAATGCTCCAAGACTTCATGTCTGGCATGATGAAAACGACCAGGAGCTGAAGCAAACGTGTTCCAAACAGCAGATCCTACATGTGGAACGAGAACATCAGTAAGTCCAAGCCACAGCTAACCAGCCACTAGAGCTAACATTACAACGAGACATCTCAGACTGTGTTACAATCGCAGTCCTTGTTCAGAAAGGAGGAGCCATCCAGGAAGTGACTGAGCAAGATGACTTCAAGCTAGTGGTAGGTGGAATGAATACCCTCAGGGAGCTTCGTGATGTGGCTGATTGCTGTCTTTACCAACAGAAAACAAAGTCGTTCGCACTTCTGCGCCTGATCAGTGGTCACGACATTCTCGATTTAGCGCTCGAGCAGCCAGGTGGCCTGTGCCACCTTGGAGGTAGAGACAATCCACCTAATCATGGCAACCAGCTCAGTTTTCATGTGGGGAATCTAATAGCGGGTATGCATTTGGTGGGAGTGACAGTGCTGTAATTTGGATATGCCAAGGTCTGTGTGTTGAACACCGCAGGTATTCATCTTGAGCGTGCATAGAGCAAAACTACTTACTGCCGCGGTTCCCGCTACCACGACTATGACCTCTGCCATCTTCTGACTAGATGACGCCTCATAGTCGAGTGTTTGCTTGATGTGGGACTAGATATTCCATCTCCAAATCAGTGGCAGTGAGTGAATTGACTGACTCGGGTTCTTGAATCGGTTCCTCGGGTGGCGAAGACGGAGGATGGGGTTTCCCAAGTTCTTGAAGGAAAGCTGCATACTGCTGTGGTTCTGTCGCTGCCGTTGCGGTCGGTGGATGGCCCATGATCTCAAGCTAAAGGATCCTCGTGCTTTTTCTCGGCATGCTGCATAGCTTGCACCATGCATGTGATCCCATGGTTCTTCGGGGTAACCCAGAAATGATATATCGATATAGTGGTGTACCACTATAGGTGCTTGTCTCCAAATGGACGTTCGGACGATTGTTTAGAAGTTACAAACAATGGATGGGGGCCCAGCTGGGGGTTGGGCGGGCACCATGTAGGGCTGTACGATTCACTGGTGCACTGGTGAATCGCGATACGTATGCTCACGATACGTGTATCGTATCATGATCTGGGTTATCGATACACATACGATACAGGCAAATATGCCTATGCTGTCATTCACGCGTCAACGTCATCAGGTAAGTTATTGTAAAAATTATGCGCGTAAGTTTGTCTACAAGTAAAGTAGTAAGCCTAAATTGGAGAATCCATTTTATGGTTAAGTTTGGAAAGCTAGGTAGGTATCTTGACTATCTCACATATTCTTTTACAATGACGTTTACGACGTGTTCGAGACATCATATTTTCGGTGAAGAGGTGTCCTTCTTTCAACACTCGTTCCTTTCTACATGCACTGATAGATTTAAATTTAGATTTTCAACCAAGTTCTATTTTCTTTAAAAACGAAAAACATTCACTCTCTGAACATTATAATTGTTAAACAATAATGTCACTAGACATATATTGGTGACATTTCGTGTGCCGTTATGCCTGTTGTGAAGCGGGTTAGACCATTTGTCTAAAAATCTCTGCAGTGTAAAACGGGTCTACAAAGCTGTGAGAAGAAATGTTGTTTTATAGTCGGCAGTATTTGATCAATTCATACGAAATATGGCAAAATATTCACAAAAACGTGCTGCTACATACGTATTTTAGTTTGAGAGAACACTGGAGCGATAACCTTTACGAAAATTTTTACATCAATCACTTCCGCAAATTCAACGTTAGCATAATCGCCCCACGATAACGCAGAATTCTACACATCTTCGTTCACATTTGCTGGCAAATATCTCTGTTACAACTCAAGAATATGTTGGGAATGAATGCAATTGCAACATTGATATTTGCCGGTAGACGTGAATGGAGACCGGAGTTTTCACGGGACAATTTGTCCACAGCCGAAGTTGCCAACAAATCGACCTGTTTTAACGTCCTTCTTTTACACAATTTAGTTTAGTCTTCCGGACAAATATCGCTGATGCAACTCAAGAATATGTTGAGAATGAATGCATGCCATTCACTGCCAATATTTTCTTGAGTTGTAACATTGATATTTGCCAGTAAACGTGAAAGGAGACCGGGGTTTTCACGGGGCAGTTTGTCCACCGCCGAACTTGCAAGTCTGCCTCGACTGAAATCGCACTGTGATAACGTCTGTCTTCTACACAGTTTCGTTTAGTCTTACAGGCAAATATCGATGTTACAACTCAAGCAAATGTTGACAAGGAATGCATGACATTCATTCGCATTATTGTCCTTTCCAGTAACATCACTATCTGACAGAAAAATAAATCATGTGTAAAACTTGACACGTTAATTTATGCGCTCTTCTGTGTTTGGAGGTGAATTTTTTCAGAAAAGTTGGCTGCTTTCGGTAAATAAATTGAAACTGCCGATTGTAGGATATTGACCGAGATTCTGTCGTTTAAAAATAATCTTACATTCTAAACACTTAAGTATCGTTTCAATTGCACCCTTCACAGTGCACACGTGACATCCAGGGTCTTCTGTGTCCAATATTAGTTAATTTTGTGTTCTGTCTAACCAAAAGTGATGACAGAAACGCCAGAAATGGACATTGAAAAACCACCAGCTAAGTTCAAATCAAACGTCTGGCGTCATCTCGGATTCAAAACCATGCGTAATGATAACAATATTCGTATTGTGCAAAACGATACAGTGGTATGTAGCCTTTGTTGCGCAGAACGTCGTCACACTGGTAATACAACAATATGAGTGTGCATCTGAGACGTCATCACAAAATAAATGCTGACTCCGAAACTGACAGTGATAAAAAATGTTCAAATTCCAACAGTGCAAAGTCATTAAAGTCAGCTACTGTCAGTAAACCGGGTATGCAATCTCATTGTCCTACTGCGGGTAACAGTCAATTAAGACTGGATGAACTTCTCCACAAAAAGATGGCTACAAATTCAACAAGGTCCAAACTCATGACAAAAAGCATTGCAACATTCATCGCGTGTGATTTACGACCATTTTATGTAGTGTAGACTACAGCTTTTAAAAACATGGTAAACGTGCTTGAGCCAAGATATTCTTTGCCAATCAAGACCTTATTTCTCTGAAACTGTGCTCCCGCGTATGTACCAAGATGTTAAGTCTGAACTGGTTAGGGAACTCTCATCATGTGTTTCATTAGCATTGACCACCGATGGTTGGACCAGTAGAAGAATCATATGTCACTACTACAGCGCGCTACATAAGTGAAGATTGGTCAATCAAAAACAAAGTGTTAGGGACAGTACACACCCCAGAAGCGCACACAGGAGAAAATCTTGGGTCTGCCCGTAAGCAAACTGCAATGACATGGGGCACACTTCGTTCACATGGCTTTAATGCAGTCGTTACTGACAATGCTAGCAACATGATAGTTGCATTACGTGTAAGTCAAATGGAACCACACATTGGATGTTTTGCTCATACATTGAACTTGGCAACGAAGCGGGGTTTGGAGGGGACATTGTGTGGCCGTTTGCTTGGACGTGTTAGGCGTGTTGTCACATATTTTCACAAAAGCCCGAAGGCTACAGCCATACTGAAAGACAAGGTGAAACTCCTTAATATTAGCGGTCCACAGAAATTAATTATGGATGCCCCAACTCGATGGAATAGTACTTACGATATGTTGGAACGTTATCTGAGAATGGAACCTGCAGTAATTGCTGCTCTGATGGCTGCAGATATTCGTATAGATGCTAAAGACCTGGGAAATTTAAGTGAGATCGATATTAGCAATATTGAAAAAGCTGTAGAGTTATTAATGCCACTGAAATCTATTACAACTGTTCTTTGTGAATCTGAAAGTCCTACAGTGTCGCTGATTTGGCCTTTAAAGAACACAATTTTAAAATCAACTGCTCCTAACCCGGATGATTGTCTTTTTATAAATAGCATGAAAGAAGCTATTTACAATGATATGTCTAAAAGATATGAGGGCGAGTGTACTAAATAATTTTTACTACAAGCAACAACTGTTGATCGACGTTTTCATTCGTTGCCATTTATCACCAAGGAGGAAAGGACCAATGTTTTTCAGCGCCTGGGTGACACACTTAAGACATTCACTAAGTTGCTTCATCAGCAACCTCAGAATGACACAGTTGAAGTTCAGGTTTGTAAAAATGTACTACATGTATCATTATTATTAATTTATTAAATCCCCCCATCATGCCCATAGTTACCAACATTTTGGTAAATATGGGAAGATGATTTTCATTTATTAAATTAATAAATTCATAATTTAGATCATGAACAATTTATCTAGGCACACACTGCACAGCCGAACACTCTAACCACCTCCTCCGCACCCCACCCCAATCACACACACACGCACGCACGCACGCACGCACGCACGCACGCACACACCTTTTTGTTGCCAGTTGTGACTTGTGAGTGACATATCATTATTATAGGTCCATAAAATTACTTCAGCAACTTCACTCCCTTACCGTATCTACATTCATCTATAGCAGATGTTATATGACACTGTTTCACCTGTTAAATAGTATTTGTACTTGGAGGACAATCTGAGGCAATTAAATGACGTATTGCAATTCAGTTAATGACAATAGTATCTTATGTGTCATTTTATTTCTTTGAAAGAGGCCATGCCAGCCAGCATCATAGCGGGCTGGCCTGTTGGATATTTTAAAACTAATTTGGCTGGAAAGTGGAAGCCATAGCTGCAGAATCATCATGCATTGCTTTTCATTATTCTGTTCAGCATATGCATTGTATATGTGACAGCTGGATGTTTGTCACCAGGTGTTTCTAAAGTGTGACCGTTTGACTGAGATTTAAGATTGAATAATGACAACAATCGCAACATGCATGCCTTTTCTTTTAATTTTATATAAACATGTATTGAACTATTATTTTCAGCATAAAACAGAGGATAAAACCGAATCAGGAGCTGCAGCTGCAGACATGGATGCGCTTGGTGGGCCTAGTAGTTCTGTCTTGGAACCAAATGTGAATGCACATCCACCTGTTAAAATAAAAAAGACTGTAATTACTGATTTTCTTGCAGTTCTTGGTGATAGTTTTACATCAATGCGATGTGCTTTGAAGACAGGACAGCAATCTCTAAGTGAACAAATTCAGGATGAAATATATATTCAACCTGATTCAGACCCATTGCAATGGTGGAAGTCACATGTACAGAAATAACCGTTCTTATCTAATTTTGCGAAATGTGTATTAGCTATTCCCGGTACATACATCAGTACCAAGTGAGCGGGTGTTCTCGACAGCAGGAGATATAGTATCAGCACAGAGGTCATGTTTGCAACCAGACAATGTGGACATGTTCATATTTTTGAAACACAACATGAAAATGCAGGAACTGTAGTTTCTTGTTGTGTTCCAAATATATGTAGTATGCAACTTGTGGACGTAACTGATGGCTGTCTTAGGGTCTTATAGCCTGTTGGTCACTGGCACTACATGTACTGCTCATATAAATTATATTGAGAATGAGCCTGTTTGTTTGTCATGTTTGACATTATCGTTTCTGTTTTGTTTGTAGTAAAATTGTTACATTTTAGCTTCATCGTACTCGCTCATTACTTGCTTACAAGACAACAACCTGTCAAAGAAGCAGATTTGGAGCAATGACTGATTACCGAAGATTAAATGACTTAGCTAGACTCTATCATGTCATCTTCAGCAATCAGTCATTGTTCCAAATCTGCTTCTTCGACAGGTGGCTGTCTTATAACCTGATGGGTGTCTTATTATCTTATAGTCTCGTTGTCACTGCCCCTACTACTATTATTCTTGATGAGAATGGGGCATCTAAGCCTGTTTGTTCGTGTGTGTGTGCTTGACAGGTTTTTGACATTACCTTTTCTGGTTTGTTTGTGGTAAATTGTTATATTTTAGCTTTATAGTACTAGCCCATTACCTCAAGTTAGTGGTTACCTGCTCCCAAGAGAACAATCTGTCAAAGAAGCAGATTTGGAGCACTGAATGATTGCTGAAGATTAATTGGCTTAGCTAGACTCAATCATGTAATCTTCAGCAGTCAGTCATTGTTCCAAATCTGTTTCTTTGACAAGTTGTTGGCATAGAGTTTTCTCCTTGTTATACATATGGCTTTAGCTTACCGCTCAACTGATAGTGGTTCTATAGTTTGCTTTCAGAATTCAGATAATGAATTAATGACATATTGAAAAACAATTAGTTTGTTTGAATTGCAAAAATACCTTATTGCTGTAGCAGCTGTACCATGCTGATTGACTATGTCCCTGAAAAAGAGTCATTTTGGATTGGGGGCATGGCTGTGTGATTTTAAACCCATACATTAACCCGTTATATGTGATTTTAGATTGTCACAATGTGCTGTGTGATTTTAGATTGGGTTTTTTTCAGATTATTTCAATTTATCTTTAAGCGATTTTAGATTGTCCTTATACCTACTACTCCCTGTGACTGCAAAGATTGTATATAATAGGGAAGGAAGCAAGGCGAGTGGCACGTTTCGAGCCTCTGATTGAGCTTCTAATTGACAACGCATCTATGTGAGAAATGAACAAGCTACCGGTACAAAAATTTAAGATAAACGCATATACTATGTAACTGAAAAGGTTTGGTTTCTGGTCACGTAATATTGAAAATGCCAGGTAATCTAACCACTTACACGCTTCTACAGAGTAAGGTCTCTTGCTACACCGGTTGACGTGCCCTGTAACAAGAGGACCCACTACCTTATGTTCGTCTAAGTAGTTGGCCCTAAACACCTTGTTACATAACGAAGCTAGTGTCATGGATGACACAAAAGGAGGAATTCCAGTTTTATGAATGAACATTTCACGAAACTTACTGCAAGCCATCCGTAAAATATCTACGTCAGACCTGCAGTAAAGCTTCATGGCAGCCCTAAAATTGAGAATTCCATCTTTCACAGCATCATAGCACGTGTCAAATTCTTTAGGCATCGCTACAGCCATAATGTCGGCTCCATAAGCATAACTCGCGGGGTATGCACCAATGTAATCGAAGAATACTTTGTAGGAGATATGGAAAAAACCCTCTCACTAGGTAGATTAAATAAAGCAATAGCCTAATCACGACCCTTTACCCGCTGAAGGACTGGATATAGTTTCAAAGCACCCTTTTACAAACTCAAAAATGTGGTTAGATCATGTGATGGAACCTTAATGACATCCAGCCGCTTGTCTGGCGGACGCAATAGCCTATGACGTCGTCGGAGGCGCCAGCTGCATTGCGGCATCTACAAAAGGTCGGAGGGCTGGCGGACACAATGGCCTTAATCGATTTTCGCACTTCCACTAATCGATTTCTATTTAGGCCGCCAGCCCGCCGTTGTTCTACTGTCATAAGCAAACAATTGTGATGCAATACAAGGAAAGTACACACTTCCATGATCATTTTACGCGTATGACGCCAGACTTAACCAACTTGCCCGTGACCTCCAGCCGGTATCTTGTCTATTGTTCGATGGGAGTGTTTGACCCACGCGGGTAAAAAACCGCTCAAATGGAAACACGGCCGGCCATGGGAAGAATTGTTAATTTATAACCATAATCAAGACTCAGAAGCCGGAGTTGAGTTGGATTCGGGTTGTCCCTTTAAATACGCACACAATTAAGAAGAACCTAGACAATCTCATAGAATGCTCATTTGCGGAGATATCTGTTTCGATTACTCGTTCGATTATGGAGCCAGACACCCAGACTCTTCTTTTCGGAAGCGGTCGCACTTTGGTCCGTAAAGGGACATAATATCCCAAAACGATTACATAGGCTGTTTTGGACTTCAAGCAAACGTGACTGTGTATCCAAACTACCATGAATAAAATTGATTAGTTAGGCTAACTTGAGTGATCTTTGTAGTTTCCAAAATATATGCCATACATACATTAATCAAAAGATTGTTATTCTTAGATCAGTACACACTGGCTTCAAATAATCTTGAACAGAACGAGCCTTTGGTTGTATGCTGTCAGTTTCGATGTGATTCGTTATAATGTTGGTCGGCGAACACAGGCGACATACACCTGGTTTTGAATGCGTGAAAAACTCTGTAAGGAAAATTTAAATCTCCGACTAAGGTGCTGTCCAAATTCGGGTCATCTCATATGGTGTTATAAAAACAGCATGAGCTAAAGAGAACTTGGAAAATCAACCAAACCCATATCATTACATTTACTGGGGGTGGGGTGGTGTGCGTGCGTGCGTGCGTGCGTGCGTGCGTGCGTGCGTGCGTGCGTGCGTGCGTGCGTGCGTGCGTGCGTGCGTGCGTGCGTGCGTGCGTGCGTGCGTGCGTGCGTGTGGTGTATTTATTTATTTAATAGGGGATACACAGGAAATGTATAGTACACTACATATCTTATCTTCTTTTATTGGATTGACGTTTGCTTCCGATACACCTCTATCTTGCAGAAATTTGAACAGATCACTTTCGTCTTTATTCTCTTCCATCTTTGGCTACAGTGTTATAAAAATATACATGTTAACAGTTTGGTTGGCTTTACATGTTAACGAGTTGCGGCATTTGCATGACATGCATGTGCATGGTGGAACTAGTTTTATAGCCCATATGACAAAAAATATAGAAATTAAAACTTGCAGTAATATATAGTCACGTTTAGTCTAACTGTATTCTGCACGACGTCTGAACAGAGTATGAGAACCTCGAGCACCAGAGATAGAAATATCCTACGTCGTCACGACATTTGGTCAGCTGAGTGACGAAGTTACCGCGGTTTACGTATCTTATCGATCAAACTTATATTAACAGAATTGAATCATGGCCCGTGTTCACGAAGGGTACTTACGTCAAAAAATGTGCATAAACTATACATAAGTCCAAACATGTACGTAAATCCTTATTCACGAAAGGTGCGTATCTTACGCGGATGCCTAAATATTGTCGTAACTTACGCCACCTAACACCCACGCCTAAGTTAGGCGAAAGTGCGTAAGTCCCGAAATTCTCGTTCAAAGTCCCGTTTACAGTAGCGAGCACTTGCGAGATTCTGCGAAATTAACGAAAACATGTTACATGATTAACAAAAACATGTTATTTTCAAGTCTCTATAGTTATCTCTAATAATTTCCTCTGAGGATTTTACACGTTTTGGACAACTGTGCAACTAACACTAACAAAGGGCTTTCGGAAAAGTGCAGAAAGGTGTGTATATAATAAACGACTGACAATATTCAAGCTACATCACCTGTTTTCGTACTTTCATATTGCCCGTTGTCAGCTGTTGCTGAGGCTTGCCCTTTGTAAGTTTGTTATGAAGCGAACTCAAGCTTCCGAAATGGACTCAAAGTTAATCGATCATAGAAGAACATGTTTGCTATGGTGTTTGACCATGTGAGCATTCAATACTATCTTCATTTCATTGAATTGCTTGCTTCTCATTTAGACTGATCAGGGTTGTGGGAACTTAGGAAGGTACATGGACCCGGGTGTGTGTGC
The DNA here is from genome assembly GCA_034401795.1 of Chaetoderma sp. LZ-2023a. Taxonomy (NCBI): domain Eukaryota; kingdom Metazoa; phylum Mollusca; class Caudofoveata; order Chaetodermatida; family Chaetodermatidae; genus Chaetoderma; species Chaetoderma sp. LZ-2023a. Next base: position 171,918,503 of record CM067359.1, read on the forward strand.
TGAAATATGGGTGGTGCGAAAAACCTAGGTGGTCGCTGTGGGGATACTATGGGAGAGACAAAACGTGGGCGGGCTACCCCCCCCCCCCTGCCTCCACCCAACATCACCACCCTTACCCTAGGCCATGGAAAAGTCATGAAAATCACAAGAACATTATGTCATACATAAAGCAATAAACAAATATTATTATCAAAGGCAAACATAAAAACAAAATTATTTTAATAAATTACGCATTCTCGCGTTATGAGAGCCATAAACAACTTATTTCCACTTACGTCTTGTTATCTGACTCATCCAGTCTGATGCACAACTCACGTATTTGGCAGTGCATTCACACTAATTAATGACGTTAGAAGAAGAAATTGTCTTACAAATATCAAGATATGGTTTTTAAACGAAAACAGTTAATATTTCAAGGGGTAATAGTGGTTGTTTAAGAGCCATATGCATAACAATGCTATATAGTTATGATCCTTTGCGTATCGACGCCAGGTGTCCGTCATTGACTATATTATGTTGCCATATAATACAAGAATGACCTCTTACCTGACTTGGTTTATAAGCACTAATTGCTTGTTCTGTTGCCTGGGCCGTCAATTTATGCACAATATTTCGAGGGAACGTAATATTATTTCGTGGGAACGAAATATTATTTCGAGGGAACGAAATAATATTTCGTGGGAACGAAATATTATTTCGTGAGAACGAAGTAATATTTCGACGGAACGAAATATTATTTCGTGGGAACGAAATAATGTTTCGAGGGAAAGAAATAATATTTCGAGGGAACAAAATAAAAAAAAAGTCGCACATGGCACCTCCACGGCTCCGTATACATCTGATGTTTTGTCAGATACTTTTATCCCTATACCAATTCACCTTTCCAGTTTATCCATCCATCCATAATATGATGTCAAAATCAACTAAGTGACGTGTAGGCTAACGTCATAATTATGACGTCATGAATGATTCGAATAGTCTGACAAGTTGTACGAATTGTATGTCTGCGATTTAATAAACATGATGTTGAATATTTTGAAACTAATTTGACTGGGAGCTGTTACTGCGATAGGCAGCAACAGCACCCAGTCAAATTAATTTCAAAATATTCAGCAGCTACATACATAGTTTTCTGGAAATTGATAATCAGGGAGTTCAGAGATCGATCGATCCCAATACAATCGTGGTGTGGGTGGAGGTTAGCTAGAGGTGGGCGGGGCATAGCTAAAACTAGAACGGTCCATTGAAATTTGAACTAAATGTGTCAAGATATTTCCTGGTGATACACCGAAAACCATATTTTCAATGAATTTCAGGTTTTTTTATTGGGGGAAATAACTATGGGCAATAGACAGATTTTGCTAAAGCTAGAAATTGACCCTGCATAGGTGTAGTAACATGGGGGTGGGTGTGGGGGTGGGGGGTGTGTGTGGGGGTGTATTGACATGCACCATCACACAATATGACCTACATTGCATCTGGATAAAAATCAGTTACAATTTAATAAATATTCTGTTGAATATGTTCCAAATGAGATGCAGCAGGACAAGTGTCCAGTCGAAATGCACAGTGGTACCATCCATGTCCTTTGATTGATCTGAATATGTGGATCTGAAGTATAAACACACAGATGCGAGATATTACTCATGAAATACTTACACCAAGTGTGGCTAAGAGCAAAATTCTCGTGGATCGCAAGACAACATTTTTATTAGGCTCCGCCTCCAGTGGGTGGGTGAGTGAGGGATCGCCTTGGGGTGGGGCTTGGGCAGAAAGGTATATCAGTTACCAATATGATTGCAGACTGTGAGACAATATTTACATTAGACTCACACCTAGGATGAGGGGAGGGAGCTGGGGTTGAGGGTGTGGGGACAGGATGGCAAAGTTGGTGGAATTCTGAAACCAAATTTGCTTTGTGGGTAACTGTGAATATGATTGGCGATTGTGAGATGTTCTGCATTAGGTCAGGGTACAGACCGTCCTCAAAGTTGATGAAAGTGTGTGGGATTGGGATGGTGTACCATCGGCTGCACATTCTGGTGTGAGGATGATGATGATGTACTCTTTATGGTAATATTTGATCAATCGCTCTGGGCTGTGCAACTATAATTGCTTCTTGATACAATTTGGATATTTCTTGGCCCACTCAATAGTCCAGTTTTCAACCCACAATGCAGCAATGACAGTAAATTTCAAGGCAGATGAATGGTGTGTACGAAGGATTTCAACCACACAACTTGAATAATTTATACCATAATGTCCAAGAAAAGCTAAGAATTGTCTGAGAAAATGTCCATTTGCAGACCAAGTAGCCATTTTTTTATTTTACCACTGGAATGACGGCCTTGTTTATCGAGCCAGTCAATCCAGTTATACAATTTAAAAAAAAATTGATTTTTGACGCTCAAAAGAACCTTTCTCAAGATCACTGCACATGTCAGTTTGATCATTAAGGGTTTCAATATAATTCATGCATTGTTTATCAAGTTAGTCCAAACATGTAGTGAGAATGAGATATCATTATATCAAGTTGCCTTGAACGATATTTCTCTTGCTAATCTTACGGTCAACCAGCTTCTATACGGGACTTATACTGCCAACATGGAAATGATCAAACTGATCTGTAATACGGTATGTCAATACATAATTAACACCAACCGCTTTCAGTAGCTTCCTGTTCGCGAACTTATAGTTTAAGGGGTAAATGGACAGCAGCCCAACACGTACAGGTCGGGGCGAAGGCAGCACCTATAGCTCACCTCTGCTATTCTTCCATTTGATCTTATTCCTCGCTCTCTCTATCTCTCACCCTCTCTCCCCCCTTTCCCCCTCTCTCTCTATCTCGATCTTTCTTCCTACTCTCCCCCACCTCACACTCAACATCCACACACTTATGCACACCAATAGACTGCAATTAATTAAACTATTATGATTTGCCGCCATTTTGTTGTAAAAAAAGTTTTGAATAATCTGTATGTGTATGGGAGACACGGGCATAAGACTCTAAGTCTTATCGTGCTTCATTTTGAACAAAATAAATCACGTTTAAACCAATGCTAATTGTTTCAATTCAGGATCAACATGCAGAAGGTAGCGATTTTGCTGTTAATATGTTTGCTGGTGGCCGCTATGTCTGTCCTAGATATCGCTGAGGCGAAAGACGTGAACACTGCGGGACAAGAGACGAAAGCCCTCCTCAAAAGAGAAGCAGTGCAATGTCGTTGCAAACGTGATGTCCCCTTGAAGAAGATTGCGAAGAATGTGAAGTACCTACTGGAGCATGCCAAGCAGGTGACGAAGGAATTTGCGAAGAGAGAGAGCCTGGGGGTGATTAAGCGGGATTCATATAAGAAAGGTAATAAAAGGGTGACCCCACCCACCTCAACAACGCACGAACGCACACACTTTTTACGCTTGTTGAAATCAACTTGAAACATTGAAACCTGAATTTCCAGAATCTGAATTACAATGTAACCTGTTGAATATTTCAAGCCTATGGCAACAACAGTTTCCTGTCAAATTAGTTTCAAAATAGTGAACAAAGTGTTTAAAAAATTTTTTTTAATGCACCAAAGACATTCGATTTTGACGAGTTCGTGATGGACCCTTCCACCTTTGTGAGGGACTTTTCGATTGTGGCGTCAACTGATAACTATTTGACTATAGCGTTAGCTACATGAATGGATGAGTACCGGGTCGTATCCGCCGATTAATTTGTACGGACGGATGGATGGACATTCTTGTAAACAGTATGCTGGATATAAGTAATATGTGAGCAAGACCATTTGCCTCAATCTAAGAAGGACACATTTGTTCAATACTCACGTTAGTGATATATTTGCCAATCAGGCCTCCGTGACGTCAAAAGTGTCTATTTTTAAAACAATATTGTTATAAGCCGTTGGTGATGCATTTAGCATACGCCTGGGATCCGACGGACAAGGTTTCACTTAAGTTTGGATGCGATCCCTCCAGTAGAACCAGAGTTATTTTGAAATGTCCTATGCACAAGGAGGGAAATATCAAGAAGCACCCCGTGCTCGCACTAGCCCTTGATTCTAGGGACACGAGTAAAAATAAAGGCGTGGCTTCGTGCCGAGAAATGTGTTAATCATAATGTTGGTCCCAATACCGCGCCAAAGTGGACTTAGAAACGGTTATTGCGCCTATTCTTCGGGCCACCGATACAACACTACAAATAGAGACAGACCAACAGTTAGGGGTTTATAAGACTAGCTACTTGCAAACACGATGCTTTCAATTGTGGTGACATTAACAGCTTCTCTCCTATATATCTACCTGCCTGTCTGTCTGTCTGCCTGCCTTCCTGTTTAGCTGCCCGATGCTTGCCTGCCTCCCTGCCTGATTGCCCGCCCGCCTGCCTGCATGCATGCATGCATGCATGCATGCATGCCTGTCTGCCAACCTGCCTGCCTGCCCGCCCTCCCGCCCGTTAGTCCGTCCGTCCGTATGCACATCTTGCCATACGTACATCCGTCCATCTGCCCGTCTGTCTGTCCATTTATTTGTTCGTTCGTTCGTTCGTTCGTTCGTTCGTTCGTTCGTTCGTTCGTTCGTTCGTTCGTTCGTTCGTTCGTTCGTTCGTTCGTTCGTTTATTTATTTATTTATTTACCAGAGTGTGATAAGATCATGAAGAGTGGAAGAGATCGTGCCTCAGCCGGCATAAAGATGAACCAGACATTACTAAGAACATTTTCACAAAATATTCTGAGTTGTTAATCATATTTACAATAATCTAAACGTCTGTATTGTTACTTCATTTATACTTATTTGTTTCATTTATTTCAGCACATTATGTTTTCTCTCCTCTGCTAGTTTATCCGTTTTGCATGGTCCGTTTGCACCATATTGCTTTTTGCCTGTAAGCCACGACTGCAAATTCGTGATTAATATTGTGGTCATATGAATAAATCAGTCATTGTTTGTTATCTGTTATAAGGCAAGCTTTTATCTTTGCAACACTAGTCCTTTTCTACAACATATGTTATATACAAAGTGTTATACCGGGTGAGGTTTAATGACCTTCCAGTTTATCCATCAACGATATGACGTTATAATCAACTATGTGACGGGTAGGATGACGTCATAATCAATGATGCAACGAGTGACGTAGATAAATTCGCCACGGACGCTTAATTAATGACGTTGTTGGACGAATTATATGTCTTTACTATATAATAAACATGCTGTTGAATACTTTAAATTAATTTGACTGGGCGCTGTTGCTGTCATCGATAGCATCAACACCCAGTCAAATTAGTTTGAAATTTTCAACATCATACCTGTATGATTCTCTGGAAATTGATAGCCAGTGAGTTCATGGGTCGATCGATCCTAACACGGGGGTGGAGCTTAGCTAAAGCTGGGCGGGGCATAGCTAAAACTGGATTCATCCATTGCCTTGCTATAAGTTTGAAAATATTCAACATAATGTGTATTAAACAGTAAATCCTGCCAAGACATACAATTCGTACACTTGACGGAATTTTTCAGCTTCATGGCGGATTAATGTCTGTCAATTATGATTCCGGCGTCAGCCTACATGTGACGCAATTGATTATGACATCATATACTTGAGTGAGAAATCGGATGCGTCAATCGTTAGGTCTCTATCATATCTCCTCTTTTTCTGCGATATACCAATGTTGATAAATCGAGCATTTTATGTCTCTGTCGATAGGCTAGGAGTGATAGACTGGTAATACTTTAGTTTCACCACGCTCTTGAGGAAGACATTGTTGGTGTCTATCGAGTCTCTGATTTCCGGTTCCATTCACGCCAGAACAACGTGTATCTCGGCTGGATTTTATTTCAGTATTATTGGCAGCTTCACCAGTTTTTTACATCTGTACCCATTTACGCTTCTGGGTGGAGAGAGGCACCGATGGGCGAAGGCGATTGCCCATGTTTAAAACGACCCAAAGATAGTGCACAGCCCGGGCACGAACCTGGTTCTCCAGTTAAGTAATCCTGAGCGTTAGTCGCTACACGAAGCCGCCGCCTCCACGCCTTCCTAAAGGTCTATAGGCCTATCTTATATATATAATTATTACTCCGTGGCTAAAAAAGGACTTATTGGTTGATTTGCATATTCTTCAGTCTACCAATAGCGCATATAGGTTGTATAAGAGTGTCTAAAAACTCAAATATGCGTCGTATGCTCGAATGATACGTTTGTAACTCTGACCCGCCAATTTTGAGACATAATATTACGAGGGCAAATCAGCTTGTCAATATGCACAGTTGAACGGATGTGGTTATTCTGGCCGTGACAACAGCCGAGCACCTCAACAATGCTGCGACTAGCTTTTGGAACTGGAAAAAGTTCCACGTCTTCGTAGCTCATGACATGGCCATAGAACTTGGCCCTGCAACGTGTGTTGCATTACCAATGTTCCACGCATTCTCTGGACGTGACACGGTGCCATTGTTGTGGCAGCAGAGGAAAAATGACGGTATGGGATACATTGAATGCTTTCAATGAGGTCACACCTTCATTCTGTGCTTTGGCTGACACAGCGGAGTCTATTGATGGTTGGTTCAAACCATTGGAACGTTTTGTGATTCTGCTTTATGACAACACCAGCAGCCAAGAATATGTCAACCAGAGCCACAAGCTGCTATTCACACAGAAAGGCAGAACACCTGATGATTCCCCCCCCCCCCTCCCCCCCCCCCCTCCCCCACCCGACAAAAGCAAAGCCCATCGAAAACACAGAGAGCTGACAACAGGCTGGTTACTTTTGCTCCCATATGATGATTGCAGTTCCTGCCCTTCCATGTACAAGTAACAAATGTTCTAGCAGCTACGGGACTTTGTTGGGAGCTCATACACTGTTGTTGCAAGAGGAGCTACAGAGGATATTGTAAATGTATAACGGCAGCTCTCCACCGCATTGCCCTTTGTCAACGTGATGGAGATTAAGAACGACCTGAAATATTCTTCAGCATCTTATTTTAAAAGCAACCATACAGATAAGCTGTTAATTCTTTTAAAACAAAGATGGTCCATGTTTGACCATGTGCTAAGGGTGTCAGAAGAGACACCAGCACAGAGAGCGTTAGTAGTTAAGGGTGGGGCTGTTCGTTATTGTTCTCCACAGCAGGGGGTCTTCGAGAACAATGGGTTTTTCAGGAGAACAAAAGAAAAGCTTGAGGAATGGAATGTTGAGAACAATGGCGCACAGGGGCACACGCATTCTAGAGAACAATGGCGAACAGTGGCACACGTTTTTCTCGATAACAATGACGATCAGCCGCACACGTATTTGAGAATCTGCAACACTGGAATGTTCTATTATTTTGAATGAGTTAACCCTTAAAAGGATTAAAGTTGTGTATTTTACGTTTGAACGTAGTGGCGGCGCGCCCCCCTCCGTGGTTATCTACCGTTGTAAAAATAATAGAGTTTGATGAGTGATAATAGTAAAAGAACAGAGTTTAAGAGGTGGTCTGATAACGGAGGTCGTGGGAGGATGAGAAGGAGGAGGAGGAGTAGTTTGAGGATGAATGCAATGCCGGCCGGTCTCTGCCCGGCGCTGTTCTCCGTGCATATATAAGCGCACCTGTTCTGCTTGCTGTCGCTATTTGAGCTTTTCTAAAGTAACGTATAGAGATTTTAAGAGAATAATTCTTAAAAACATTTTATATTAACGAGTAGTAAATTGCGTTAAAGACATAACAAAATGGCAGATAATTTAAGTGCCGATATTAAAGAATGCGAAGATGCTGTTAATGTGATTTGGCAGCAGATGCGTGACGACGATGCTGCAAGATTAAACGTGGATCTATCCAATTCGCCTGATGAAGATGTGGATCACCTTTTAAGTCTGGGTTCTATGTTGTATGAACCCAATTGTTCAATTCCGCACGTATCTGATGAACATAACGACGTTGCATTACGCGAAGTCATTCCTGAACTGTCTGATACCGATGCTGATTTTTTCAATCATTTGGACGATTTATATGATTATGATGTAATCATACCTGAGCACCCTGCATCTATCGATGATCAAACCATAATACTATAACTGAACAATCTATTCCTGATCTGAGTACCGTACCATCATCATTTGTTAATTATCCTCATAATGTATGTGACGTAATTGATTCTAATTATTCGACTGATGTACGTGATGGACACGATCTAAATTTAAATGATGTTGTGCCTTTCGCTAATGACCTATCTCAGGATTTAGTATGCCTTCTTAATGATTACGATGTAAATTTATTCTACGATGCATCCCTTCTTGACTTTCTTGTGCCTTCATCTAATGACCTATCACAGGATTTAGCATGCCTTCCTAATGAATACGACCTAAATTTATTTGATAACGCATCAGTTCCTGTACGTATTGAGCCTACGACTAATGACATATCACCGGATTTATCATGCCTTCCTAACGATTCCGACCTAAATTTATTTGATACCATGCCAGTTCCAGACTGTATTCTGCCTTCTTCTAATGACATATCGATGGATTTATCATGTCTTCCTATTGATACCGACCTAAATTTACATGATGATGTATCGGTCTGTATCGAGCCTACGGATAATGACTTATTTATGGATATAGCATAGCTTCCTAACGATTCCGCTTATCGCATCGATGATCCTACTCATCAACCTCTTATTGACACGTGTGCTAATCATTCGACAGATGAAATTAGTCTCATCGCTGACGAAATCAGTCGATGCATATCAGAAAATATAGTGCTTTCAGATGATCTACTTATTCGTTATTTGCAACACTATGATCACGCACAAATTGGAGGGTCGGTAGTTGATTATACCGACTATATATCTGTGGAGACTGTTCGCAAATACCGCAGTAAAAAGTTTCATCTCGAAGGTACTGAATATAATGTATCTTTTAAAAGTTATCCTATAGCCGATACACCACTTTCTCATTCTGAGTTCGTGTCAGGCGTCTTTCAATCTTTGCTCGATACGTATAGTGAATATAGTAATGTCCAGCCGAACGATCACGTGAGAATCGAGTTGATTCACCCATCTTTGGAAATGCCGATAGCGATGGATTTTAGGCTATGGAACGAAATTACGACCGAAATAATTTTAGAATCAGTGGAAAAAGTCATTCAGTCAAATACTGATTGTAGGTTATCAGACGGATTTGAATTTCACGTTTTTCGTGTAGAGGACTACAACTCGGGTGGTCGAACTGATACTTTCCTAGGTGGGAGCGATACTAGACATTTAAATTTATTAAATTTACATTCATCAGATATAGATACGTACATGCGTATAAAAAATGTATTATACCCGTGTGCATCGAATATCCATTCTGTTTCGCGGCAGGAATATTTTTAGGAATAAAATTTATTGAGAAAATGAACAAATTAATCTCTACACGTGAATGGAATAATTTTATACGTAATAAAACATATTTGACGCATATGGCGCGCGAATATCATACAGCTTGTAGTATTCCTGAACACGAAATTAATAGTACCGATTGGACCAAATTTCATGAACATTTTCACGATCAATTTTCTATTCAAGTCTACTCAGAGTCAACGCATGAACGACTATTCGGTTGCGCTTCCCCGAGTTTACCGTGCATAAATCTTATGCATTCAGAACGTGATAATCCTTAATCACGTCTATGGCCGCATTTCTTATGGTACGTAATCACTGTATGCGGTGTAATGCGTCATACTCTAATGATCACTCATGCTCTGCGCGATGTCGTAGTTGTCAGACACCTTATTCTGATAAAGGATCTTGCACTTCTACAGACGCTACGCATAAGATAATGTGTACCGATTGTCATCGTAAGTTTTATAACCGTCAATGTATGTCGAACCACCTCTCTAATGGGACCTGCGAAATGGTGAAGGCTTGCCCCCACTGTTTCAGTCGCATACGTAAAGATGACGATGAACACGTATGCGGTATGATAAAATGTCACGCGTGTAAAGAAAAGTATGTTATTACTGAAAATCATACGTGCTATCATAAAGTAATTGAAGAACCTATTATGTCATTATCCCACGCATGCTCTATGCATACGAATGCCGACAATTGTAGTTACGAATGTTTTCAAAAATACATCATTTACGATACAGAAACATATTTATCGCCTATCGACAGTAGCAATACTAATATTCTAGCCGAGCATAAAGTCAATCTTGTGGTTGCCAACATATGTTGTGATGCGTGCCTCGAGCAACCGCTCGAAGACGATTGCTCTACATGTCATCGAGGCACGAATTATGGATATGTTCCCTTTCACGGGTTAGATGCGGCCGATCAGTTCATTAGCTGGCTGACACATGTTAAGTCTGCGCGTGTCGGTAAAAAAATCGATAGAAAATATGTTTTCTCTGACTACTTGGTGATCGCTCACAATGCTCGTGCCTATGATTCCCTTTTACTCCTTCAATGCATTTGCAAAACCGCTAATACACATCTTAAACCTTCAAATATTATCATGCGTGGTCGTTCAGTTCTCTCATTTGACATAGGTACTATTCGGTTTATCGATTCCATTAACTTTTTTCCCCTTTCATTACGTAAGGTGGGCGATGCTTTTAATCTTTCTGTACGAAAGGGGACATTTCCCCATCAGCTCAACATGCCTCAATATTGGGGTAAGGTAATACCATTTCCCGAGAGGGAGATATTCTGTCCACAAAATATGAATGCGAATGAATTAATCGAATTTGATCGATGGTACAACGAGCAGATATCTAGACACGATCGCTACGATGTCGATAAAAATCTCATCGAATATTGTAATGATGACGTAACCGTATTACGTTTAGCCATGTCTAGATTTAAGACTTTATTTTCTGAATCGACGGAAGGCCAAAACCCATTTGTAACAGGGATAACGCTAGCCGGAGCGTGTAATGTGGCCTATCGCTCTTTATGGCTTCGACCTGAGAGCGTACAGACTATACCCGATTTCTCACTAAGAGCAAAACGTGCTTATAGTGTTTTGGATGTAGAATGGTTGGAATGGGTCAGTCAATGTGAGGGTCGCCAAATCGCGCATGCGCTAAATGGCGGTGAACAGAAAATATGCGGCCATTATGTGGATGGAATTGATGTATCTGAAAATATTCTTTACGAGTTCTTAGGTTGTAAATTCCACGGACACGAGTCTGCTTGTTGCGGTGATAAGCGTGATACGACATATACACCATATGGCGATTAGACATATGAAGAAGCATATTCTGAGCTTCAATGTCGCATTTCTTTATTAGAATCGTGTGGATATACGGTGAGAATTATGTGGGAATGCGACTTTAAGAAACAAGTCGCTGATTTCTCCGAGCTGAATGATTTTATCACCGAATTGGACTTAGCACACCCAATATCACCACGTGATGCACTATTCGATGGTCGTACATCCGCGATTCATTTATTTATGGAAGCGGATGAGCACACTGCACTCGAATATTTAGACTGCGTTTCCATGTATCATTCAGTGATGAAACAATGTAGTTTTCCAGAAGGATCATATACGGTCCTAAGAGGCGATGACTTGAGTGATAAAACAGTGCATGACTTCTTCAGTCTTATTAAATGCAAAGTCCTTCCACCTCGTGATTTATACTTTCCCGTGCTACCTGCTCGAATAAATTCATGACTCATGTTTGTACTATGCGACGAATGCGCAATAAATGAACAATCTTCTGTATGCGAACATACGGAAGAACAGCACAGTTTATGCGGAACATGGACCACTCCAGAGTTACAGCTAGCTATATGCAACGGTTATGTCATTAAAAAAATGTATGAAGTATGGCATTATCACGCGTCATCGCAATATGAGCCGCATGGCGACGATGGGTTATTTTCAGAATACATTAACCGTTTTCTGAAAATTAAACAGGAAAGTAGCGGTTATCCTGATTGTGTCGGTAGTGAGAGTGAAATGGCAAATTACATGGCTGCCTATTATAAACATGAAGGAATACAGCTCGACCCTGCCAAAATATCATATAACCCGGGTTTACGCTTTGTCGCTAAATCCTGTTTGAATATTTTGTGGGGACGATTTTCTCTTCGTGATCATAAAAAGAATAGCATAATATCTCCCTTCTGAATTATAAAAGTAAAACCGTACGCTCCATTTCATTCCTGAACGATAGTCTTCTAATGGCTTCCTTTTCGGTCAATGATGAGTACGTTCAGTCACCATTAAATACCAACTGTATTCTTGCATCTTTCGTGACAGCCTATGGTCAAATAAAACTGTACGAAGTCTTGTCCTTCCTCGGACACCGCGTAGCCTATCACGATACGGATTCGGTGGTATTTAGTACCCGTGAAGGTGAGCCGACCATTCAAGATCGAAGTGGGTATCTAGGTTCTTGGACGAGTGAAATCCCCTCCGATTACGAATTAACAAGTTTTTGCGCACTCGGTCCAAAAAACTATAGTTATGAAATGAAGCGTCGCAGCGATCCATCGATTGTTAAACAGGTCACGAAGGTTAAAGGTTTAACGCTCGGTACCCAACAATCAAAACAAGTTAATTTTGATACAATGAAAAAATCCATCGATCAAATTATAAACGATGGCGGAATTACGGATAGTAATAGCGTACTATTAAGCTATCCATCAAAGATCATGCGCACCGATCAATTTAGAATTCTTTTGGTAAATAGCAGTAAGATTTTCAGACCCGTCTTTAAAAAACGTATTTTGAAACTGGGAGATTTATCATCAGTACCATACGGTTACACTAGCGTAATATAAATATCAACAGCGCACTTTTTCAGTCAGTACGTAAACAATGTCGGTGTCATCCATGTCCGCCGAAGCCGCGCAAGCTGCTCGCGCTATGATATCAAATATTGCTAGTCTGTGTAACGATGATAAGGATAAGATGCGTACGTTGATTATGAGGAGCATGCGATTCGCTTTAAGAGATGACAAAATTAATGCCGGAAGAATTATACTCATGTCTGAAATTAGCAAGGGTTTATTAACCGAATATGGGATAGACATAGTGCATTGGGTTCGCGTATTATTGCTGCGAAGCTTCATTAATCGATGTCTTTCTCATTCATAACTTATGCTTAGTTATCCCACGCATTACTAGCCTTATATTACTGCAAAAATATTACGACTGAAAGTTGTTGTCATACGCCATAAACTTACAGTCAGATAGTTTTCAAAATAGTTTGTGCATCCAGTGATAATACGCGTCGACTTTAGTGTATCGAGTCTCTCAACCGTGTAATGGTTAAAAGTTGGTCATGCGCGTTATTGCTCATAAAGTGTGTGACGGTAGAAGACGGTGTCTTGTACAGCGCGAATATGCACATTATTGATCGAACAAATGCGCACCATAAATTCAAATTAAGCGCGTCTATGTACGTCATTGTAATGCACGTACTCCTCTGTACGTCATTGTATGCATGGTATTTACGCCAGATGTCATTCAATCCGTGTGCGGCTGTTCGTTATTGTTACTAATGATATATAAATGAAGCAGTTTCACGCTATGATTATTCTTTCTACACGATGTCATCTGATCCTTGCTTTAAATATTTAAATCGCTCGGCGCTTTGGTGTGATCTTGGTAATTCGAGTAAAGTGCGAACAATACGTTTTGGCGAAAAATGGTGTATTGATCTATGGCAGTTTCATCCTGACGGTTATCCCACTAAACGTGGTTTGTATCTTAGCGTAGCGGCGTTTAATCAGCTGTTACAGATCATACCAGATCTTGAAGACGCTGTAAAACGTGCGCGCAAAACAGAAGGCGTACTATTGACATATTCTTTGGACAATTCTGTTCGTATTTCTATCTGTGACGAATTTCCGTGTATTGACATACGCTATTTTTTCTGCTCTGACGCAGAACCACGTGCCACACGTTGCGGATTATACCTGCAAGACAACGAGTGGGAATTATTGAAACAGAACTCGAGTAATTTGCTGACAGCATTACCTAACTTTTACGCGCCACCTGACGTAAGCGGTGACGAGTTGTTTAGCACGATACCTCAGTGCTTTTACGGTGTGAAAAAGTGAGAACATGAATAACATTCCAACCACTAGTGATTCCGCAGAGATGTCTAATCACTATACGCTTACTACGGATGCTATATACCTCGATGAGGTTTTAAGCGATGATGAACTAAATCTCGTTGATGACGATACCGTCAAATTGTGTCACTATTGTAAAACTATGGGGCATCCACACCATTATTGCCCTACGGATCATGTGCAAATGATTAGTCAGAAATTATTCGCATCCATGCTGTGTGAAAAGATACATTCGTTGGTTGTGCAAGATTGTTACGGATGTCTAGTAAATTATCCGAGTCAACGTGAACATTCGTGTTTAGGGATTGATGTTGACCTTAATCTAATTGACAATTTCGAACTGTATAATGAGGCGGCATTATTAGAAATGGACGAAGACGAATATTGCGCTCGACTAGCCTGCCATTACTATATATGTGAACATTGTAATGATCTGTACCATATGTGTATGACTGAATGGTATAGATACATTGCGGATGTAATATATGAAAAACAGATGTTGGCGCCATAACTATAATTAATATTAATTTATTTAGTCTTATTTAAAATTAACTGCGTGTTTATAAGCATTAAAACATGAGGATAATTTTTAATAAAATCAAATACGTATTTTATTTATAACAAATAACATAATTAATTGTTTTATTTTGTCAATCGTAGCTTTGTAAATATGATGTATTTGGTGTTTTTTTTCGTATCTTTGTAACGATATGTATTATTGATGTATGTATTAATAAAAACGTTTTAAAATCGGATTTCACTTGTGCAGTACTAGCTCTCTATCTCTCTATATCTTTATCTGTCGCTAGCGACTCGCTATTCACTCCCCCGCCTCCTCCGCACGCATTGGTATGCCCGCTTTTCACTTGACAGAGGCACTTGATGGAACGTGCCATCGCTATTCTTTAGAGAAGAATGGACCAGGTGAATGAATGATAGAGTGAGCTGAATAGAGCATACTTAAATAAAACACCGTTAGACGGTTTTTGTTCAATTTCATGACAAAATATTCACTGAATATTGTGTTTATTTTTGTAACTATTTAAAGATGTTATGGATTCGTCTCACAAGTATCTGATGTCATAATCATACACTTAAATGTTCATAGCATTTCTGCTCCATAGTGTGGCTCCATAGTGTGTATATGACGACACAATTCTTAAACGTACATAGCATTTCTACTACGTCACCAGTATATGACATCACAATCATAGTATTTCTCCTAATTTTATGATACAATTTTAAATGGACATAGCATTCCTCCTACGTCTCGAGTATCCGAGGTCGCAATCATAGTATTTCTCCTAGTTTTATGTCACAATTCTTAAATGTACACAGTGTTTCACCTACGAGTATCTGGCGTCGCAATCATAGCATATATATATATATATATATATGCGGATGAGCATATACCTTCTTAGTCATACGTGGACGCACATGTGACGACGCTATGGCATCAACGCTTGACTGCAATACGTCGTTATGTCACCCATTTACTATGATTGTCTGCGGTCCAACGCAGTGCGGTAAAACTGAGATGATAAAAGCGTTAATAAGAGATCCCTATGCCATTACTCCCCCTCCACAGAGAATTGTGTACTGCTACAGTGCGTGACAAGATGGGTATAACGATTTGGCGAAAGAAGTTGAATTTAAAGAGGGTGTGAATGTTGAACTAGACAGAAGTTGCAGAACATTGGTGGTGCTCGACGATTTGATGAATAAATGCGACGAAAATGTAGCTGACCTATTTACAAAACGTTCTCACCATGAGAATTGTAGCGTAATATTTGTCGCACAAAATATGTTTCACAAGTCTCGCAATCAACGCGACTTATCGGTTAACTGTCACTACATGGTATTGTTTAAGAATCCCCGTGATGCGTCATCCATTCGTTCTTTATCTAATCAGATGTACCCAGGCAATACAAATTATTTGATCGAATCATATAAGGACGCTACACGCGAACCTCACTCATATCTACTCCTAGATTTGAAACAGACGACACCTGACAATATCAGACTTCGTTCATCTGTTCATCCGAAGGAGGGGTGCTACGTTTACAAACCTAAGAAAAATGGCATCACGTAAAATGGAACGCCATTTACCTATGCTGCAATATTTGGCTAAAGTAAAGCCTTCAATCAGAAATGATGTAATCAAACAGTGTTCAAACGAATTGGTGGATGTACTATGCGAATCATGCCTAAACGTATTACGTGGGAATGATCATCTCACTAAAATACGATACAAGCAGCTGAGTAAATACAAAGCGAAAATGCGTATGCTGACTAGTCGCGGTGTGCCCTATGCACGTAAAAGAAAATTGCTACAAACAGGCGGATTTTTAGGTGCCTTATTACCAGCGGTGATCGGTACGCTAGTGCCATTAATTTGTAAACTGTTCACGTGAAAAGATGGAACATTCACGTAAAATGGCACTAGTTCCTCACGAATTGATAGGTAATTTAAATGAACAGAGTAAAATATCATTGCTACAGACAGATCCATCGATACGTAAAGCTATTAGTCTCGACAACGAGATATCCAATATATTAACCAGACACGATCTGACTGAAAATGAAAAAGCAAAATCATATTCGCAAGTATTGGATAAGCATAGGCATTACTATCAGCAATCGCAAGGACAACAACAACAACAATATCAACCATTACCTCTACAACCCATAACTAACTACGATGCACTGCCAGCACAAATACTTGAACGTACGATGAGGGGAATACCAAAAACGTACAGGACAAAAGCCAGCGGAGTAATTGATATTTTACGTTCGGTTCCTGAACGTTTTCACGTTAATGATTTGGGCGAAGTGACAATAGAGGGTACGTTTTTCCCAAAAAGTAATGTACTCGACCTGCTTACAAATGTAGTAGCGCATGGTCGTAAACCTCTTATGGCTGGTATGCGTGATCAAGCAGAGGGAAAGTTTCCTAATCTGTTACGCGACCTAAACATACCCCGCAGATTTGTAGGGCAAGAGAAAACGATGAGACAGATATATAATGGTGCAGAAAAGGATGTTAGCGCCAGTGAGTACACGTCCACACCTGCGAGCAAAAGAATACGTAGAAAGAGTTCTCTAGCGGCCATCAGGAAGAAAAAGTGACATCCAATTCCGGTGTGGGTAAATTTAGATAAGTCATGAATGATGCTAAATTGGCTAAAGTATATTTTGATCCGAAACATTACGCGTCTTTTGGTGGGAAAGAAAAGCTATATAATGCATTCAAAGGTAAAATACCTCGCAACTACATCGACAAATGGTTAAAACACCAAGAAGAATATACCCTACACAGACCGCGGAGAACAAAGTTTGAAAGGCGAAAAATAAGAGTTTCAGCCGTTGATGAACTATGGCAGGCAGATCTATGCTCGATGGGCATGCTGGCAAAAGAGAACAATAATGTGTTATAATTGCTATGTGTAGTTGATGCCCTTTCAAAATATGCATGGCTGGAATGCCTGTTTAGTAAAACGTCGTCGGCAGTCAAGAAAGGGTTAGAATCAATATTGGAGCATACTGTGCGTCGCCCACACGCTATTCAAACAGACAAAGGGGGTGAGTTCATAAACCGTGTAATGAAAAAATATTTGAGAGATAATGGAATACATTTCTACACTTCTCAAAATGAAACAAAAGCTGCAATGGTAGAGCGTTTTCAACGCACGCTGAAGGGACGAATATACAGATACATGACGCATAAAAATACACGAAAGTATATCGATGTATTACCCAGTTTAGTCGCGGCGTACAATAACACAACGCATTCCAGTACGTGCATGGCTCCTACCAAAGTCGACCGTAGTACAGAGTTAATCGCCTGGAGAAATATATATGGAAAGAAGACGAAGAAACGTTCCAAATCTAAAAACAGCCCTACTCAAGGCGACCAGGTTAGAATATCGCAAGCAAAAATGCCATTTGAAAAAGCATATCACGGGCAATGGAGTCGCGAATTGTTTAAGGTGCATGAGGTGCTTACAGACAAATATCCATACTTATATAAATTAGAAGACTATGGAGGTGACCCGATTATTGGTACTTTTTATCGCGATGAGATACAGCAGGTGATAGAAGAAAATGATAAAGAGTATGCCGTGGAAAAAATACATAAAAGTAGAAAAAATAAAAAGGACAATGCGAGTATCTGGTAAAGTGGCTCGGTTACACGGATAAGTTTAACACGTGGGTTAATGAACTAAGCACTATACATCATTGACAATGGATGAATATATGGAGAGAAGATCGGATCAGAGCATGTGGCAAATGTTGGGTTCGCGAGTACCGAAAGAAGAAATAGTATACCTAGCTCAAATTATAATAATTTATATCATAATCATTACGTGTATCGTGAATCTGAGTATACAAAATGGGCAATCAGGCATATGGATATCGCTTTTGAGCGGATGTCTAGGGTATATAATGCCTAGTCCGCGCATAAAGACGGCCATACATCATTCAACTCAGAATGAACGAGGATCAGTTTTACATAATGCTTCCGAGCAATAGAAGTACCCAGTTCTTTCCAGACAATAATATATCAGAGTTTCGAACACGTCTGCAAACTCCATTAACATTAGATGGGGAATGGGAAGTGGGCTTCTCGAGTGTGTTATAACCGAGGAGTTGGCTTACTATTGCGAAGGAAAGTTTTGTACAAATGTACGCATTTACTAAGAAGAAGATAAAGAAGAAGAAGAAAAAAGATAGCGTTGCGTCAGAGGAAATTAGCAAAGATGTCACCAGTACGTCAGAAATAGAAAAGACATCGGCTTTTCCACTAGTTTTAAAAGATGGTTTCGGCAATCCACGTACTTGCGATCAGGGAAAACGGTTAGGAAATGCTCGGGGAAAAGATGCGCGAAAGGATAAAACAAATAATAACGGAAAAAAACGTTTACGTAGAAGCGAAAATTATTATTATGTGCAAACAGAAGCTCCATTTATCAATGTACCGAAAGGGTACTATGCCGTAAAAAATATGGTAGACTATCTAAATAGCCATATAGAGAGCAAGACAAGATTTAGACACAAAAAAATATTTTTCAATTTTTACTTGCATCGCGCGAATCTAGTTTCTCTCATGGTTAAAGATAATTACGCTATATGTTTAGGTAGAGATGTAGCAAATTTAATCGGATTCGAAGGAAGAAATAAACATATGGGCCCTATAGACTTTAAAGAATCATTTCGTTCAAATCGTGAGGGTGGTCCTACGACCGCGTATATATACTGCGACGTAGTCTCACACAGCGTGGTAGGCGATACTTCCGCACCGCTACTCAGAGTGATACCCGTTTCTAGTACAGATGGAGGAAAAGATATATGTCGGTGGACGTTTCCTGATATTCAATACCGTACTGTGTCAAAGAACTACATCGATACTATTGGAATACTTATAACGTATAGAACTGGTGATAATATACCAATCAAGGACGGAGCATCACCGAGTGTACTCTGTTTGCATTTCAGATGACGATGACAACGATAATGAGAGGGACGTTAAGAGGGTCGATTAGAGGAAGAACGAACGCACCAGCGCTGGCTCATTACTATGCGAGTCAAGCGGGTCATGGACGTATTCCAGTTTTTGTAGGTGCACGATACCAATCAGGACATGGACTCGGTAATATCTTAGGTGGACTATTACGTTCAGCAATACCTTTCGCAAAAAATGTGGATAAATCTATAGGTAAACAAGCTCTTAGTGCTGGAATCGGACTAGCCGAGGACCTAATGGCTGGAAAAAATGTTAAAACGGAATTAAAATCGAGAGCAGGTGGTGTTGCCAGGTCTTTGATACCAGAAGCTGTAACAGCGGTGCGTGGTGACTTAAGACCACCTCACCCTAAACGTAAAAAGAGGAATAATACACGTAATGCTCAGTCAATGCGTGCGATACCAAAGAGGAAGGGTCACAATAGACGTCAGAGAAAACAAGCTGATATCTTTAATTAACAAACAACATGGCACTTAATCAGATCTGCAAGTGCTCGAAGAGCGAATTAGACATTTTTCAAACGCGTCCCATAGTGACGACATTGGAGTCTGCAAAATGGGAACTGTTTCAGCCTGTATCTAGTTTATCAGATAGTGGACCGATCGAGTTTTACGTCAGTGGGTCTGCTGATAGATATTTAGATCTTATGCAATCTTATCCTTTGATTAAAGTTAAGCTAGTAAAGCTAGATCGAAATGGTGATGAAAAGACACTCGAGGCGAATGACCTGATAGCTCCTGCGAATAATCTTTTGCATACAATGTTCTCACAAGTGGATGTTTTTTTGAATGGAAAGCGTGGCAGCGAATCGAACGAAAATTATGGTTTCCGCTCGTACATCGAGGCGTTACTAAATTATGGCAGCGATACCGCATCCTCGCATCTACAACTTGCTGGATGGAAAACAGATGATGCCGGCGAATTTGATAATATCGCCGATACTAACTTAGGTTTTCAAGCATGTAGAAGAATGATGGAGCAGAGTAAAACAGTGCAATTAATAGGCCGCATACACAGCAATATGTTTCTGCAGGACCGATTCCTGCTCAGTTCCGTTGATTTAAGAGTACGCCTACAGAGGAGTAAAGATGCATTCGCCATTATGGCCGCGGAAGGAGTCAGGCCTAAATTGAAAATAATGTCGGCTAACTTATTTGTACGCAAAGTTACTTCGCAATGATTGTTGTATGTGTATATCGTGCAAACAAATCAGAAGTTATAGTTTGCATTAATTGAGATACAAATATTTACGTTAGCAAAATAAAAAAATAAGAAAAATAGGCCTCTTTTTTAAGGGGCCACCAATAAACCAAAATTATGTTACATACACCCACACACAAACGGGTACATAAAAAATACGCACACACGCATGCACGCACGACGTACACGCATAGGGGACAGGGAAAAAGGGATCACGGGTGACAAGGGGCATGCGCATAGAACCACACGCGCATCGTTACACACGTATCGTAACACGCGTGAGGGTATACGCAGTACGTGCATGTGTTGGTGCATCAGGTGCGTGTGTGTGGGTACGTATGCGAAAAAAGAAGAAGGTAGGACACCCTTGTGGATGATGGATCAGTAACAGATTTACAATGATACAGATGCATTCAACCACATATTCCACCATGGGTGAAGCCTTTCGTCGTGGTACATACCAACGACATTATTAGTTCGCGAGGACACAGGCGTTGACAAAATCTAAAATCGCATGACCTTAAAGCGAATGAAGCGGCCATGTTTAACGTTAATATGAGTAATGCGCGAACACGTCATAAATATGCATAAATCACTAGCGCTCAAAACGCGATATTCTAATAATTACCCAGGGGAATTAATACATATGTCCACTCAGCTAAGAACTAGGAAACGATACGATATTGTATCCAGAGCACAAAGCCGTACGCATTCGCAACTACAAAGTGAAATCTCCTGGCGATTAGGTGATAATTCAATAGTAATTTTGAATATTTCTAAAACCCCACATAGTACGAGACTTGAGGTACGTTCTTTCATTATTAACACATGGTATGTTTGTCATTCAAGCTTGATCTCACGGCTATTCGAGACATATGGTTAAATCATATGCAACAAAAATTCTTTTTTAGCATAAGAACGCTCTACATACAATTCTATAAACGGTACCCTCAGAGATATAATTACCACATTTTAACCATCGTATCTAAAACGATTGACGTTATTGCAAAGTATTTACAAAAAATTTGTGCGTATTGACGGTTAAAAGTCAATCAAAATATTCAACAAAAATAGTTTTATTAATAACGTTAGCGACGTCAAATTAATTAAAAAATATTCAACAGTTTTTCTGTATGGTATCGATAGAAAATGAGATATAGATTCATCGGTGAAAGGGTTAACTTCTTTTTAACCCAGGATACAATCCATTACCACCATGTCTTGGTTACCATTCCAACCGTACATACCATTAATACATTATTTTTAATATTTTGTTGCTAATCTGTCTAGTAGCTGTTGCTTACTAACAGCTTGCGGACAGTCACTAAATATTTTACAGTTTACTAATAACGTTAGCGACGAAACAGTCAAATTATTTTCAAACATCAATACCGTAATTCCTCATACATCCTCAACCTCTTACGACCTCCATTATCGGAACACCTCTTAAACTCTATTATTTTACACTATCATACATTACTCCCTTATTATTTTTACAATGGTAGATAACCACGGAGGGGGGGGGGGGGCGCGCCGCCACTACGTTCAAACGTAAAATACACAACTTTTATACTTTTAAGGGTTAACTCATTCAAAATAATAGAACATTCCAGTGTTGCAGATTCTCAAATACGTGTGCGGCTGTTCGTCATTGTTATCGAGAAAAATGCGTGTCGCTGTTCGTCATTGTTCTCTAGAATGCGTGTGCCCCTGTGCGCCATTGTTCTCAACATTCCATTCCTCAAGCTTTTCTTTTGTTCTCCTGAAAAACCCATTGTTCTCGAAGACCCCCTGCTGTGGAGAACAATAACGAACAGCCCCACCCTTAACTACTAGCGTTGGAATTCGCCCTACTCGGACCCCGCAAATACAAAACCAGGAGAGGACGTCATTGCATAAATCTGCTAAGTGTGCTGCGATGTGATCTCAAGAAAGCAGGACTCGGTACACTCAAGTCAAGAATGGACCTGAGGAAGCTAAGGATTTCGTCTGGCGGACAAGACACAGTGGACAAAAGCGAAGAAGGACTTATTGCAACTGTAGGATGTTTCTACTACTACAGTCGCAGAATACAGTAATCATACATACATATGTTTATCTAATAATTGATGGCGGCCATTTTGGAAACTCGCCACCATTTCCCTAACAGTATAAATCTGTGATGGCCCTATGGCTAAGAATCTTTCTTAGGATATGCGCACTAAGACGTGCCGAGGTTGTGTACGGCGACCCTCGCGGAACTGGTCTATGCACACTATTGTTTTTGGTCCACATAAATAAGTCAGGACATATGCTATATGATTAGGCGATTCGCTGACGGTTGTGTATTCTACCGAAAAATTGATGACCCGAAGGACGGCAAGGCACATCAATAAAGTATAAAGATGTCAGGTAACTAAACTTCCACTCTTTGGTATGCGCCTCCGACTAGCAAACTACAACATGATGTGCCTAACCATAGGAAAACCCCAGACACCTGGACTCTACGTTAAAAGGAAAGAGTCTAACATGTTTAAGCATTTAGGCGCTAACATAACAAATGACTTAAGCTTGAACAAACACATTACAGAGCTTTGCAACAAATCGTACATGACTTTAAGACTAGTGAGGAGAAATATATCATTCTGATCTTAAGAACCCAAACTTCAAGTATACATGTGACTGATTGCGTCCCTTTTTGAATATGTAAGTCCAGTTTGGGACCCTCATCAAATGATTTTTCAGAAAAGATTAAGACACGTGCAGACACGTGCATCTGGATTTATCACCTCAGACAGTAGTTACAAACCAGGAAGTATGCCAAATATAGTTGACTACTTAAGCTCCCACCTTTGATAGACTAGTAAGATTAACGAGTTAATCAGAAGCACACAGCATATCTAAGCTAGCTACTTGATGAATGCACTGTGAAAATGTTCTCTGGATTTATCGCCGTAATAAACCAAGATCAAGGCCAAGATGGATGTGAATGGCTTCTATTTGCAGCAGACCGCAGAAATATAGAAACATTCTATGTTTGGTGCTGGCACAAAATGCTACGCATTTCCTGAATATAAATGAAAACGATCAAAGCATGCCCTCACTCAGGTGACTGGAGCACTTGACTGGAGCACTGAGTCTGCTCAATGAAATCAAGCAATGAATCCTACACTACTTTGGACACATCTGCCGATTGTACAGTGCACGTATAGAGAAAGGTTTAATGCAGGGGAGAGAGAGTGATAAAGAGACGAATCCAAGCAGTTTGTTAATACATGGCAATGCCGTCATACTCAAGTACGTTACATGTAGGTTGACGACACAATCCCTCCCTCCCCCTCCCTCCCCTCCGCCTCCCTCTCCCCTTCTCCCTCTCCCTCCCCCTCCCACCCCCTTTCCCTCTTCCTCCCCTCCCTCTCCCTCTCCCTCTCTCCCTCCGTCTCCCCTCCCTCTCCTCTCCCTCTCCCCCTCCTCAACCCTCTCCCCCGTCACCCCTCCCCCTCCTCCATCCCTCCCCTCCCACCTCTTCCCCTCTCCCCATCCCCTCCCCTATCCCCATCGTCCAATAAGCCATCAACTTTATGCTAACTATCTTAGATTCTTAGCTATCACAGTGACATGAAATATAGGCATAATACTGCATTAAATCCATTCAAATGAAACAAACAACATACATCCATTATTAATAAAACTGACAGTGATGAAGTTAATCACTCAATGCCAATATATGCACAGAAGGAGTTTGTATAGTTTTCTGCTAATTGAGATTCATGGAGTGCAGGAATCGATCGATCTAGCTAAAACTGGATTATGCATTGTGGAAGAATGCATAGAAACACTTTTAATTGAAATGCTTATGGAAAGACAAAATGAATTATTGGTGTCACTTACAGAGCACTTGACTGTAATAATGCCAATTCTAAATCTGCTTAGGATATTTGGCCTCTACACTCTCAGAGCGAAGGGGACACGCATTCCTGAAAAAACTGCAAATATTTCGACAATATCTTCCCAAATAACATTGTAAGTAATAGGAAAAAATCCGATATTTTTTCTGTGGACATTTTGTATCACTTACCCATTTACTATATAGAAACTACCAAAATTAAGCTCAACTATCCCTAATAGGCGAGATAACATGCATGGATTTTAAAACAGAGAATAAACTGGAATCTGAACATAGAAAGTCAGCTTACGAAGATACTTTCAATATCTTTCACGCCTTTATGCACATATGTCTACCAAAGATAAATTCCAACTTTAACAACTAGAGACTTCGAGGGAAATGTATACAATTTTCAGACAACTACACTCGTAAGCTGTTGAATATAGTGAAACCAATTTGATTGGGCGCTGTTGCTGCCATATAAGACGTACACTCCGTACAACTTGACGGGCTACTAAATGTTTGTGATGGACTTAATAACGTCACTCATGACGTAATTGGTTATGACGTAAGCCTGTGACGTAGTTTATTATAACGTCATATGATTGATAGATAGACTGGATTCCTCTATTACATGTCATTTTAAGGGAACACCACAATGGCAATCTACTATCCTCTTTATCAAAACCTTTAGAAGTAATGCAGAAATTCGTTTATATAACACTGGACCACGCAGAAAGATACATACACAATCTAATAAAAATAACGATGTGACAGCCCACATCCAAACAATTAAATTATGGAATATTACAGATACCCCTCGCATGCAACATTTAAAAGGTTAATAAAAGATATGCGTATAGGCCAATATTAGCATTCATCACCACGGCTCATGCAACTGCAAGCCAGGACGAGGGAGGCTATATGGGATGCATGATCCAACTACCACTGATCATGGCCGTAGACAAGTTAAAATTGTTTACTTTTTTGTTTGTTGAGAGGGTGAGGATGGTGGGGACACCTAATCAAAACCAAAAAAGGTGGTTAGTAGGTGGACACAGATGTGTGTGGGTGGGGGTGGGGGGGGGGGCGGCGGAGAAAATTTCGAAATCTAGATGACCTCAGACCTCATGGAAAATCCTAAACCTCAATTGACTTGATTTATGAACTTTTCACCTTTTAAACTTATTTAAATTTTTTTTCCTCACAAAACACACGCCTCCACCTATAAAAATGTGGACGGGACCATGCGTTTTCTACGACCATGCTTAACTCGGATAGACACATCCTGTGGCCATGACAGCTCTTCCATATGCCCGTGATCTAACTGTGCCAGACTAAATATCTGCTTTTGCTTCAAGCGACTGCTACCAGTCGTTCCTGATACAGATAGATAGTATTGGATTTGAAAGGAATAATATAATATCAGTGATGCTAATGTTTAACCCTTTCATGACTAAATTTGGTCAAGAAAATCACAACATTTCCTTATTGAATACCCATTTTCAGGCCCAGGGAAGACTATTTTTTGGAAATTTGCCACTCAGTGGCAAATTTTCTAAAGTAGTCTTCTCTTGGCCTGCAAATGGGGATTTCTCAAGAGAACTGCAGAGGCCGGTTTGGGCCGACTTCGTCAAGAAACGGTTAAAATAAGTATACAGTTAATAGAGTTAATACTACAATACAACGGAAATGAGAAACACTATACCACACTGGGTTCCGATTCCCGCACCAACCAGTCCACTCCACCGCAACTGCCCTTCCCCATTTATGTGTATAATGTATTGTACTGTCTTTTTCTTCTTCTTTTCGATCGCTGGTATCACACTTGGAGAGCCGTTCTCAAGATGAAATCTGCGGTTTTCTGCAGTTCTTCCACAGGCCCATACAGCTTTTCAAGAAAAGAGGTTGACAAAGGCCAGATCTCTTCTCTCAGCAGCTGATACGTACTGCAACATTGAAGTATGTGCTCTGTTGTCTGTTCTGCTTCTCCACAAGGACAAGCTGGCGATGTCGTAAGGTGGAACCGCCTGTACATATGTTGGATTAGTCTGTTGTGTCCAGTTCTGAGACGAAAAATGGTCACTTTCTTCGGCCTCGAGGGATGATGGTAGGCATCTTCTGATTGAGGTGTTCTATAGAGTGACTTGATGATAGTCTTCATCACTGTATGGGTAACCATGTTTTCTGTCTGATTCTCTTCTGCACCCACCTTTGCCATCTTGTCTGCTTCCTCATTTCCTTGGACTCCACAGTGTGAGGGGATCCACTGCAATGCTATCCGAAAGCATTTGATGGTTTGTAGTGCTTCTTATTGTACTGTTAATATAATATTAGTACTGTATCATATGTATTGAAAGTAAATGTTTTGTTTTATGAAAGGGTTCATTGCTCTACAGGAACTGCCTTTGATTGACCGCCTGTTGTTAACATGTAAAACACTTTATGTATGAATAATATAACTTTATTTATGGCTTCGTTTGCTCTGCTCAATTTGTGGATGGCCATTGTCGACCTCAACTGTAAACCAAACGAGGACCTACATACAGTCCTAAATTTGTAGATACATCAGCTTCTAAAGACACTGGTGTAGCCAGGAATAGCAACCAAAACAAAATCCTATGTTAAGGATCCACTTGTTACAAAGATGTCTGAACAACAAAAAATACTGCGACTACACATTGATTAAAGCTGTCAAAATGAACTCCAAACTGAACAAAGACAGAATAGTAATAAAATCATGCACCAAATCAGTGAACGATAGAAAGGACTCGCCATCAAAAGAGCAGATGACTGGTAAACTAGATCATTTCCACTGGTGGTTGTCGTACACTATTCAGAGGAACCGAAGCATTAAAGATCAGCACTCCACAACAACCACTTGCTGTACATGAGTATGATGTTCACTCCATCGACTCTGATCAGGGAAATGGTGGAGCAATTAAGGAATTGTTCAAAGAACAGTTCAGTGGCACGGAAAACGAGTCTCTACTCGCGTTTGGAGGCCATCCACGGCCCATGCAAAATCCTATAACAGAAGCATTGTTATAAAGGCTTTAATGTCACGAATTGGCGGACGAATGGACAGGCATGCGGGCCTGACAGCATTAATAACTAACTCCTTAAATATACATATAATACCATCTCAATACACGTCATCAACCCTGCCTTTGAACAACCACCCCATCCCTATCGATGCTGTAGGAGAAGGTACACTCATTGCACTCCCAAAACCTAGGAAACCACCTGGACCTCTTTCCAATAGTGCTTTTGAACAGCATTCAAAAGTTTCTATCAAATGTGACACTCTCTCGTACCTGACGTACGTTTGGCAAATTTACTTGAAACTGGCAGAGTGGTTAAAAGAAAAAGAGAGGACGTAGCTGTGCTAAAATAGTCAGTGCACAACAAATGTTGATATCAGTAGTACTATCAACGCATTGGGGCATCTATAAGATGAGAATCGACATGCCATATGGATTCGATACCATCAAGAGAAAAAACATCCAGTTTCTCCATCAAGTTGGCTGCGATAATGACGAACTATGTCTGGCGAGAATCTTTAATATTGGCAAACACAAGACTAAATGTTCACGTCAAATTAACGATTTCAGTGCAGTTTGAAACATCAATAGGATCACCACAGCGAGATGGTTTATCACCAGTATGTTTCCCTTGCTACCTCGCCACAGCGCTATCATCTGCTCGAGAACACTTCAGAATACCAGACCATCCAATAGCAATGATAGGTATGCCACTAGAGAAAAGGTAGGCAGATGATAGTGACTCTATCAACTAGGAAAATGTTCCTCTTGAACCACTGGTTCCAACAGCTGCAGAACAGCTAAGGGATACCTATCTGACACACACAGAAATGCATGATGACGTACCAACACCCCGCCCCTACCCCCACGACCACCACCATTTCCACCCTCACACACCCTTCCCCAGCATGTCCACCCCAACACACACACGCATACACACACGCACACACGCACGCACGCACACATGCACGCACGCACACACACACACACACACACACACACGCGTGCACACACCATTGAAGCACGGGGAAGCGGAGGAAAAAGCGGAATCTTTGGTTCCCTCCCCTTCAAATCTACTGACATTTGAACTGGCTGTGTACCGGAAATATCGTCTTGCAGTCCCATTTGAAGTTCTGGATTCAAGAAAATCAAGATGCAGCCATATAATGCAGCATGTGCTCCCACAATGCAGTGCAACTGAAACGGCTGGGACGATAAAAAATTAAAAAATCTTGAACAAAATTGAGATGCATGTCACCGCAAACATCTGCAAGCGTTACATATTATCGCTGCCCACACATTCTAATATCAAATGCAGCCCTCTACAAACGGTGACGCAGAGCACTATCCTTTGTGGGTAGCACATCAACGATGGTCTATGTTCGGACATGTCCTTCGAATGCCAGCAAATATACCCGCTCAGAAGGCACTATAATTTGCAGTGGCAGGTTCCAACAAGTATCAGGCACGCAAAGCACATCACACAACCATCAACTTGCTAAGTGTTTTACGATCAGGCCTCAAAGAACGTAATCTAGGGCCAGAAAAGACGAGGAAGTCCCTAAAGAAGCTCAGGACGCTTGCAGTCGATACGACATAGAGGAGCAGGTTGAAGACAAACACGATGCAGCTGAAATAAGTATTCACTTTATAATGATCATCATCATCATCATCATCATCACCATCATCATCATCATCATCATCATCATCATCAGTAGTATAGGGTGGCGCTGGTCGTTATTGTTCTTCCCAGCAGGAGGTCTTCGAGAACAATGGGTTTTTCAAGAGATCAAAGGAAAAGCTAGTGGAATGGAATGTTGAGAACAATGGCGTCCAGCGGTACACACATTCTAGAGAACAATGACGACTATAACGTCACGTTTTCTAAAAAACAATGGCGTCCAGCCGCACACGTATTTGAGATCTGCATCACTGTGGAATGTTCTATTATTTTGAATTAGTTAACCTTTAAAAGTTTAAAAGTTGTGTATTTTACGTTTAAACGTAGTGGCGGCGCGCCCCCCTCCGTGGTTATCTACCGTTGTAAAAATAATAGAGCTTGATGAGTGATAATAGTAGAGAGTAATGTAAAATAATATAGTTTAAGAGGTGGTCTGATAATGGAGGTCGTAGGAGGATGAGGAGGAGGAGGAGGAGTTTGAGGATGAATGCAATGCCAGCCAGCTGGTCTCTGCCCAGCGCTGTTCTCTGCGCGTATTTAAGCACGCCTGTCTAGTTCGCTGTCGCTATTTGTGCTTTTATAAAGAAACGTATAGAGATTTTAAGATACTAATTCTTAAAAACATTTTATATTAACGAGGAGTAAATTGCGTTAAAGACATAACAAAATGGCAGATAATTTAAGCGCCGATATTAAAGAATGTGAAGATGCTGTTAATGTGATTTTGCAGCAGATGTGTGACGCTGATGCAGCAAGATTAAACGTGGATCTATCCAATTCACCTGAGGAAGATGTGGATCACCTTTTAAATCTGGGTTCTATGTTGTATG
This sequence comes from Chaetoderma sp. LZ-2023a, assembly GCA_034401795.1. Lineage (NCBI taxonomy): Eukaryota > Metazoa > Mollusca > Caudofoveata > Chaetodermatida > Chaetodermatidae > Chaetoderma > Chaetoderma sp. LZ-2023a. The sequence goes on from CM067359.1 coordinate 171,948,704, forward strand.
AACCCAACTTTTCAATTCCGCACATATCTGATGAACATAACGACGTAGCATTACGCGAAGTCATTCCTGAACTGTCTGATACCGATGCTGATTTTTTCAATCATTTGGACGATTTATACGATTATGATGTAATCATACCTGAGCAACCTGCTTCTATCGATGATCAAACCATACATACTATAACTGAACAATCTATTCCTGATCTGAGTACTGTACCATCATCATTTGTTAATTATCCTCATAACGTATGTGACATAATTGATTCTAATTATTCGACCGATATACGTGATGGACACGATCTAAATTTAATTGACATTGTGCCTTTCACTAATGACCTATCTCAGGATTTAGTATGCCTTCTTAATGATTAAGATGTAAATTTATTCTACGTTGCATCCCTTCTTGACTTTCTTGTGCCTTCATCTAATGACCTATCTCAGGATTTAGCATATCTTCCTAATGATTCTGACCTAAATTTATTTGATAACGCGCCAGTTCCTGTACGTATTGAGCCTACTGCTAATGGCATATCACAGGATTTAGCAAGCCTTCCTAATGATTACGACCTAAATTTATTTGATAATGCGCCAGTTCCTGTATGTATTGAGCCTTCTACTAATGACATATCGATGGATTTATCATGCCTTCCTAACGATTCCGACCTAAATTTATTTGATACCATGCCAGTTCCAGACTGTATTGTGCCTTCTGCTAATGACATATCACTGGATTTAGCATGCCTTCCTAACGATTCCGACCTAAATTTATTTGATACCATGCCAGTTCCAGACTGTATTGTGCCTTCTACTAATGACATATCACTGGATTTATCATGTCTTCCTAACGATACCGACCTAAATTTACGTGATGATGTGTCGGTCTGTATCACGCCTATGGCTAATGACTTATCTCTGGATATAGCATACCTTCCTAACGATTCCGCTTATCGCATTGATGATCCTACTCATCAACGTCTTATTGACACGTGTGCAAATCATTCGACAGATGAAATTAGTCTCATCACTGAGGAAATCAGTCGCTGTATATCAGAAAATATAGTGCTTACAGATGATCTACTTAATCATTATTTGCAATGCGTTCACCGCGAGCACGCACAAATCGGAGGGTCGGTAGTTGATTATACTGACTATATATCTGTGGAGACTGTTTGCAAATACAGCAGTAAAAAGTTTCATCTCGAAGGTACTGAATATAATGTATCTTTTAAAAGTTATCCTATGGCCGATACACCACTTTCTCATTCTGAGTTCGTGTCAGGCATCTTTCAATCTTTGCTCGATACATATAGCGAATATAGTAATATTCAGCCGAATGATCACGTGAGAATCGAGTTGATTCACCCTTCTTTGGAAATGCCAATAGCGATGGATTTTAGGCTATGGAATGAAATTACGCCTGACATAATTTTAGAATCAGTGGAAAAAGTCATTCAGTCAAATACTGATTGTAGGTTATCAGAGGGATTTGAACTTCACATTTTACGTGTAGAGGACTACAACTCGGGTGGGCGAAATGATACTCTCCTAGATGGGAGTGATTCTAGACATGTAAATTTATTAAATTTACATTCATCTGATTTAGATGCGTACATGCCTATAAAAAAATGTATTATACCTGTATGCATCGAATATTCATTTTGTTTCGCGGCAGGAATATTTTTAGGAATGAAATATATTGAAAAAATGAACAAATTAATCTCTGCAAATGAATGGCAAAATTTGATATGTAATAATACATATTTGACGCATATGGCGCATGAATATCATACAGCTTGTAGTATTCCTGTACGCAAAATTAATAGTACTGATTGGAACAAATTTCAGGAACATTTTCGCAATAAATTTTCTATTCAAGTCTACTCAGAGTCAACGTATGAACGCCTATTCGGTAGCGATTCCCCGAGTTTACCACGCATACATCTTATGCATTCAGAATGTGATAGTCATATATCCTTAATCACGTCTATGGCTGCATTTCTTATGGTACGTAATTACTGTACGCAGTGTAATGTGTCATACTCTAATGATCACTCATGCTCTGCACACTGTCGTAGTTGTCAGACACCTTATTCTGATAAAGGATCTTCCACTTCTACAGACGCTACGCATAAGATAATGTGTACTGATTGTCATCGTAAGTTTTATAACCGTCAATGTATGTCGAACCACCTCTCTAATGGGACCTGTGAAATGGTTAGGGCGTGCCGCCACTGCTTCAGTCGCATACGTAAAGATGATGATGAACACGTATGCGGTATGACAAAATGTCATGCGTGTAAAGAAAAGTATGTTATTACTGAAAATCATACGTGTTATCATAAAGTAATTGAAGAACCTATGTCATTATCCCATGCACGCTCTATGCATACGAATGCTGACAATTGTAGTTACGAATGTTTTCAAAAATACATCATTTACGATACAGAAACATATTTATCGCCTATCGACAGTAGCAATACTAATATTCTAGCCGAGCATAAAGTCAATCTCGTGGTTGCCAACATATGTTGTGATGCGTGCCTCGAGCAACAGCTCGAAGACGATTGCTCTACATGTCATCGAGGTACGAATTATGGATATGTTCGCTTTCAGGGGTTAGACGTGGTGGATCAGTTCATTAGATGGCTGACACATGTTAAAGTTGCGAGTGATGGTAAACGAATCGATAGAAAATATATTTTCTCTGACTACTTGGTGATTGCTCACAATGCTCGTGCCTATGATTCTCTTTTACTCCTTCAATGCATTTGCAAAGCCACTAATATGCATCTTAAACCTTCAAATATTATCATGCGCGGTCGTTCAGTTCTCTCATTTGACGTAGGTACTATTCAGTTTATTGATTCCATTAACTTTTTTCCCCTTTCATTACATAAGGTGGGCGATGCTTTTAATCTTGCTGTTCGAAAGGAGACATTTCCCCATCAGCTCAGCATGCCTCAATATTGGGGTACGGGAATACACTTTCCCGAGAGGGAGATATTCTGTCCACAAAATATGAATGCGAATGAATTAATTGAATTTGATCGATGGTACAACGAGCAGATATCTAGACATGAGTGCTACGATGTCGATAAAAATCTTATCGAATATTGTAATGATGACGTAACCGTATTACGTTTAGCCATGTCTAGATTTAAGACTTTATTTTCTGAATCGATGGATGACCAAAACCCATTTGTGACAGGGATAACGCTAGCGGGAGCATGTAATGCGGCCTATCGCGCTTTATGGCTTCGACCTGAGAGCGTACAGACTATACCTGATTTCTCACTAAGAGCAAAACGTGCTTATAGTATTTTGGGTGTAGAATGGATGGAATGTGTCAGTCAATGTGAAGGTCGCCAAATCGTGCATGCGCTAAATGGCGGTGAACAGAAAATATGCGGACATTATGTGGATGGAATTGATGTATCTGAAAATATTCTTTACGAGTTCTTAGGTTGTAAATTCCATGGACACGAATCTGCTTGTTGCGGTGATAAGCGTGATATGACACATACACCATATGGCGATCAGACATATGAAGAAGCATATTCTGCGCTTCAATGTCGCATTTCTTTATTTGAATCACGTGGATATATGGTGAGAATTATGTGGGAATGCGACTTTAAGAAACAAGTCACTGATTCCTCCGAGCTAATTGAGTTTATCACTGAATTGGACTTAGCACACCCAATATCACCACGTGATGTGCTATTCGGCGGTCGTACATCCGCGAATCATTTATTTATGGAAGCGGATGAGCATACCACACTCGAATATTTAGACTGCGTTTCCATGTATCCTTCAGTGATGAAACAATGTTGTTTCCAGAAGGGTCGTATACGGTTCTAAGAGGCGGTGACTTGAGTGATAAGATGGTGCATGACTTCTTTGGTCTTATTAAATGCAAAGTCCTTCCACCTCGTGATTTATACTTTCCCATGCTACCTGCTCGAATAAATTCACGCCTCATGTTTGTATTATGCGACGAATGCGCAAGAAACGAACAATCTTCTGTATGTGAACATACGGAAGAACAGTGCAGTTTATGTGGAACATGGACCACTCCAGAGTTACAGCCAGCTATACACAATGGTTATGTCATTAAAAAAATGGCATTATCATGCGTCATCGCAATATGAGCCACATGGCGACAATGGGTTATTTTCAGAATACATTAACCGTTTTCTGAAAATTAAGCAGGAAAGTAGCGGTTATCCTGATTGTGTCGGTAGTGAGAGTGAAAAGGCGAATTACGTGGATGACTATTATAAACATGAAGGAATACAACTCGACCATGTCAAAATATCATATAACCCGGGTTTGCGCTTTGTCGCTAAATCTTGTTTGAATATTTTGTGGGGACGATTTTCTCTTCATGATCATAAAAAGAATAGCATGATATCAACACGTAAAGGTCTACTCTCCCTTCTGAATGATAAAAGTAAAACTGTAGGCTCCATTACATTCCTGAACGATAGTCTTCTAATGGCCTCCTATTCGGTCAATGATGAGTACGTTCAGTCACCATTAAATACCAACTGTATTCTTGCATCCTTCGTGACAGCCTATGGCCGAATAAAACTGTACGAAATCTTCTCCTTACTTGGATGCCGCATAGCCTGTCATGATATGGATTCGGTGGTATTTAGTACACGTGAAGGTGAGCCGACCATTCAAGATCGAAGTGGTTATCTAGGTTCTTGGATGAGTGAAATCCCCTCCGATTACGAATTAACAAGATTTTGCACACGGTCCAAAAAAACTATAGTTATGAAATGAAGCGTCACAGTGATCCATCGATCGTTAAACAGGTGACGAAGGTTAAAGGTTTAACGCTTGGTACCCCACAATCAAAACAAGGTAATTTTGATACAATGAAAAAATCCATTGATCAAATTATAAACGATGGTGGAATCACGGATAGTAATAGCGTACTATTAAGCTATCCATCAACGATCATGTGCACCGATCATTTTAGAATTCTTTCAGTAAATAGCAGTAAGATTTTCAGACCCGTCTTTAAAAAACGTATTTTGAAACTGGGAGAATTATCATCAGTACCATACGGTTACACTAGCATAATATAAATAGCAACAGTCCACTTTTTTCAGTCAGTATGTAAACAATGTCAGTGTCATCCATGTCCGCCGAGGCCGCACTAGCTGCTCGCACTATGATATCAAATATTGCTAGTCTGTGTGACGGTGATAAGGATAAGATGCGTATGTTGATTATGAGGAGCATGCGGTTCGCTTTAGGAGATGACAAAATTAATGCTGGAAGAATTATACTCATGTCTGAAATTAGCAAGGGTTTATTAACCGAATATGGGATAGACTTAGTGCATTGGGTTCGCGTATTATTGCTGCGAAGCTACATTAATCAATGTCTTTCTCATTCATAACTTATGCTCAGTTATCACACGCATTACAAGCCTTATATTACCGCAAAAATATTATGACTGAAAGTTGTTATCATATGCCATGAACTTACAGTCAGATAGTTTTCAAAATATTTTGTGAATCCAGCAATAATACGTGTCGACTTTGGTGTATCGACTCTCTCAGCAGTGTAATGGTTAAAAGTTGGTCGTGCACGTTATTGCTCATAAAGTGTGCGACGGTAGAAGACGGTGTCTTGTACCGCGTGAATATGTACGTTATTGATTGAACAAATGCGCTCCATAAATTCAAATTAAGCGCATCTATGTACGTCATTGTAATGCACGTGCTCCTCTGTATGCCATTGTATGCATGGTATTTACGCCAGATGTCGTTCAATCCGTATGCGACTGGTCGTTATTGTTACTAATGATATATAAATGCAGCAGTTTCACCCTATGATTATTCGTTCTCCACGATGTCGTCTGATCCTTGCTTTAAATATTTAAATCGCTCAGCGTTTTGATGTGATCTTGGTAATTCGCGTAAAGTGCGAACAATACGTTTTGGCGAAAAGTGGTGTATCGATCAACGGCAGTTTCATCCTGACGGTTATGCCACTAAACGCGATTTATATCTTAGCATAGCAGCATTTAAACAGCTGTTACAGATCATACCCGATCTTGAAGATGCTGTAAAACGTGCGTGCAAAAAGGAAGGCGTACTATTTACATATTCTTTGGACAATTCTGTTCGTATTTCTATCTGTGACGAATTTCCGTGTATTGACATACACTATTTTTTCTGCTCTGACGCAGAACCACGTGCCACACGTTGCAGATTATACCTGCAAGACAACGAGTGGGAACTATTGAAACCGAACTCGAGTAATTTTCTGGCAGCATTACCTAACTTTTACGCGCCACCCAACGTGAGCGGTGACGAGTTGTTTAGCATGATACCTCAGTGCTTTTATGGTGTGAAAAAGCGAGAACATGAATAACATTCCTACCACTAGTGATTCCGCAGAGATGTCTAATCTCGATACGCTTACTACGGACGCTATATACCTCGATGAGGTTTTAAGCGATGATGATCTAAATCTCGTCGATGACGATACCATCAAATTGTGTCACTATTGTAAAACTATGGGGCATCCACACCATTATTGCCCTACGGATCATGTGCAAATGATTAGTCAGAAATTATTCGCATCCATGCTGTGTGAAAAGATACATTCGTTGGCTGTGCGAGATTGTTACGGATGTCTAGTAAATCATCTGAGTCAACGTGAACATTCATGTTTAGGGATTGATGTTGACCATAATCTAATTGACAATTTTGAACTGTATAATGAGGCGGCATTATTAGGAATTGGCGAAGACGAATATTGTGCTCGACTAGCCTGCCATTACTATATATGCGAACATTGTACTGATCTGTACCGTATGTGTATGACGGAATGGTATAGGTACATTGTGGATGTAATATATGAAAAACAGATGTTGGCGCCATAACTATAATTAATATTAATTTATTTAGTTTTATTTAAAATTAACCACAGGTTTTAAGCATTAAAACACGAGGATAATTTTTAATAAAATCAAATACGTATTTTATTTTATTTTAAAAAATAACATAATTAATTGTTTTATTTTGTCAATCGTAGCTTTGTAAAATATGTTGTATTTGGTGGGGTTTTTTCGTATCTTTGTAACGATATGTATTATTGATGTCTGCATTAATAAAAAAGTTTTAAAATCGGATTTCGCTTGTGCAGTACTAGCACCTAGCTCTCTATCTCTTTATCTGTTGCTAGCGAATTGCAATTCACCCCCCTGCCTCCTCCGCATGCGTTGGTATGCCCGCTTTTCACTTGACAGAGGCACTTGATGGCGCATGCCATCGCCATTCTTTAGAGAAGAATGGTCCAGGTGAATGAATGATAGAGTGAGCTGAATAGCGCATACTTAAATAAAACACCGTTAGATGGTTTTTTGTTCAATTTCATGACAAAATATTCACTGAATATCGTGTTTATTTTTGTAACTATTTAAAGATGTTATGGATTCGTCGCACAAGTATCTGATGTCATAATCATACACTTAAATGTTCATAGCATTTCTGCTCCGTAGCGTGTATATGACAACACAATTCTTAAACGTACATAGCATTTCTACTACGTCACCAGTATCTGATGTCACAATCATAGCATTTCTCCTAATTTTATGATGCAATTTTTAAATGGACATAGTATTCCTCCTACGTCTCGAGTATCCGAGGTCGCAATCATAGTATTTCTCCTAATTTTACATAACAATTCTTATATGTACACAGCATTTCACCTACGAGTATCTGACGTCGCAATCATAGCATTTCTCATGATTTTACGTCACAATTCTTAAATGGTCATAGCATTTCTCCTGCATTACGAGTATCTGACGTTGCAATCGTAGCATTTCTCCTAATTTACGGGACATTCTTAAATGGACATAGCATTTCTTTTACGTCATGAGTATCCAATGTCACAATTCGTAATGTTCGCTAACCACTAAGCATTGATAATGTATTCACAGAAGAGTAACTGCATATTACATCGTAGTGACGGTTCACATGCGTCCACGTACACCTAAGGTATATATATATATGCGTCGATAACCTTCTTTGTCGTATGTGGACGCACATGTGCCGACGCAATGGCATCAACGCTTGACTGCAATACGTTGTTACGTCACCCATTTACTATGATTGTCTGCGGTCCAACACAGTTCGGTAAAACTGAGATGATAAAAGCACTAATAAGAGATCGCTATGCCATTACTCCCCCTCCACAGAGGATTGTGTACTGCTATGGTGCATGGCAAGATGGGTATAACGATTTGGCGAAAGAAGTTGAATTTAAAGAGGGTGTGAATGTTGAACTAGACAGAAGTTGCAGAACATTGGTGGTGCTCGACGACTTGATGAATAAATGCATACGCTGACTAGTCGGGGTGTGCCATATGCACGTAAAAGAAAATTGCTACAAACAGGCGGATTTTTAGGCACCTTATTATCAGCGGTGATCGGTACGCTAGTGCCATTAATTGGTAAACTGTTCACGTGAAAAGATGGAACATATGCGTAAAATGGTGCTAGTTCCTCACGAATTGATAGGTAATTTAAATGAACAGAGTAAAATATCATTGCTACAGACAGATCCATCGATACGTAAAGCTATTAGTCTTGACAACGAGATATCCAATATGTTAACCAGACACGATCTGACTGAAAATGAAAAAGCAAAATCATATTCGCAAGTATTGGATAAGTATAGGCATTACTATCAGCAAACGCAAGGACAACAACAACAATATCATCCATTACCTCTACAGCCCATAACTAACTACGATGCACTGCCCACACAAATACTTGAACGTACGATGAGGGGAATACCAAAAACGTACAAGACAAAAGCCAGTGCAGTAATTGATATTTTACATTCGGTTCCTGAACGTTTTCACGTTAATGATTTGGGCGAAGTGACAATAGAGGGTACGTTTTCCCCAAAAAGTAATGTACTCGACCTGCTTACAAACGTGGTAGCGCATGGGCATAAACCTCTTATGGCTGGTATGCATGATCAAGCAGAGGGAAAGTTTCTTAATCTGTTACGCGACCTAACCATACCCCACAGATTTGTAGGGCAAGAGAAAATGATGAGACAGATATATAATGGTGCAGAAAAGGATGTTAGCGCCAGGGAGTACACGTCTCTGCCCATGAGCAAAAGAATACATAGAAAGAGTTCTCTAGCAGACATCAGGAAGAAAAAGCGACATTCAATTCCTGTGTGGGTAAATTTAGATAAGTCATGAATGATGCTAAATTGGCGAAAGTATATTTTGATCCGAAACATTATGCGTCTTTTGGTGGGAAAGAAAAGCTATATAATGCATTCAAAGGTAAAATACCTCGCACCTACATCGACAAATGGTTAAAACACCAAGAAGTATATACCCTACCCAGACTGCGGAGAACAAAGTTTGACAGGCGAAAAATAAGAGTTTCAGCCGTTGATGAACTATGGCAGGCAGATCTATGCTCGATGGGCATGCTGGCAAAAGATAAGAACAATGTGTTATATTTGCTATGCGCAGTTGATGCCCTTTCAAAATATGCATGGCTGGAATGCCTGTTTAGTAAAACGTCGTCAGCAGTCAAGAAAGTGTTAGAATCAAAATTGGAGCATACAGTGCGTCGCCCACATGCTATTCAAACAGACAAAGGGGGTGAGGTCGTAAACCGTGGAATGAAAAAATATTTGAAAGATAATGGAATAAATTTCTACACTTCTCAAAATGAAATGAAAGCGGCAATGGTAGAGTGTTTTCAACGCATGCTGAAGTGTCGAATATACAGATACATGACGCATAAAAATACACAAAAGTATATCGATGTATTACCCAGGTTAGTCACAGCATACAAAACACAACACATTCCATTATGCGCATGGCTCCTACCGAAGTCGACCGTAGTACGGAGTTAATCACATGGAGAAATATATATGAAAGAAGACAAAGAACCGTTCCAAATCTAAAAACAGCCCTACTCAAGTCGACCATGTTAGAATATCACAAGCAAAAATGCCATTTGAAAAAGCATATTGTGGGCAATGGAGTCGCGAATTGTTTAAGGTGTGTGAGGTGCTTACAGACAAATATCCATACTTATATAAATTAGAAGACTATGGAGGTGACCAGATTATTGGTACTTTTTATCGTAATGAGATACAGCAAGTGATAGAAGAAAATGATAAAGAGTATGCCGTGGAAAAAATACATAAAAGTAGAAAAAATAAAAAGGGACAACGCGAGTATCTGGTAAAGTGGCTCGGTTACCCGGCTAAGTTTAACACGTGGGTTAATGAACTAAGTACTTTACATCATTGATAATGGATGAATATATGGAGAGAGGATCAGAGCATGTGGCGAATGCCGGGTTCGCGAGTACCGAAAGAGGAAATAGTATACCTAGCTCAAATTATAATAATTTATATCGTAATCATTACATGTATCGTGAATCTGAGTATACAAAATGGGCAATCAGGCATATGCATATCGCTTTTGAGTGGATGTCTAGGGAATATTTTGCCTAGTCCGCACATAAAGACGTCCATACATCATTCGACTCAGAATGAATGAGGATCAGTTTTACATAATGCTTCCGAGCAATAGTAGTACCCAGTTCTTTCCAGACAATAAGATATCAGAGTTTCGAACACATCTACAAACTCCATTAACATTAGATGGCGAATGGGAAGTGGGCCTCTCGAGTGTGTTATATCCGAGGAGTTGGCTTAGTATTGTGGAGGAAAGTTTTGTACAAATATATGCATTTACTAAGAAGAAGATAAAGAAGAAGAAGAAGAAAGATAGCGTTGCATCAGAAGAAATTAGTAAAGATGTCGCCAGCACATCAGAAATAGAAAAGACATCGGCTTTTCCACTAGTTTTAAAAGATGGTTTCGGTAATCCACGTACTGCCGTTCGGGGGAAATGGTTATGAAATGCTCGGGGAAAAGATGCGCGAAATGATCAAACAAATAATAACAGTAAAAAACGTTTACGTAGAAGCGAAAATTATTATTATGTGCAAACAGAAGCTCCATTTATCAATGTACCGAAAGGGTACTATGCCGTAAAAAATATGGTAGACTATCTAAATGGCCAGATAGAGAGCAAGACAAGATTTAGACACAAAATATTTTTTTTCAATTTTTACTTGCATCGCGCGAATCTAGTTTCTCTCACAGTTAAAGATAATTACGCTATATGTTTAGGTAGAGATGTAGCAAATTTAATCGGATTCGAAGGAGGAAAAATACATATGGGACCTATAGACTTTAAAGAATCATTTCGTTCAAATCGTGAGGGTGGTCCCACGACCGCGTATATATACTGCAACATAGTCTCACACAGCGTGGTAGGCGATACTTCCGCACCGCTACTCAGAGTGATACCCGTTTCTAGTACAGATGGAGGAAAAGATATATGTCAGTGGGCGTTTCCTGATATTCAATACCGTACTGTGTCAAAGAACTACATTGATACTATTGGAATACTTATAATGGATAGAACTGGTGCCAATGTCCCATTCAAGGACGGAGCATCGCCGAGTGTACTCTGTTTGCATTTGAGACGACAATGACAACGATAATGAGAGGGACGTTAAGAGGAATGATTAGAGGATGAACGAATGCACCAGCGCTGGCTTGTTACTACGTTAGTCAAGTGGGTCATGGACGTATTCCAGTTTTTGTAGGCTCGCGATACCAATCAGGACATGGACTCGGTAATATCTTAGGTGATCTATTACGTTTAGCAATACATTTCGCAAAAAATGTGGCTAAATCTGTAGGTAAACAAGCTCTTAGTGCTGGAATCGGACTAGCTGAGGACGTAATGGCTGGAAAAAATGTTAAAACGGCATTAAAATCGAGAGCAGGTGGTGTTGCCAGGTCTTTGATACCAGAAGCTGTAACAGTGGTGCGAGGTGGTTTAAGACCACCTCAACCTAAACGTAAAAAGAGGAATAATACACGTAATGCTCAGTCAATGCGCGCGATACCGAAGAGGAAGGGTCGCAATAGGCGTCAGAGAAAACAAGCTGATATCTTTAATTAACAAACAACATGGAACTTAATCAGATCTGCGAGTGCTCGAAGAGTGAATTAGACATTTTTCACATGCATCCCATAGTGACGACATTGGAGTCTGCAAAATGGGAACTGTTTCAGCCTGTATCTAGTTAATCAGATAGTGGACCGATCGAGTTTTATGTCAGTGGGTCTGCTGATAGATATTTAGATCTTACGCAATCTTATCTTTCGATTAAAGTTAAGCTAGCAAAGCTAGATCGAAATGGTGATGAAAAGACACTCAAGGCGAATGACCTGATAGCTCCTGGGAATAATCTTTTGCATACAATGTTCTCACAAGTGGATGGTTTTTTTAATGGAAAGCGTGTCAGCGACTCGAACGAAAATTATGCTTACCGCACGTACATCGAGACATTACTAAATTATGGCAGCGATGCCGCATCCTCGCATCTACAACTTGCTGGATGGAAAATAGATGATGCCTATAATGGTGTGATGCATAAAAATTCATTCAAGTTTGATAACAATAACACTACCTATGCTACATGTTATATAAATGGAGAAGAGGTTACAACATCGCCAATACGTCTTTCGTTTAGCGACGACATTTACTCGGATGCTTATTTCTCACTATTCAGCGGTACTGGGGCGTTATTCAAAGACCGTGGCTACCTGATAAATAAGACTCAGTTCAGACATGGAACCACATTGTTTGCATGGGATTTTACAACAGATCTAGCCGCTTCAGAGCATCGCTACCATGCACGCACTGGTTCGCTAAGAGGGGTCTTCCATTTTGCTCAAGCACTTGCCGCTACAACCAATGTAATTTGCTATGCTGAATTTGATAATACGATAGGAATTGGATCAGACTTTAACGTATTAACAGATTATTAACAAATACGTTGAATACATTTGAAATAGAGGATCTATTATTCAGCGACAATAAAACACATGAACACTTTCTCGGTGTTTTTCCAATTGACAATGTACCCAAACATATTAAATATCTCCCGGCCTCATTAGTAATAAACACGCATCCCAGTAATAAATCCGGACAACATTGGGTGGCGGTTTATTACAGTAGAAATGGAAATGCTGAATACTTTGATCCATAGGGAAGACGCCCTTCTGATGGAAGAATGATATCAAATGTACAAAATGGACACCATGCGCATGTTTATTATTACAACAATGTATGTGTTCAACCAGCCATGATGATATTATTGCATATATTTCTTATACCATCGTTCGAGAGGTGTACAAATGAAACACATATTATGGGCCCTAAGAAACAGAGACAAAAATGACGCGATAGTGAAATGTCTGACGCGCAGGATTATGAATAAACAGAAAAAATGATCATATTTAATGTATAATTATTTATGTACTATGTTTTCTTTTTAATCATCGTGAATAAATGTCGCTAACATTTATCATAAGAAAAAAGCACGTGTCAATAAAAAATACATTTATTTTGTAAAAATATGTTATTATTTCTTCGTGTTCCCTTCTCACCCCTCACCCATCCCCAATTATCGCTATTTTGATGAAAATTTTAATGGTACACTAGGTAAGCGAGGCGTACCACAATGATCCAAAGATCCATAATTAATTGTATTCACATCGTGACAATGACAAAATGCGGACATATTTGAATACAGAGGAAACCATATGACGTGCTCTGTAATTGAACCCTGCATATCAATTCCAGTTTTCTATAACTGGAATGTCATTCAAACATGGTGTGATAGCAATGTTTTGTAAACCGATGATGTTAAGTGGTGGAGAAAACACGTGACCGAAATAAGGGTGTGTTCAGATTGGAAAGATAGTTTTACTGACAGCTCATATTTTAGCTATAAAAGCAAAATGCACATGACTAGTAAGGCATACATCTTTTTGAATTAGCCAAAACACGTAAAATGGAATCTCAATTATGCGATCGATGGAGAACGATAGGATCTATGCCCATTAATTGCGGTTGCATCGAATGGAACCAATATAAATAGGTTCCAGTATGGCAAACATTTGCAATGTCATTGCATGAAATCCGTAACCGCTGGAGAGAATATCTAGCGGATCCGGATGAATGCAATTACAACAAATGGTTGCATGCGAAGTACCAACTTCGTAATGATTGTTGTATGTGTATGTGGTGCAAACAAAACAGAAGTTATCGTTTGCATTAATTGAGATAAAAATATTTACGTTAGCAAAATAAAAAATAAAAAATAGGCCGCTCTTTTAAGGGGCCACCAAAAACCAAAATTATGTTACATACACCCACACACAAACGGGTACATAAAAAAGATGCACACACGCATGCACGATGTACACGCATAGGGTACAAGGAACACAGGTAACAAGGGGCATGCGCATAGAACCACGCGCACGTCGTCATGCGTGTATCGTAACACATGTGAGGGTATGCGCAGTACGTGTATGTGTTGGTGCATCAGGTGCGTGCGTGTGTGTGGGTATGTATGCGACAAAAAAGTAGGGCACCCTTGTGGATGATTGGTCAGTAACAGATTTCCAACGATACAGACGCATTCAACCACATATTCCACCATGGGCGAAGCCTTTCGTTGTGGTACATACCAATGACATTATTAGTTCGTGAGGAAAGAGGCATTGACAAAATCTAACATCGAATGACCTTAAAGCGAATGAAGTGGACATGTTTAATGTTAATATGAGTAATGGGCGAACACACCATAAATATGCATAAAGCACCCACGCACCAAAACGTGATATTCTAATAATTACCCAAGGGAATTAGTACATATGTCCACTCGGCTAAGAACTAGGAAACGATACGATATTGTATCCAGAGCACAAAGCTGTACACATTCGTAACTACAATGTAAAATCTCCTAGCGAGTAGGCGATAATTCAATAGTAATTTTGAATATTTCTAAAAATCATGTAGTACGAGACTTGAGGTACTAACACGTTCTTTCTTTATTAACACATGGTATGTTTGTATCTCGATTCAAGCTTGATCTCACAGCTATTCAAAACGTATGGTTAAATCATACACAACAAATAATCTTTTTAGCATAAGTACGCTCTACATACAATTCTATAAACACACGGAACCCTCAGAGATATAATGACCACCATCGTACAACATCTAAAACGATTGACGTTATTGCAAAGTATTAAAAAAACAATTTGTGTGTAATGACGGTTAAAAGTCAATCAAAATATTCAACAAAAAAATAGTTTTACTAATAACGTTAGCGACGTCAAATTAATTTCAAAATATTCAACAGTTTTCCTGTATGGTATCGATGAAAATGAGCTATATATTCATCGGTATTAGGGTTAACTTCTTTTTAACCCATGATACAATCCAATCCATCACCACCAAGTCTTTGTTACCATTCCAACCGAACATACCATTACTACAAAATTATTTTTAATATTTTGTTGCTAATCTGTCTGGTAGCTGTTGCGAAGACAGTAACAGCTTACAGGCAGTCTCTAAATATTCTACAGTTTACTAATGACGTTAGCGACGAAACAGTCAAATTATTTTCAAAATATACATCAATATCCTACCGTAATTCCTCATACATCCCCAACCTCATACTCCTACGGCCTCCATTATCGGACCACCTCTTAAACTCTATTATTTTACATTACTCTGTTATTAATTTTACAACGGTAGATAACCACGGAGGGGGGCGCGTCGCCACTACGTTTAAACATAAAATACACAACTTTTAATCTTTTAAGGGTTAACTAATTCAAAATAATAGAATATTCCACAGTGATGCAGATCTCAAATACGTGTGCGGCTGGACGCCATTGTTATCGAGAAAACGTGGCGTTATAGTCGTCATTGTTCTCTAGAATGTGTGTACCGCTGGACGCCATTGTTCTCAACATTCCATTCCACTAGCTTTTCCTTTGATCTCTTGAAAAACCCATTGTTCTCGAAGACCTCCTGCTGGGAAGAACAATAACGACCAGCGCCACCCTATACTACTATCATCATCATCATCATCATCATCATCATCATCATCATCATCATCATCATCGCCATTTCAATCAACGTATAATAAATAACATCAGAAGTCCATAATACTAGAAGTATGAAACCACCTATTAGGTAGCGTTTCCCAAGTTGGTTCCTGTACCGGAACGCCATTGGGAGCAAGTCAGTTGATCAGCTAGTCTTCCAGGCGAAATGCACGTTTCATTATTGGAATTTAGAGCATCAGAACAAAATATCATGGAAATATACTCTTTCGTTAGAATACAATATGGTGATTCAAGAGGGCTGCTGAGGCCATAATTCATAATATGTACATATTCATGATTAGCTGTTTTTATCACACATTAGAGGAGATGCGAAGTAGTCTGAAAACAATGCAAGTTAAGAAATTCCAGGTGAGTAAAAGAAGCTACGTACGTCGCCTAATATCAGGTATTCTCTGAGGAATTCTTGACTATTAACGCGTTAATTCACCTTTCCAGAGTACCCATCCATCATATGACGTCATAATGAACTGCGTGATGTGTACAATGACATCATAATGAATGACGTCATGAGTGACGTCGATAAGTACGTCACGAACGCATATTTGAAGACGGTCTATGCGTTGTTGTACAGATTGTTTGCTTTTATGATTTAATAAATATTCTGTTGAATATTTTGAAATTAATTTGACTGGGCGCTGTTGCTGCCATAGGCAGCAACAGCACCCCCTCAAATTAGTTACAAAATATTCAACAGCTTCCCTTTATAGTTTTCAGGAAATTGATAGCTAGGGCATTTGGGGATCGATCAATCCCAACACGGCGAGGTGTGGGTGAAGCTTAGCTAGTGATGGGCGGGGCATACTTAAAAATGGGAAGGTCCATTGTTCAAGGCATGTAGTTGACATGCATCGACTATCCTACCTAGCTGCCTTGAAATTTGCAGAGTGGCTTTTCGGATTGAGAACTTGACTATTGAGTGGGCCCAGAAAGATCAAAATTTTATAAACAGAGGAAATTATAACTGCAGGAAAACAAGTCGAGAGTGATTGATCAGATATTGCAATATACAGTACATCATCATTATCATAATCTAGCTTGCATTACTTTGATCAATTCAAAGTCACAGACAACGCTGTCTTTTTCAATGTTCTAGCCAATATGTTAGCCAAATATCATATTTTGTTAGCCAAATATTAAATATTTTAGCCATAGCTTTACTTCAATGAACATGTTTGCAGTCAGTCATCATCAGTTAATACTATCAATTCTATAGGCTAGACACAATAGGGTTTTAATATCTAAGAAAGGTGTTAAATATTTTGAAACTAATTTGAGTTTAAGTCACATTAGTTTCGAAATATTCAATGGCATAGACAGAAATGTTTGCTTTGCAACCGAGACGCGGAAATTTCAGTCTTTAAAGGAGTAATCTAATCAGATTTCTAGTAGTTTGAATAAAAAATATTACATTACATGTATTTTAAGATTGTCTTCACGCAAAGGCCAGAAATTAAATTTTTTTAATTGTGTTCCGTACAGATCAGTACTACACCTGAAAATTCACAGATCCCTGGAATTGTGTAGTTTTCCGCATTGTCATGACTGTAGACTCTGTCATACTGCAGAGAATATAAAATTAATCACATTTCTGAATGTACGATTGACAAGCATATTATTAGCTCACCTGACTTTAAAGGCCCATCGTTGGTATGTTGTCTGGCCTCCATCTATCGTCCGCCAACTGTTTCTTTAACCGACTTCTTCACAAGAACCACTAGGCCAGTTATATTTGGCAGAAAGCATCCTTATGGCATAGAGAGCCAGGTTTGTTCAAAGAAAGCTTATCGACCAATTTTCCAGAGTCCATCTTGGATTTTGGCCGATTTCAGCAAAGTCTTTAAAAATCTTCTCCAAAACCGCTTGAGGGATCGATTCAAAACTCACGAAATATTAACTGGAGTAAGAGCTGAACCAAGTTTGTCTGATGGAACGTGATTGGTCAAATGGTTCGGCGGCCGTCTTGGATGGACTAGTTTTCACGAAAACAACTTCTCCAGAACCGCTGAATGGAGCTGATCAAATCTTATGGGATATGATTAGTGACTCCGAAACCGCTTGCGGGATTGATTCAAAACTCGTGAAGCAACATCTAGGGCAACAGCTATACCAAGTTTGTTCAAGTGACTTTGATTTGCAAAATGCTTTGGCGGCCATATTGGATGACCTAGTTTTCGGAAAAATGACTTCTCCAGAAATGCTGAATGGATCGGGTCAAAATTAGGGAGATATAATTACGGACTAATGATCTTTAAAGTTTGTCCATGGAAAGTTGATATGTCAAAAGACATGGCCACCGTGGATCAATCAAAATGTAGGGTTTTTGGTGGACATCTGGGATTTTCTGAAAATTTCTGAGAAAATCATAAAGACTACTTATTAACCATTGGGCCAATTTTAATAAAATTTGGCTAACCTTCTTCACAATTAGATTGGTAAGTATGTCCAGCGGTCATCTCTAGGTTTTGCGATTATTGTTTTGAGTGACCATGCACGATTATTTAAGAATAATCGCGATTACTCAAAGGACCTTTCCATTTTAGCCACGCCCCGCCCATCACTAGCTAAGCTCCACCAACACCTCGCCGTGTTGGGGTTGATCGACCACCCCCAAAAGCCCTAGCCATCAATTTCCTGAAAACTATACATGGAAGCTGTTGAATATTTTGTAACTAATTTGACTGAGTGCCCAGTCAAATTAGTTCCAAAATATTCAACAGAATATTTATTAAATAGTAAAAGCAAACAATTTGTACAACAATGCATAGACAGTCTTCAAATATGCATTCGTGACGCACTTATCGACGTCATTCATGACGTCATTTATTATGATGTCATTGTACACATCACGCAGTGCTTTATGACGTCATATGATGGGTGGGTACTCTGGAAAGGTGAATTACTCAGCCTGGATACAAATTGCCCAGCCATGCCAGACATAACGACAGAGGCATATCAATGACGAAAGCTACAATGGTGTTTAGCAATGCCTCGATCAGTGCTCGAGCCAGTCCTTCCAGCAATACATTTAGTAAAAATAGACTTCTGTTGGGCATACATTCGTTGAGCTAAATGTCCATTTTCATCACGGATTGCATTAAAGATTAATTAAAAAATGACGGCAGCAACAGCGTCCTGTCAAATTAGTTTCAAAATATTTGACAGAACGGTTGTTAAGTAGTAAAGGCAGTCATACAATTCGTACGCCAGATAGACTATTAAGCGTTCATGACTTATGTGATTCATTATGTATTATCGTTGTGATGTCAGCCTACCTGGGACGTAATTGATTATGACTTCATATACTTGACTGATACATTGGATTCCTCTACTGTCAGTCCTTTTGACAAACATCTGGCCTTTCATAAGATAACCGAGAAATTGGTTAAAGGTGCATTTTCACAGCAAAATGCTTGAAAATAAGATTGTCAAAATTGTATACTTTTAGACGATTAATTTGTTGGCATAGATGTAATTAAACGAAGTAATTCATTGCGCATAAATAAATAAAAATTTTTAAGTTGCGAAATTGAATTAGAGACGCGAATCCCTACGGACTGAATCGGGTCATTCATGCCATAATAACGTCACTTGGTTGATTATGACGTCGTGTGAGGAAGAATAATTTGGAAACTCTGCAGGGAATGCGTTGAATATTTTGAACCTAATTCGACTGGAAGGCGTTGTTGAGGCAGTAACAGCCCCTAGTCAAATTAGGTAAACATTTCTAAATTTTCAACATAATATTTCTTATTTTACCCATATTATAAAGAATATGTCGACTCTAGTCGTGGAGTGCACAAGTCTCATGGCGTGAAGATAATTAAGTACACGTATTCAATAGGCCTAGGGGTCTGTTTTAATTACCGGTTTAAACTCTTGTTGGCCTGCTCGAGTTAACGCAGTTATGGCCCGATGATTCTTAGCTAATCAACACATTATGTTTACGCGAATTCCGTTGGCGTGCCACCATGACAGCTACAGACATCGTGACCTCAATAATAGATGTTGCATAATACTATATATATGCTGGATTAATCAATCGTTGTTAAGAAACTAATACTTTTAACAGCCATTTTGAATATTAAATCACTGTATACGTTCATTGAGACATAAAATACGTGTATAATTAAAATATTAAAATAACTAGTTTGTGATAGTATTATGCATCCAGCATAATACTATCACAAACTAGTTATTTTAATATTTTAATTATACACGTATTTTATGTCTCAATGAACGTATACAGTGATTTAATATTCAAAATGGCTGTTAAAAGTATTAGTTTCTTAACAACGATTGATTAATCCAGCATATATTCCCTAAGACATTCTAATTATATCTTTAAAGAATGTTGTATTTCATTAAACAATATCTTAACACAAACTGACAACAGCGATTATTTTTAACTAGGTCTTCATACCTGCAAATGTGCTTGACCTTGTAGGCCTAATACATATACAGACAAGTCTGTCTATTACGGCCAAGTTAGATTGAAATATATTATTACGATTGATTTTTAACTGCGCTATTTTGCCAACGCTTGACTCAATATGCGCTATAAATGGAACAGTTTCACGTCCGTATTTAGATTTATGTGTTGACAAGACATCATGGAGGGCGATCAGTCGTCCATATTCCATTTCAATTCACGCAGTCTCAGATCAAACTAATCAACATTTCATATATGGTAGAGGACTATCATGACGTTGTGCGTTTTACAGAAACACACCTTGATGACTCCTGCGACAACGACAACTTAACCGTGGACAGTTTTTACCCCGCCCCCCCCCCCCAATACACGAAGATAGCAAGTAGGTCTATAATGGCAGAGGCACTGCGATATACATTTCAAGGAAAGTAAACTATGAAAGGATGTTTGAATCTTAAAGTGGCAGATACGAGCTGATGTGGCTCTAAATTGAATTTAAATCTCAGATATTTTTATTATGCGTATTTTATAGACCACCTAAATCTTATCAATCGATGTGGGATCATTTTACAGACTCCGTTGCTAAGGCAATGGACACATCCTTACCTATTATTATTATTATTATTATTATTATTATTATTATTATTATTATTATTATTATAATAATAATAATAATAATAATAATAATAATAATAATAATAATAATAATAATAATAATAGACCTTTCCATTTTAGCCATCCATCAAATGACGTCATAATTAACTACGTGACGTGTAGAATGACATTATAATCAATGACGTCATTATGACATCATGAATGACGTAGATAAGTGCGTCAGGAACGTATAATTGAAGACGGACTATGCGTTGTTGTATGAATTGTATGTCTGCTATTTAATAAATGTGCTGTTGAATATTTGGAAACTAATTTGACTGGGCACACAGTCAAATTAGTTTCAAAATATTTACCAGCTTATCTGTATAATCTTCTGGAATTGGGAAAATGAACAAATATCTATTAAACAATCGACTGCACAAGCTGAACGATATAATATTAATGTATAACTTTCAAAACATAATCAGCAAACCAACCAGGCTAAAATCACGAAAAACCTTTAGACCCTGATTTAATAAATATTCTGTTGAATATTTCGAAACTAATTTGACTGGACGCTGTTGTTGCCATAGCTAAAACTGGAAAGGTCCATTGTCTGCTGACTAAAAACAAGTCAGTAATAATAACAGAATGGTCTAACAGACACTGTATATATGTGCGTGCGTGCGTGCGTGCGTGCGTGCGTGCGTGCGTGCGTGCGTGCGTGCGTGCGTGCGTGCGTGCGTGCGTGCGTGCGTGCGTGCGTGCGTGCGTGCGTGCGTGCGTGCGTGTGAAACTACATACTGTTAGTGTGCGTAATCATACCATATCAAAATCATTCTCAGCAGGAGTCTGTATATTTTGGCAGTTCAAAAATAGCCATGGGAGCTGGAGGCAACGAGGACAACGCGCTGATCCGTCCTGTTGCTCCAGACCGTTTCACTGCATGTACAGGATGCGCGAGAAGCCTGGTTAGCTATGGTTCTCGGGGTTACGGATCCCATAACACTCTCCGAAAAGTACAAAGGCCGATTTCTATAGCCGGTGGAACGATAACATTCCAGTGGGGCACCGCGACCATTGCCACCGAGATTGAACCTCACTGTCTCATCCCAACTATTTGTGTCATCGGTATGATGGTCCAGACTCAATTTAGGAGCCTGGACATGATAATTAATAAAAAATTAACTATACAAACAATGGTACTCGTTTGCTAGTACATGAGAGAAAAATATACAGTACGTATAAGTAAGTTGATGTCTTGTTTGCGTGGGCTCGTCAGAGGGCCCTCACCGATCCGTGTATATCCATGAGGTATCCCTACAAGGGAGTGTCCTACCGAGGCTACTTATGTAGTTTAATATAAACTATTATACCGCTAACAAAGGTATTATTGTTGCAAGAGGAAAGTGCCTCAGGCGGGCCTCTGTCACAGGAAAATGCCTTCAACGCCGAAGCGGAGGAAGAGAGCTGGCAAAAAGTGCCATTCTCTTGTTCGAACATATGCTAAGTGTAGTGTGAGTCAACCTAGTGAAATATTAATTAATGTGATGCACGCTGTATTAAGTGAAGATGGGGTGGATGATTTCCGAAGAATTCAAATGCCGGCATCTTATGTATGTCCAAGATACTGTATTGGTAGTTGCCACTTTATTTATGTGGTCCTTCTGCTAAATCCTAACCTACCATTTAGTTGTTAGATTTATATTCAGGATTTGGCCGCAAGTGGCAGGGATTTCTACCCATCTTTGATACATGAACCTTACTGGCGAAGATGCTCGGTTTCCCTAAGGTGACCTTCCAGAGCATCTCACTCAGAAACGCAGCATGCGGGCATGCTATGGAGTGACAGCTTCAGAATCAAATAACAATCCAGTTACATATCACACCGCAACCATATAAAACATCACCAGGACAAGTCACCATTAACAAGCAATTTGAAAAGCGCATAAAAGTTTATGATGGGGAGTGAGAGACAGATATCCACCTCCAATGACCTTCCCGTGAGGGCGTGGTGGATTCCAACACCGCACCCAGTCATTGTATGGAGTTAGATGGAGATCTACATCCCATCCATCACCTGTGTGTCGGGGCGGATCATTTTAGAACCAGCCCCGGGGACTAACGCTTGCCTGTCATTTGGGTTAAGTTCCAGAATGCCCAGAGATGCACTGCTGGCCGATTTAAGATAAATATAATATTATTTTCGCAGTGGTTCCTATTTTGGTGGGGCTATCTCTGCTAACTAGTATCCGAGGATACAGAGGAGGTGTATGCGAAATCGACACCTTGGTCTTCACAGCTTGGAAACCCCAATAGTTTCCCAAGTTGGATCATGCCAACGTGGTGATGGGAATTCCAGACAATTAATAAGCCTTGCGGCTGGAAGAGCATAGACGGAGACAATCACTCAATATAATAAGAGGCCCAATGGTAACTGGCCAATTTTCCAATGGAGGGATTGTCCCTAACTACTTTTAAACCTATCCTATCAGGTTCGCGCAATGAGAACATGAACAGTGACATCAGTGTAAAATTGATGCTGGGGGAAAAGTGATGCAGGTTTATTGTTGCTGTATAGTATAGCCTAGCTTACTACTGTCCTAGTGTTTTTATATAAACAAAACAAATAACTAGGATGGATGCTGCCATATACATAAAACTAACTATCACAGTTTTAACATTAAATCAGGTCATAGGACCTTGCGGCGCTCGTTAGTCATAAGCACAAAAATAAGGATAATATTTACATTAAGAATATAAATTATAAAATGCGGTCTCAGATGACAGGTCGGTACCTATTAGTCATCAGTACCTGTAAAGAAATGAGAAAATACAATAATATAATGATATAGCTAATTGTGTACCTATTAGTCATCGGTACGGAAAAAGTTCATAAGTCACCGTCGATGATGCATTGCAGCTGAGGAACGCAAGATGGCACGATTCTGAAGTTGCTGGGAATTGATGAGGCTTACTCTCAAGGATGGTGAAAAAGAACGATCATAGTCGCGGATGTCCACTAGATAGTCACAATGACTCATAAAAATAATGTAAGCAGATTGTCAAAAAGTTCCGTGCTGTACCGGAAGTTTGAAAGTTGCCCGTACATAGAGGGCCACAGTAAAAGTTGTAATTATACAATGCATGTACATATTCTGGATACACCATCCATGGTACACCGCATAGCTATTTACCGCATACCAAGCAGCATCACACCAGACTGCAGCCTAAAAGTTAATTAACACACGATATGCTGCGCGGAGGTTTGATCACCACTTTTCTGTTTGGTTCGGCAGATCTGACGAGTTGTCCACCAAGATTCACCACCCGTTCTACATATTGGAGAAGTTACATCTGGGACCCGAAGCCCATCCGCAGGAAGGCTCCTCTAAGGTATTGGAAGTGAGGGCGTCTTCTATTCATTCAGTGGCCCCCGGATGGCTATCTGAGGGCGTATAAAAACTTAGATGCGGATGTTCGATTGCGGGCCAGAGAATGAGAACTGAAATACGAGAGGCACTGCTGTGGTTATAGGGAACTCACAGTCAGTAAGCAGTTGCCTACGTCTTGTACTGCTCTGGCCACACAACCTCCCACTTGCTTCTCTCGATGAATTGTGGTCTCGATTCTTGGTTTTCCGCTCCTTTTATACTACTCATGATGTCAGAGACAGGATGCCCAGCCAATCAGCGGGTGATCTGTAGCCAATTAGCGTGCAGCTAGGAAGGGTGAGGACACTATCACGTGATAGACATTCTCCCCATTCATTTAGTACATACACGCGATTACGACGTACTTGTAATATTTTGAAAATAATTTCAATGAGCTAAATTAGGATAACTCGGCCATTTCTGGTCCGATTTTAAAAAGGTAAATAGTTTTAGATTCCTCGTCTCATTTCGATCCTGATAGGTACAACGAGAATAGAGTACTTTAAAGAAATTACGTGCACCGACTTTGTACACTTTAGCCGAGCTGGGATGGTCCGTACCCGTCTGGCCGATCTGCGCTACACCACCGCCTCCTAGTTTGACACCCGTGACAAATGATACCGCATCGTAGATTCAAAGCGCGGGAGCACACTAGGCGAGAATTATAGACTTCTTGAGTAGGCGTGTAGCCGAGAGTAGTGACGTGAGAGATGCTTAGTTTTATCAGAGATGAGTACATAGAGGTGCGAAAGAGTTTGGGAGGGAGGCATACTATAGTTTAGATTTTTGGCCTGGTGTTTATTTTTATGGGCCTTTTCTTTTTTTTGTTTTCGTATTGCGGTGCGTTCTCTTTTTATTATTTATTACCCTGATTTGACTAAACAATAGCTCGCATGGGCGTTCTCTTGGTGACAGATAATTAAATTTCATCCGAGAACACCCAAGCTCCAACGTACCTGAATTAAGATATAAAAATATATTATATAAAATACAAAGTGATAACAATGAAATATCACAGTGAGCGATATCAATTATCTATGCATACCGAGTATATTAGGGCATGCGTACAGTGCGGCCCATTTTGGCGGGTTCACATGGATAGCTCTCGCCACCCCGAATCTGTTTCATCATACAAACACGAGAAGAAAAATAATAAGAAAAAAAGTATATAATAATAAAAACGGGTTCATCAGTCAGTCCCAGCAATAGCTGGGATAGCATGATGGTAATGAAGACATATTCGCTGCGGTGTGTTGTGTACCTACACCGCACATGGTGTGTTTACAAAGCAGGAATCTACAGCGATTATTTTGTTGAGACACAGCCAGGCAGCAATTTGCGTAGCTGTGTAGGATGACCGTGCTCAGGTTTTCAATTTTAAAAACATATAGTAAAAAGAAAAAGATTTCAAAAAGAAAAATATAATAGTTCACTTTCCCGCACACCTAGTCAAACATTCTGCTGCATCCACAACAATAATGGCCATTAGTGTCTGCTGAAAAGTTGCCCCAGCGGGTTTGAGTTCCACGACTCGTAGTTGAAGCTGCGGATAAGTTGGTGGATGCACTAGTGGTGGCGGTGACGATAATGGGTGGAGTCCTGATGGTTGCTGGTTCCGAGGTAGCTGTCATCATGGTCGTAGTGGCGATGGTGGTAGTGGTGCTTTCATGTGGTCTGTTGGATGGTGCCGAAATGCTGTGTGATGGTGTCGCTCCAGTGGTTGTGGATAGTTTCCTAATTTTTACAGCCTGAATAAATCTACTTGCGGATGTTCTGGGTACCACTCAGATCTCGGGTTGATGAGCTAAGCGACATTTCCCTGAGCATGGTTTGTCCAGTGTGGTAGCTTTTCTAATGGCAGGATCTACTGGTATAATGGTGGTGCACGTGTATGTCAGAGTGCTGGCATGCGGTGCTGAAGTGGTGATGGTTGCTTCCGTGAGACTTATCTCCTCGTCGAAAATTAAACTGAAAGGAGATAGAACTGTCTGAAATGCCCTGTAACACTGGATCATGAATTGTCACAGGGGTTGTTATCACTACCGAAATTGGCTGTCCAATCACGGATGCGGATGTTGTTGCGGTGAGTGCGGCCGGTGTGGTTACTGCGGCTGCTGCTAGTACAGTTGTTGCAGTTGGTCTCGATGCTGATGCTGCAGGTGCTGCCAGTGTTGATCTTACGTGTGCTGCCGGTGTTGTAGTGATGGTTGCTGGAGTGCTGGAGCTGGCTGGCTGTGTTGCGGATGCGGATGCTGAAGCTACTTGCGGAAAGTCAGGTTGTCATCTTTTTGTGCATTTAGTTTTGGCCATCTTCCTGGTTAATTAATACAATTGGAGGTCTATATTCAAAGGGTGGTACGAAGACATCTATATCCTCATTCTGCTCACCAGGCTTTAATGTTACAAACAACACACGATGCTTGTATGATAACGTGTGTGTTACACCATACCACATGGTGGAATATAAGTAGTTGCAGTCCGCACAGAATGCTCTCTGAAGGAGATGATCAAGATTGATGTGAAGCTTCAAGTCCGAATTTCTGGAAAATGCATGCTTGCATGGCTGTCCGTCATATGATGTTGAAGTACATAGATATTTCTTGCCGGTGTTCACAGGTGCCGATTCTTCCGAGCTGTCGGACAATGCGAGGTCTTCCGCAAGCGATATAGTACTCCCACATGATGGTTATATGCAGAACTGCACGTACCTAACTAAACATTTCCTAACTTTCCTAACTCTTCATAATACTTTCCTGGCCAATTATAACATGAAATTAATAATAATAAGAAAAACAGCAGAACTTGGTTTGTAACACGAAAGTGGCCTAATGCCTGATATTCCATAGTGTCGAGTTTGAAGGGAAGATGAAGTTTCAGTGCGCGCTTTCCTCCTTTTATACTTTTTGGTGATGTCACAGGAGGGCGGAGGACCGTGCTTGAAAGTTCCAGAGTGAATTGTTCACTTTGTTTATGGATTTATTTAACTTTCGTTCTCCTGGAGTCTAATTATATATTCCCTTCGTAAGAAGAAGGTAAATATATATATATAAGAAGTTAGGACAGCCGCTCTCATCCTCACTTGGCGGAAAATCCGGTCTGCAATCAACGTTAAAATCGGGAACTATTTATTCCTGTGGACGCTCACCTTTTAATTAGCATGATGTAGTTTTTCAAGTTGGATGCTTATAAACCCGCCTGCTCGAATTTCAGGCTGGAATGCCCGATGGGGTGTAGGAGAGTTGCCTCCTCCATCACGTGTGTGGTAGCATCGTGAAAAGGCGGTTCTTTTGTTTATAGCCTTTGATCCAATTTACCGGAAAATAGAAGTGATGATCACGTGATTCTTGTTTTGAAATCACGTGGTTGATCGGAAACTTAGGCAATTTGTATATGTGTGGAGATTTGATGCTGTTGTGTGCACGTATTTGATGCAAAAAATAGAAATATATGTTTTCATTTATCTGTTCCTTAGAACAGCATCCCTTTTTATGCGCGCGATCTTGAACATGCGCCGCCTCTTGTGTATGGTGGGTGTATTCCAGCTCGTGTCGATTGTCGGCTGGAATATGTAGGTAAGAGAATATTTGAAATTCTCCACAGTGTTATACTGTCTAAGTTTTTATGCTGCTCCATCAGCCCATATGCTAAGATTTGTATACACGATAGAACAGTCGTGTTCTCAATCAAAATTAGGACAGTATAGCTGACGGTAATTTATTTTTTGGTTTAAACAGCTCCATGTCTTGTGGGTTCCAAGTCTACTGACTCCGCCAAGCTGGACTGTGTTTACCAGGTGGGTGGACTGCCAAGCATCCTCCTCTATGGGTAGGACTAGTCACACCTCACCCAGACCAAACTTAATTATTACGGTGCAGCTCGGAAAGTGTGTGCCACAGTTTACAATTTTACAATACCTTTGTATGGAGATTGTGATACAGTCATCCTGAGTCTCTGTGTTGGTGAATTTGATTGATATTGTGTGGCTGCTTAGCTGCGGATGAATCTTGCACTGTCGTGAAGTTTTTATTGCAGTTGGGGGAGGGGCACTGCGGTGCTTGCGGTGTCAACTTTATCGGACATGATGCATTTCGCTCTGTAATGGCCAAGTCCTAAGACGGGAAAGAGTTACCTTAGAGCGTGGATGACCATAATGGGAGCTGTCGTACTTGAATCAATCCATTATCGAATTTCCTTTCTCTAGTGAAATCCTACTCGATACCGATGACAGACTGCGGTTATCTTACTCTCTTAGTAATGTTGACTGTTATTACGTGTGATTGAAGTGTCTTTGTTTAGCTGTTTACGTACAACGTTTCCAAGGGGAAATGGTGTCCTTGTAGCATGTACTCTAACTGGCTGTGATGTTGTCCCTCCTAATCATATGATCAGCTTTCTGCACACCGGATAAGGGGGTGCTTGCGGAAAATGTTGGCTGGTGCTGATGATGGTGGTGTTCTGTTGTAGGGAAGTCGGGGTTGCTGTGTGACGCTGACGTAGTATGAGGTGAGCAGATCCAGTTTTCCAAGCTGGGGAATGCCGAGTCTGTTCCTTTTGCGGAAAAGTCAGGTTGCAGTGGATTATGAACTCACTGCATTCGTGTGGTAGGGAATGTTGCGGAAAAATGGGTCTCTAACTTTTTCTGTTCCAAAAATTAGGTGCATGCTATCTATACCGTTGGTGGCGTTGAGTGTCTACATTATATTTCCTATAATCGGGTATGTATGTAGTATTCGCGCAATGAAGAATTGACATATCCAGCCTTCAGGGCAAGTGTGTTCTGTATGCGCTTGGCTTTCTGTGTCTTGTTGTGATGTTCTGACTGCTCACGGGGGGGGGGGGGGGGGCTTGGTAGGGCGGTTTTGGTCGGGGATGCCCATTGGATGGGGATGGACGTCGCCTGTTACACAATGGTCAGTACTCTGTCATAGTTTTTGAGTACCGGGAATATTCGAGCCGGGAGTCTGCTGAATAGGCTGCTTCCCTGCCCACCACCAGTCATGGAGGTTACTGTGGTGCGGGATGCCACCTTCAGCTGACTCTTTCATGTCTGAAGATTGACAGCCAACAGATGACGAGTGGATTGTGAAATGGACGGGACGAACTTGGTGCAGAAATTAGAGATGCGAGCTGGAAGGGGGGGGGGGGGTGGTGTGACATGGGCGTGTCTTGGAATGGTGGTGGTCTCGCGATTTTGTGGATTGGAAGGGGAATGCACTGAGTTGTACGGTTTTACTGCTGACTGGAACAGGCCAAAACCTTATCAAGCCTCTTCACTTCCATGCTATATATTATATATTACACCCCGCAGGAAGCATGGCCTGGGGCAGCCTCAGCTTCTGCTTGTGGTAACTCTATAATCGGGGTAATAGCACGAAGTGGGTGGGAATGAGAAGAGGTCGGCGGAACAATTTTTGCGTCCTTCCCCTTGGACAGCACAAATGAGAAAGTCTTCAGATACGACTTCCCA
Source organism: Chaetoderma sp. LZ-2023a (assembly GCA_034401795.1). Lineage (NCBI taxonomy): Eukaryota > Metazoa > Mollusca > Caudofoveata > Chaetodermatida > Chaetodermatidae > Chaetoderma > Chaetoderma sp. LZ-2023a. The sequence continues at coordinate 171,978,713 of CM067359.1, forward strand.
GATCGTGTAGACCGACTCTGAGGAGGGAGAGGGCGAGTACGTAACTCGTCATCGTCCTCAGTGTTAGGCTCTGTCACCGAAGTGACTCTATAATCAGTGCCCGGTCTAGTTTAATGAAGACTCGGGTTGTGGTGTACGTCGGTCAGTGGTAGGAGTTGTAGATAGATGGAGGTCGATTTGGACATCATTCCTTCCAGTGGCCCGGCTGACCACATCCATAACATGTGTTTGGCTGCTGTGTGTATGCTACCATACTTGTAGTTGGTCGTGTTGTCGACTGTGTTGCAATGGTGGTGCTGAGTGTGGTGACTAAATTAGTGAGCGCGGAGATCTGTTTAGTAATCTCTTCCAACCTACATGTCTCTTTTTATTGTTGCGCTCGTTCCCGCATCCATGGGCATTGTTGTGCCACCTTCATTAACTGGATGCAATTGGCGGTGATTGGCTTTTTCCTGCTCCAAGAAATTCTCAATTCGTACGACTGCAAGTTGCTATGTTCGATGAGAAACAATTTTTCCTTGAGGGCGGGCTCCCTGCTCAACACATCGATGAAGGTGTCTAGATGTAGATGCGTGACTCCCTCGTGATTAGTGCTGGGGTATGCGCATGTAACAAGGCGTCGAATATAGCTTGCTAATACCAGCAAGGTCTCCTCAACTCGTCTACGCAAGTTCTTGAGCTGTAGATGACTTGTTTCACTGAGGGCGGTGTCACCAAATCTGTCCGACAACACGTTTTCCAGTTCCGTGTATGTTGGTGTTGGGTCTGACCCCAAATCTGGCGTGACTTGAAGTGCTTTTCCCGACAGTTTTGCGGCCAGATACTCTCCCATTTGTTGATCCGTCCACTGGTTTGTGCAGCTAATAATCTCGAACTGGCACTTATAATTAGCCCAGTCACTTTCCGTACTGAATTCGGGAGGGAGAAAGACTCAGCCATGGCCATGCTATGCTACTATAGGCGTGAATCCGGGTGGCAGTGCTGGGGAGAATGGTGTAAACGCAGACGCTGGTCTGCATGTTGGTGATGCTGTTGGTGTTTGTTCCCACTAATTGTCTCACTTATGCCACGTATGTGAAGGTGATTCCCGACGATGATGTTGGGCATGAGACGCAGGTTCCACTGAATACTGCCCCAATGCGGGTCTATAGATGGGTGTTGGTATATTGGCTGGTGGAGGTATATGATGCAGAAGTTCTGTCGGTCGCTGTGATGGGCATTCCTCGTATGGAGACTGACGGGGTTGTACGGCAACACTGCGGCAAATTTTTTGCAGAAAGGACAAAAATAACTAAAACAATCAAAAATAATACATAAAGACAAAAAATGGAAAAAATTATCAAACATGGACAGAAACCATAAAAAATAATAAAAATGATCAAACATGAAAAAAATTGTCTACAACAGCAGAAAAATGGCGAAAATCAGTCAAAAAGGACCCAGAATTGTCAAAATGATGAAAAATGGTCAAAAAGCTTCAGAGATGGAACAAAATTACCAAAAATGACAGAAATGGGAAACATTTGTCCAAATCGGTCAAAAAGGACCAAAATGGTAAAAAATAAGAAATGGTCAAAACCCCTAAAAAAGTAGTCAAAGTGATAAAAACGACAAAAAATTATCAGAAATGGTCGAAATCGGTTAAAACCTGTTAAAAATGGTCAAAAAGGTTCAAAATTGGCAAAAAGTAGTGTAAAATGGACAAAAACATAAACACGAGCTCCGCAAATGGTGCATAATACACTGACAATAAACCAATGAATGAGAGCTATCAGAAAATATTTATTTCTTCATCAGACCCATCAGACTAGTCACCCTTATGAAGTGTCAAAGCGATCTGTTAAATGGTCAAGGAGGTATCATCCAGAAACCAATTTCCAAGATGGCAGCCCGTGGCTAGCGGCCATCTTGGAGTTCGGATAATCGTCAATTTCAATAGGTTTTTTTTCTCCAGACCTAGTCCAACCACCCTATGAAGTTTCAAAGCGATCCGATAAACGGGAACAGAGTTATCATCCAGAAACCAATTTTCAAAATGGTGGCTGGTGGCCATCTTGGATTTTGTATCCTAATAATAATAATAATAATAATAATAATAATAATAATAATAATAATACTAATAATAATAATAATAATAATAACTAGAGGTTAGAGGACTCTCCTCACAGGTTCCAAGAAAAGGTTTCTGGTCAAAGGATGGTAAAAGGAATGTAACTGTGAACTATCTTTAATATCTGGTGAACATAATGAAAAAGACCAAAAACCATAAAAATTATCAAACATGGACAAAAACCATCAAAATGATAAAAAAAATAGCAAACAGAATTGTCAGAAACAGCAGACAAAAGTAAAAGGGTTAATTGACACATGATATTCAGCAGTAGAAGGATTAATTAAACTTGTAATTTAGAAGTAAAAGGGTTAATTGAGTGCTGTAATTCAGCAGTAAAAGGATTAATTTAGCCATGTGATTCAGCAGTAAAGAGTTAATTTAGCTTTGTGGTTCAGAAGTAAAATGGTTAATAGACCATTGCTATTCAGCAGTAAATGGGTTAATTGACACTTGTTAATCAGCAGTAAAAGGTTTAATTGAGTACTGTAATTCAGCAGAAAAATGGTTACTTTAGTCTTGTCATTCAGCAGTAAAAGGGTTAATCGAGACTTGCAATTCAATGAGTGGTCATTCAGCAGTAAATAGCTTAATGGGACTGACTTATGCCAAAGGATTAATGGAAGTAATCCTTATAATTCAGGAGTAAAAGGGTTAATTCTGATGCTTAATCATAATCATGTAGTCCTTGGTAGTACCAAGATGGCCGACAGTCATGGACATTTAGAAGGCAATAACAACTTCAAGCTAGAAATTAATTCAGTGTAATATATCCATTTCGATGGAAACTGTAACATATCTGACCTCTCAATTAAGGAACACTTCTATTTGCTATATGTTATGTAATAACTTGGCGCACTCATATCTCAGCTGTTTATAGACGGGTCGCCTTGATTCTTACAAACCCTCATCTGTGGACATTCGTGCACATGGTGAACTACATTTAAAAAACGCTGACATTGTGGTTCTTAAGAAGAGGCCGGTGGAAAATGAATAATAATAGTGAATAATAATAACAACACGAATCCGTTTAATTTCTACAGGGTTCCAAGCGGAGCTGCTTGGACCCCTAATAATGATGATGATGATGATGATATTAATGCAAAGCAAACAACACACACCCTCACATCAATCTCATCTTCTATCTCTACTTACTCCTGTATCGGCGATTAATATTGCATAGACAAATTCAGTGTAATAATAATAATAGGATATTTATAGTGCGCTATAATTCCACGCAAATATTGCGTGCTCTAAGCGCTTACAATAATAAAATAAAATGATCATACAGTTGGATATGCCTGACGGAACAAAAACGTTTTAAGATTTGATTTAAATATAGCTAGAGTGGATGAAGATTTAAGACTAGCTGGAAGATCATTCCATTCTTACTAGAAACGCGTTGTAAGAATGACGACATATTATTCCGAAAGCTTTAGGAAATATAGGCACAAGTGGCCTAATAAATGGTGGCCAATAAGGTCGAAAGACCTACTTCTTTGAAGCTTTCTATAGCGGTAATGTACAGTCCGAATTTAGGACCATGCCCATCGTTATTGCGACACCATCGGCCATTTGCGAGCTAAAACTAAATTGTTTACTGACGAATTTTTTTTACGAAAGTCAACTGGATGATCCAAATAAGGATAAAAATGCCCATAAATAGCGCACGAACGCATGTTAGCATGGAAAATAATCCTTCATATATAAATACGCGATGCGATGGCATGAATGGGACCTGCTAGACTGTGACACGATATTCGCCATCAAGATTTATATCCACCTCTCCCCCAGCTTTGGGATAAAAAATCTGATTCAGTCTGGTGCTCGACATTCTTGTTTTCTGACTAGAAACGCGTTTTCTTTCTAAGCCATGTAGCTCAACACTAACTAATGCATGAAGAGATAAAAATAATTTTATAGGTTAGTGATTAAGAATATCTTTATAAATCTTCAAAAGTATGAATAAACCTAAATCTACCAAAAATGTTCTTTATATATATATTGTTACTGTTAAGATGCCTGTGAAGTTTGAATAAAATCTGTGCATTTTGCAGTGTCTCTGTAGACCCGTATTCGCGTGGCCTCGTTATCAATCAATCTCCCCAGGAGCCTTTAGGGCGGGCATACCAGCATGGCGGCGCAAGGTGAACGCCATTTTAGCGTACTCGGAGTAACGACTCCAAATACTTTACTATTCCGAGTAGTGGAACCGGGTACCATTACAAACGGGTATCAAAACACTTTATACCGCACTCATTGACCCAAAATACGATAACCTTTACGAACCAGTTGTGAATTTTTACTATTGTTAAGCGATTCAATAATTTTCACGCAGTATTAATAATATAACGACTGTAATTAGATTCAAGATTCAAGATTCAGGATCATTTATTTCATGCTTGATATACAATATACAGACATTACAATTGGGCAGTCCATCAAAGGCAAAGCCTATGAGTCGATGGACCCCCTACACACAAAACAAAACATTACAATATATAAGGTGATAGTTAATCATACAGGCATCTGTGAGTAAACACAGAATACAGGACGGCACAACATCTATTTTTTTGTACCCTATTGTCATGATTGTTCTAGGCTTGCGTGATTACATAATTAAATCGAAAATCGTGATTATGTTTTAAATCGTGAACTTATATGATTAAAAATTAAATGATTATGTTGAAGCAGGTGCATCCAGTCTACCCAGTCCGAAAAGATTCAGCATTGACCATTCCCATATCTTGGATTGAAATTTATTGCTAGTACTATGTGGAGCCTCTCCGCTACCCGACAACACCGGTTTTACTTATTGGACATGAGACTAATACACTCAACCATTTGGTTAGGTTAAACACATTCAACCCATTAATCCTTTCACGCTGCATTCCATGACTATCAGCTACAATACAAATATTAGTAATCTGTTTGATATGCTGGGGCTACCCTGACCATGAAAAATGTTTGTTCCAGTGTCAGAAGCAGTTCCTAGTCAAAGCATCCCCAGCATTGGCAGACAAATTTTATTTTATTATGTCTTGAGACTTATTTGGCTTTGCACTGTTCAAAGGGTTAATCCGACACTTCGGCAGGTGCATAAATGGTGATTAGTGTATTGTGCATTAATGGTTTTTGGTGTATTGTGCATTGGTACGGTGTGTCGGATACCGTAGAGGGTTTATGTGGTCAGCGGTGTCGGAAATGTCAAATGATAACAGATGGGTGTCTAGACCACCAGTCTGGTGTATTGGCAAAGCCAAGCTCTGTCCCTGTAGTGTATGGATAAGTTAGTTTGTAACATGCAGATTGGATTCACTTGAGTTGAATTGGTGGTGGTTGTGGGTGGGTGGGTGTGTGGTGGTGGTGGTGGTGGTGGTGGTGGTGGTGGTGGTGGTGGTGGTGGTGGTGGTGGTGGTAGTAGTAGTAGTAGTAGTAGTAGTAGTAGTAGTAGTAGTAGCTGTTCCATAATTTTGTGGCTGTTATTGTGATGCGTTGTGCTCCTTTTTCCGTTCTTGTGAATTTGGTATGTAGATTATGTCTATTTCTAGTATTGTATCTATGGATGTCAGTGTTGAATGTAAAGTTGGAGGCTATGGTTTGTGGCAATGCATTGTCTTACAATTCTTTTACAATATTGTACATCTGTAGTTTTGCGATCTCTTTGAGTTTAAGTAATTTCGCCGTTTTGAATATATTCTGGCCCACAGCTGGTTTAGTAAAGAGATTTATGCATTTTGAAAAGTTTTTGGAGTTTGTTAGTTTGCTTTTGTGTGCTGCAGTCCAGATAGCATTGCAATAGGTGAGATGAGGGAGGACAAGTGTGCAGTACAGAGTTTTAACAGTGTCTGGTGTCATGTACGGCTTTAGTCTTTTGATAACACCTACACCCCTGGCCACCTTTGCCGTAACTATTTCAATTTGCTTAGCCCAGGTAAGATGTTTGTCCAAGTATACTCCAAATAATTTAGCAAATGGGGCTTCTTCGATCTCCTTATTGTTAATATAGATTTTTGGAATTTCACTGTTTTTTTAGCTTCATCATGTTTGTAAATAATATATAATTAGTCTTATCGACATTTAGTGATAGTTTATTTATTGAGAACCAATTTGTAATTTCTTCCATTTCTTTATTTACTTTTGCATATAGCCTATATATATTCTCATCGCAGCAAAAGGCATTGGTGTCATCAGCAAACAGTATTAGTGACAAGTGCTTACAGAGGTTTGGTAAATCATTCATATATAAAAGGAACAGCAGGGGGCCAAGAATAGATCCCTGAGGAACACCACAAGTTAGTTTCCTGCTTTTCAGAGCGTGTTGCATTAAATTGTACGCATTGAGTTCTTACACTCAGATATCTCTGGAACCAATCTAGTGCACAGCCTCTTATACCATAATAGGCAAGTTTACCTAATAGGATTTTATGGTTAATTGTGTCAAAAGCCTTCGAGAGGTCCGAAAAAATGCCTATTACACTTTGCTTTTTTTCTAAGGATTCAATTATTTTTTTTGTCATTTCTACTATTGCAAGCATTGCTGAGTGTTTTTCATTGAATCCATATTGTGATTTATTTAAAATTGATTTTCGATCCAAATAGTTTATCAGTCTATTATACATTAAGCGTTCTAAGAGTTTTGAGGAAAGTGGAAGTATGGAGACTGGTCTGTAATTTGAAAGGTTATTAGAATCCTGGCTTTGTATATTGGTGTACCATGGGCTACTTTTAGTTTTGGGGGAAGATACCGTGCACTAAGGATACATTGCAGATGTGACTGAGTGGGATACGCATATCATCTGCACAGGTTTTAAAGATACGCCATTTAAAGCCAGATTAAAGCCAGATTAGATAACGAACTACTTATAGATTATGATACCAAAACGGAACAACATGGATGCAGTTCTTACTATAAATAATTTCGAAAGTAGTTATCAGTAAACGCACTTGTTTCCGTGACAGCATCCGCTCTGCCTATAAACGTCTGCTATACTTTGGTTATAACTATGGTGGACGACTGGGTGTGGTATGTGTTGAAATACTGAAGTTTTCCCTCAGCATCTCACCACGCATTGTTATGCCAATACGGGACTCTCAAAACGCATAACACTAAACTAACACTGTCAATACACACAAAGCTACCCCATATAATTAGTCTAAAAGGTGGTCGCTCCAATAAGATATATTTTTTACTGTCTATGGTGACTAAGTAGGCCTATATGTGAGCTATAAGGTGGTCTAACAAGACCGGTTTTACAGTCCATCGGGTCTGTTCTAAGGTGGTCCAATAATATATGTTTTACTGTCTATGGTGACTAAGTGCATGTGATTTATAAGGTGGTCTAATAAGACAGGTTTTGTCGTCTGTGATGTCTCGTCTAAGGCGGTCAAATAAGACAGCTAGGTTTTACTGTCTAGGGTGACTAAGTGTATTTGATCTACAAAGTGGTCCAATAAGATTTAATGACTTCTCAGAGCATCTAATTTTCAATTTTCTCCGGGGAAGGCACCTGCATCCTTAATATATGTGAGGGGGGCACGCTGTTATTATTACAGAGTAACATCCTGTGTGCGTGCGTGCGTGCGTGCGTGCGTGCGTGCGTGCGTGCGTGCGTGCGTGCGTGCGTGCGTGCGTGCGTGCGTGCGTGCGTGCGTGCGTGCGTGCGTGCGTGAGTGCGTGCGTGCGTGCGTGTGTGTGAGGGGTGTGGTTGTGTGTGTGCGCGTGCGTGCATGCGTGCGTGCGTGTGTGTGTGCAGGAAATGGCAACGTGTCCACCACCCATAGACTGGCCATGTGGGTGCCTTTCCCAGAGAAAATTGAAAATTAGATGCTCTGAGAAGCCATTTAATGACTTCTCAGAGCATCTAATTTTCAATTTTCTCCGGGGAAGGCACCTGCATCCTCAATATATGTGAACTGGGCACGCTGTCATTGCCTGAATTCTGTATGAAAGAGTAACATCCTATTTTGCACACAATAATTCTTACTGACCACTCGTCCTTGCTATTAGGCCTATATGATCTTGTCTTCAGAGCACAAACGCACGTCTTGACCTCCCCCCCCCCATAGAAATGTTCAAATGTAATTTTGATGGAGGTCCCTGGGCAACTTCCCAGTCCGCTCTGTCCTAAATCCAGCCCCGATGGTGGGTAAGTGTATGTGGTGTAGGGTCTATGGTAACTAAGTGTATGTTATCTATAAGGTGGTCTACAAAGAGAGGTTTTACAGTCTATGGCTTCTAATTGTATGTGGTCTATAAGGTGGTTCAATAAGATATAGTGATGAAGTGTCATGTTTATGAAAATGAAAATTTGACAGCTCAAGCTATCCTATAGGATAGGTTTGTGTACGGTAGAATATGGTTGGGTGGGCCTGACGTAGACCATAGCCAGACTTGACAATGGGCCTTACTTAGACACAATCAAGCTTGACTAGGCCTTATCTAGGTTTTCATAGACCTTAGCTAAGATTGGCCTTAGATATGCCTTAACAAGGCTAGTCTATGTCTTACATAGCCTCATAGGCCTAAGCTAGGCTTATGTAAGCCTTAACTGGCCATTAGCCAGGCTTGACTATGTCTTAGACAGGCTTGCTTGGCCTTACTTACGCCGTAGTCAGGCTTGACTGGGAATTAGTTAGGCCGTAGCACGGCTTGGCTAGGCCCAAGCTAGGCTTGGCTAGGCCTGAACTCGGCCTTATCTAGGCTTGGATAGCCCTTAGCTATGCCTAAGCAAGGCCGTAATTATGTTTGGATAGATATTACCTTGGTGTTAAATGAGTATACATAGGCATTGGCTAGTCCTTACTGAGGCCTTAGTTAGGCTCGGCTAGGCGCTAGCTATACTTGACTAGGCCGTAACTAGATCTTAGCCAGGATTTGCTAAACCTTACTTAGGCCTTAACCAGGCTTGCATGGGCCTTGTCTAGGCATTAGGCATGCTTTAGCAAGCCTTCCATATGCTTTAGCCAGTGTTGACTTGACCGTACCTAGGCCTTGACCAGGCTTGAGTCTAGCAAAGCCTAGCTAAGGCCTATAAAAGCATGACTTCGGCCTAAGTAAGGTCTAACAAAGCCTGGCCAATGCCTGGGTAAGGCATAATTAAAGCTGAGCAAAGCCTGCTAGGGCCTGGGTAATGTCTTGCAAAGCTTGGCTAAGCCTTAGATAATGCCTTAGTAAGACCCAGCAGAGTCCAGCTAAGGCCTAGGCAATATTTAGCAAAGCCTGACAAGGCCTAGCTACGGTCAAGTCAAGCGTGACAAGGTCATGGATAAGGCTTAGTAAAGCATGCCTAAGGCCTAGATAAGGTCTAGGAAAACCTGGTTAAGGCCTAGGCAGGGTCTAGCAAAGTTTAGCTAAGGCTGAGGTAAAGCGTGCTAATGCATAGGCAAGGCATAATTGAGGCCTAGTCAAGCCTGTCGAAGGCCTAGATAAGGCTTAGCAAAGCCTGGCTAAGGCCTAGGTAATGTCTTGCAAAGCTTGGCTACGGGCTAGGTAACGTCTTGCAAAGATTGGGTAAGCCTTAGGTAATACCTAAGTAAGACCTAGCAGAGTCTAGCTAAGGCCTAGGCAATATTTAGCAATGTCTGGATAAGGCCTAGGTAAAGACTATCAAAACCTGATAAGGCTTAGGTAAGGTCAAGTCAAGCCTGACTAAGTCATAGGTAAGGCCTAGTAAAGCATGTCTAATGCCTTGGTAAGCTCTAGGTAAGCCTGGTTAAGGCCTAGGTATGGTCTAGCAAAGCCTAGCTAAGACCTGGTTAAAGCCTGCTAAGGTAAGGCACATGTGAGGCCTAGTCACCCCTGGCGAAGGCCTAGGTAAGGCTTAGCAAAGCCTGGCTAAGGCCTAGGTAATGTCTTGCAATGCTTGGCTAAGTTTTAGGTAAGGCTTAACAAAATATTCTAAGGCATGGATAAGACCTAGTTAAGGCCTAACAAAGCGTGGCTAAAGCCTATGTAAAGGCTAGTAAGGCGTGGCTAAAGCCTATGTAAGGGCTAATAAAGCCTGGTTAAGGTCTAACACAGCCTGGGCTAGATAAGGCCTGACTAAGGCTTGGCAAAGCCTAGCTACGTTCATCAAATCCTGGCATAGGCCCAAGTAATGTCTTACAAAGTCTCAAATTCTGGCCGATGCCCAGGTAAGGCTTAGAAAAGCATGGCTAAGGCCTAGATAATGTCTTGCAATGCTTGGCTAAAACCCAGGTGAGGCTTAACAAAGCTTGGCTAAGAACTAGTTAAGGTCTAACAAAGCCTGACTACGGCCTGACTAAGGCCTAGCAAAGCCTGGTTAAGGCATGGCTTAAGCCTAGCAAAGCCCTTCTAAGGCCTAGGCAAAGTCTATCAAAACCCGGCTTAGTCTTAGGTGATGTCTTTCAAAGCTTGGCTAAAGCACAGGTAAGGCCTAGCAAAGCTTAGTTAAAGCCTAGGTAAGGCTTAGCAAAGCATGGCTAATGCCTGCCGAAGGTATTCTATAGACTTAGCAACGACAGGTTAAGGGTTAGGTAAACGTAGCAAGTTATCGGCTATATAAGGCCTAGCAAAGCCTGGCTAAGTCATAGTTAACGCCTAGCAAAGCTTGACCATCGCCTAGGTAATGACGAGGCAAATCTTAGCAAAGCCTACCTAAGGCCTTGCTAAGGCCTATGTAAGGTCTTTCAAAGCCTGGCTAATACCTAGGTAAGGCATAGTAAAGCCTGGCTAAGGCCTAGTTATCCTCTAAGCAAGGCTTAACAAAGTCTGGTTAAGGCCTATTTAAGGATTAGCAAATCCTGACTATGGCCTAGTTAAGGCTTAGCAACGCATGGCTAAGGCCCTGGTATGGTCTAGGTAAATCTTAGCAAACCCTGGCTACGGGGTATGTAAGGCCTAGCAAAGCCTGGCTAGGGCCTAGATAAGGCTTAGCAAAGTCTGGCTAAAGCCTAGATATGGCATAGCCAATCCTAAATAAGTCTTACTAGGCTTAGAAAACTATGGCTTTGGTAAAGCCTAGGTAAATCTTAGCAAAGCCTGCATAGCCAATCCCAACTAAGTCTAACTAGGCTTAGAAAACCCTGACTATGGCTTTGGTAATGTCTAGGTAAATCTTAGCAAAGCCTGCCTACGACCTATGTAGTCTTCAAAGCCTGCCTAATGCCTAGATAAGGCTTCCGTACGGCTTTGCAAAGTCTGGCTGGCTAAGGACTATTTAAGGCTTATCAAATCCTAACTAGGGCCTACTCCATGCTTAGAAACGCCTGGCCAATGGCCTGGTATGGACTAGGTAAATCTTAGAAAATCCTGGCTAAGGCCTATGTAAAGTCTAACAAAGGTTGGCTAAGGCATGGCAAAGGTCTAGCAAAGCCTGGCTAAGACCTAGACATGGTCTGCGTACGGCTTATCAAGGTCTGACAAATGCCTAGGTAGACCTTACCGGGGCCTTAGGCAAGCTTTGCAAGATATTACCTAGGTCTTAGCCAGGCTTTGCTAAGCCTTACTTAGGCCTTACCTAGGCCTTGGTCAGTCTTTCTCAGTCTTTACCTAGGCCTCAGTCAGGCTGTTCTAGACCATACTCGCGCCTTACAAGGCTTTGCCATACTTTTCCTGAGCAATAGCCAGGCTTTCCTAAGCATTACCGAGGCCTTAGCCAGACTTTCCTAGGCCTTAGTCAGGCTATTCTAAGAATTACTTAGGCCGTTACATAGGCCTTAGCCAGGCTTTGCTAAGCCTTACCTAGGCCTTGGCTAGACATTATTGGGCTTTACCTAGGCCTTAGTTTGGCTGTGCTAGTATTTACCTGGGTCGTATCCAGGTTTTGCCAAACCTTTCCTAGGCCTTATCCAGGCTTTGGTAAGAATTGCCTGGGCCTTACTTATCCCTTAACCAGGCTTTGCTAAGCCATAACTAGGCCTTAGTCAGGCTAGACTAGTCTTTACTTAGCTCTAACCTAGGCCTTAGTCAGGCTTTTCTATGCCTTAGTCAGGCTTTGCTAGATTTTACCTAGACGTTAGCCAAGCTTTGCTAGGTCTTAGCTAGACCTTAACTAGGCCATAGCCAGGCGTTTGGTAGACGTTACCTGGACCTTTGCAAGGCTTTGCCACGCCTTACATAGGCCATATCCAGGCTTCAATAGACTGTACCTATACCTTAGTTAGGCTTTGATAGACATTTCCAAGGTCATAGCGAGACTTTGCTAGGCCCTGGCAGGCTTAATAGGCCTTACTTAGTCAGGCTTTGCTAGGCCTAACATAGGCCTTACCCAAGCTTTGATAGGCTTTACCTAGCCCTTCGCCACGCTTCGTTAGACATTGCCTGGGCCTTAAAGAGACTTTGCTAGGCCTTATCCAGGCCATGGCCAGCCTTTGCAACACTTTATCTATGCCTTAGCCAGGCGTCGCTATACCTTATCTAGACATTGCCTAGGCCTTAGACGGGCTTTGTTAAGCATAACCTATGCCCTAGCCAGGCTTTGATAGACTTTGCCTACGCCTTAGGAAGGCTTTGTTAGACATTGCCTAGACCGCAGCGGGACTTTGCTAGGTCTTAGCTAGGCCATATCTAGGCCTGACCTAGGGTTTAGCCAGGCTTTGCTATGCCTTACCTAGGCCGTATCCAAGTTTTAGAAGACCTTATCTAGACCTTAGCCAGGCTTTGGTAGGTCTTAGCTAGGCCTTAGCCAGGCTTTGTTAGACATTACCTAGACATTACCTAGGCCTTAGCCAGGATTTTCTAAGCCTTACATGTAGGCCTTAGACAGACTTTGCCAAGCCGTGCCTAGACATTACCTAGGTCTTAGCCAGGCTTTGCTAGGCCTTGCCATGCCTTAGCTAGGGTTTGCTAGGCCTTACTGCCACTACTATAAACTACTAGTACTACTACTACTACTACTACTACTACTACTACTACTACTACTACTACTACTACTACTACTACTACTACTACTACTACTACTACTACTACTACTACTACTACCACTACCACTACTACTACTACTACTACTACTACTACTACTACTACTACTACTACTACTACGACTACTACTACTACTACTACTACTACTACTACTACTACTACTACTACTACTGCTGTTGCTGCTGCTGCTGCTGCTGCTGCTGCTGCTGCTGCTGCTGCTGCTACTACTACTACTAATACTACTACTACTATTACTACTACTACTACTACTACTACTACTACTACTACTACTACTACTACTACTACTACTACTACTACTAGGCTGACTGGCTGACTGGCTGGCTGGCTGGCTCGCTGGCTGACTGGCATCTGTTTCAATCGTTAAAACGGAAGTTGCTATTAGAAAAGATTATGTCGACATAATTAAGACAAAATTCAGCATTAGAAAAAAGATTACGTCGACGTAATTAAGACAAAAGTCGCCATTAGAAAGGATTACGTCGCCATAAATAAGTCGTAAGATATAAATAAGTCATAAGACGACGGCAGAAGCGGGCAATAACAATCTTTGGGCGAGTTATTTATTTATGTAGTGTATTATGTCGACATAAATAAGTCAACTTAATCGTGCAATTATGTCGACATCTGGACCGTTATGTCGTCATAACAAGTCGGTAACACGACGGCAGATGTATGCTACTAATCAGCGCTGTTCGTCACATATCACTATCCACTACACTATTATTGTATATAGTGTGGCAGATGGTGGTATGTATGATGTCGGCTGTTGAACTGGAAAGGAGTCCCTAGGGCCCATTGCTATTACTTAACTTTATTATTTTGAATACTTATTATTTCCAATTTTTAAATGACTTAGAACCTACTACACGGTATCGAGACACCTCAGTGCTATTGCGTCCTTTAAGCTTCAAAATCCATATTATCATAATATATAGTATTATAATAGATTTATATATTTATAATTATACTGTATGTATTATGTTCACGTTATATGATGTATTTGTTTATAGATTTTGTGCTAATAAAATATTCTGATTCTGATTCGTCACCAGTTGCATTTCGGAAAGTGTTCAGAATCTTCTGATTGCCTCCGCGGATAACTATGAACATATTATTACACGCGCATAACTATGAACATATTATTACACGCGGATAACTATGAACATATTATTACACGCGGATAACTATGAACATATTAGTACACGCGGATAACTATGAACATATTATTACACGCGGATAACTATGAACATATTATTACACACGTTTGTAGTACATAATTTAATTGTCAACTGTCATCACTTTTAACGCGTATCCGGTATCAAATTCTACTACTCGGAATGGTAAAATATTTGGAGTCATATACTCCGAGTGCGCTAAACCCCGGCGCACACCACAAAATCATCAACAACATGGCCGTTCATCACAACCATCTAGGAGAGGCTTAGCTAGAGTGATGCTAGATAGGTTTTATATACTAGCTTGCGCTAATCCCACTTTCTAGCTACTGTCAGCAGTATTGTCATAACCACGAGCCGATAAGAACCCTCTTCCGACGGCGATAAATCAGGCCACGAAAATTACACGTTCCTGCAGTCCGGGGCAACTGCTTCTTACTCCAGGGCAACCAGATTTTAACACACTGGGTGCCCTGACGGACAATCTTGTTATTTTCAGGGCTTGTATATGTACTCATTGCGAGTATTTATTTTATTTAATCTTATTTAACCCTTTAACACTAAAATCTATTCAAGAAAATATCGGTTATCGAGCCAGTCATTCCAGTGCTAAATTTAAAAAAATCGTCTTCTCTAGGTCTGCAAATGGACATTGCTCGCCACTGCAGGAGCCGTTTTTGGCTGATATGAGGGATAACTGGTTAATATAATAGTTGAGTTGGTATTTACATGGATTCTGTAGTTTGTGTAGCCTAACAACAATGCTTATTTTCAACAGAATTTACAGAAATTGGTGCAACCTGGAAATACAATCGTACAACCTAGTTTAAATGGCATACTTGCCCTTGGGGGGGGGGCAACAATTTTGGAGCCCTGTAAAGTGGTGGGGATTCGGTTTCAAGATAATGCAGACCAGGTTCCCGGTGTGGGTTTCTCTGCACGTTGCGTTGCTCTTTGCATTGCATTGTCCTCTTATCATCTATATTGATTTTGTATATGTTTGTATGTATATGTTTGTATGTATATGTTTGTATGTATATGTTTGTATGTATATGTTTGTATGTATATGTTTGTATGTATATGTTTGTATGTATATGTTTGTATGTATATGTTTGTATGTATATGTTTGTATGTATATGTTTGTATGTATATGTTTGTATGTATATGTTTGTATGTATATGTTTGTATGTATATGTTTGTATGTATATGTTTGTATGTATATGTTTGTATGTATATGTTTGTATGTATATGTTTGTATGTATATGTTTGTATGTATATGTTTGTATGTATATGTTTGTATGTATATGTTTGTATGTATATGTTTGTATGTATATGTTTGTATGTATATGTTTGTATGTATATGTTTGTATGTATATGTTTGTATGTATATGTTTGTATGTATATGTTTGTATGTATATGTTTGTATGTATATGTTTGTATGTATATGTTTGTATGTATATGTTTGTATGTATATGTTTGTATGTATATGTTTGTATGTATATGTTTGTATGTATATGTTTGTATGTATATGTTTGTATGTATATGTTTGTATGTATATGTTTGTATGTATATGTTTGTATGTATATGTTTGTATGTATATGTTTGTATGTATATGTTTGTATGTATATGTTTGTATGTATATGTTTGTATGTATATGTTTGTATGTATATGTTTGTATGTATATGTTTGTATGTATATGTTTGTATGTATATGTTTGTATGTATATGTTTGTATGTATATGTTTGTATGTATATGTTTGTATGTATATGTTTGTATGTATATGTTTGTATGTATATGTTTGTATGTATATGTTTGTATGTATATGTTTGTATGTATATGTTGACTCTAGCATTGTCACAAAGTGACTATGGAGTTAAAGAATGAGTTTACAGATTGCATAAATTATAGTGGGTTAATGTCATTTTAGCACCATTAGAGCTATAATTCCAATGGACCTTTCCAGTTTTAGCTATGCCCCGCCGATCTCTAGCTAGGCTCCACCCACACCTCGCTCATGTTGGGATCGATTGATCTCTGAACTCCCTGACCATCAATTTCCAGAAAACTATACAGGTAAGATGTTGAATATTTTGAAAAAGCGCCCAGTCAAATTAGTTTCATGATATTCAACAGCATACAATTCGTACAACAACGCTTAGTCCGTCACCAATTATGCGTTTGTGACGTACTTTATTATCTACGTCATTCATGACGCTAATCATTATGACGTCATTCTACAAGTCTCGTAGTTGATTATAACGGTATATGATAAACAGGAAATGTCCATTGGGAACTGTGTTGAGAATAATATTCGTGGTCATGCATGTCTATTTTATCAATGAAATTCAGTTAGACGCCGGGGCATTGTGGCGAGCGGAATGAATGGTCAATATCGCAGATTCTATTACCTGGGCAGCAAGTATGTTTTTTCGGGACAAGTCTGCTGTCAAAGGAGTAGTGATGTGGGGGGGGGGGAACAGACGTTATTGTGCTTCTCAGCAGGAGGGCTTGGAGAACAATGGCGTCCGTATGCACAACAATGGCGTCCGTAGGCACACAAAGGAAGAACAATAGCGTCCGTACGCACTGGTATGTGAGAACAATGGCGTCCATCAACTCCCCCCCCCCACACGGTAGAGAGATTTGAGAAGAACAATAACGTCTATATTCGCTCACTTGAGAATCTATATTTAGGATATGTGACTCATGGTAAAACCTCGTTGGATGTCCAATTTCTTGTTGAAAATTTTAACCCTAAAATTTGGGCATTTTACATTTTAACTTAGCGGCCCCCACACCCCTCCGTCGCCCCTCGTGGTACTGTGGTATGTAAGGTAAAAAGTAATAGAGTTTAAGAGGTGTTCTGATAACTTAGGGAAAAATAATGGAGTTTAAGAGGTGGTATGATAAGGGAGGTCCATGAGGAGGGTGAGGAGTAGGAGGCTGACGAGGCTAGCATTCTTACTCAGTAGAAGTTGGTTTTGAGGTCGATGCCATCGTACTTGTTTACAAGGCAATGCACGATGTACGAATATTTTGAAAATAATTTGTCTGCGTCATTATTAAAAATCATTTCTCGAAATATTTATCAGTAGACCCCTTGAATGACTGCATCGTCATATGTTTTATTATGTTTTTAACCCCTCTATCTACCAGTAAATGTCTACGGATAATTGTACTGTATGAATATTTTGAAAACGATTTGTCTTAACATTATCAAATCGTTTCCTAAATATTTAGCTGTGACACCATTCAATTACTTTGTCTGGTGGGAAATTTCGCTGTCCCGATGCTTTTAAGCCGCTAAACTTTATTAGTAAACTATGTACATGCTGAATATTTTGAAAAAACCGATTTGACTGGTGGCTTAACCGACCTTACGTGCAAATTGTTTCTAAATACTTAATAGTTGAAATAGTTTTTGCAATAACATCAGTCGTTTTAGATTTTGTGTCTGATGGATGTTATTGTTGCATTTAAAATGTCTGCATTATGTCTCTGAGGGTGACACGCGTTTATGGAATTGTTTGTCAAGCGGATCACTCTGTATGATAAAACAGATTATTTGTCGTGTATGGCATGAAGTTTTACTATTCATCAGTGTCGCATTAGCTGTGAGATCTGTCCTTAATCGAGTTACAAACATGACATGTGTTAAGGAATAATGAAAGAATGTTAAAGCACCACCCGTCACGTTCTAAGCACAAGATATTACAAATGTCCTCACTGAGAGTTTAAAAAAAATCGATAATAAAGCGTGCACCCAATCACCGGCTATTGTTGTTTACTGACGCGTAAAGATTCAACAATTAAGAGCAACATTACGAGCATAGTAGCATAATCATAAATGGTCATATACTACAAATATAAATATATCATTTTGGCTCCAGAGCAGTGATACGTTATAACCATGTTTTTACTATATAATTCAGTCCTGCCCTAAGCGACGACCTCGTGTTACACCATTACATGGACGCTAGAGACTTTCTTAACCTTTTAACCCTCGAATTTCTTCAAGAAAATTTCCATTTTCTTAATATTCATATTTGTAGACCAAGAGAAGACTATTTTTGAAATATTATCATTGGAATGACTGGCACTGCTGGCTATCCATTTGTCTAGACATTGCGCCAGCAAACACGCCCCACCAACCACCACAACCACCATCATCATCATCACCAACACCCACCACCACCACCACCACCACAACCAGCCTCAACACCACCAGCCACCACCTTCACCACTACCGCCACTAGCACCAGCATCACCACCACCACCACCACCACCACCACCACCACCACCAACACACACCACCATCACCAACACCAGCATCAACACCACCACCCACCCACCACCTTCGCCACCACCGCCACTAGCACCACCACCACCACCATCACCATCACCATCATCATCACCCCCAACCAATAAGCACCATCATCACCATCACTAGCATCAACACCACCTTCACCACCACCGCCACAAGCACCACCACTACCGCCATAACCGTCATACAACACCAAACACTAAGCACCGTCATCACCATCATCACCACCACCAGCATCAACACCACCAGCCACCACCACCACCAACACACACCACCATCACCAACACCAGCATCAACACCACAACCCACCCACCACCTTCGCCACCACCGCCACTAGCACCACCACCACCACCACCACCACCACCACCACCACCATCACCATCATCATCACCACCAACCAATAAGCACCATCATCACCATCACCAGCATCAACACCACCTTCACCACCACCGCCACAAGCACCACCACTACCGCCATAACCGTCATACAACACCAAACACTAAGCACCATCATCACCATCATCACCACCACCAGCATCAACACCACCAGCCACCACCACCACCACACCCGCCACTAGCACCACCACGAGTACCACTACCACCAGTACCGATATCCATCACCAACCACTAAGCACCACCACCACCACTATGACCTGCATCCAACACCATGCATTAACCCCACCACCAAGACCCACCCACCCACCAACCCGTAGTGAATTTCTTCATATTCATACTTGCAGCCCTAGAGAAGAATATTTCTGAAAATTTATCATCGGAATGACTGACTCTGACAGCTATCCATTTGTCTAGACATTGTGGCCGGAATGTGTGAGAGCATGGTGTCTGAAAAATGGCATATAGGTTGGAGAGGATATGTCAATGAGGGTTTAATAAAGGTCTCGCTCATATGCACACATGCTAATATGCGATACTGCTAGTTATATGTTGTGCACTTGTGCGTGTGTAGGTGTGTGCGCACCCCGGTCTGCGCCCTTGTGTGCATGCATGTGCCAGAAGACTATTTTTGAAAAGTTATCATCAGAATGACTGGCTCTGCTGGCTATCCATTTGTCTAGACATTGCAACAGCAAACACCAACCACCAAACACCCACCACCTCCACCCCCATCACCATCACCAACACCCACCACCATCACGACGAGCATCAACAGCACCACCTTCAACATCACTGCCACTAGCACCACCATTGCCAGTACCGACATCCACCACCAACCACTAGGCACCACCACCGCATGTTGCAGATTGCGACCGCCTGTTGTGGATTGTGACCTCTTGTTGTGGATTCCGTTTGCATGTTGTGGACTTGCGGGCGTATGTTGTGGATTGTGGGCGCATGATGCGGATTTGCAGGCGCATGTTGTGGATGGCAACATGTATATGTACATGCCTGAACACGCATACGCGCAAAAATGTATACGTACATGTACGAACGCATGCTGGCCGCATGTTGTGAATTTGGGGGTGCATGTTGCGGATTCTGGGCACATGATGTGGATTTGCGGGCACGTGTTGTGGATGGCAACACGTATATGTACATGACTGAACACGCATACATGCCAAAATGTATGCATACTTGTTGTGAATTTGCGGGTGTATGTTGCTGATTGCGGGCACATGTTGCGGATTGAGCACACATGATACGGATTTGCGGGCATATGTTGTGGATTGCAGGCACATGATGTGGATTGCGGGCACATGTTGCGGATTTGCGTGCGCATATTGCGGATTTATGGGCGCAGTACATATATTCCTATAAATGGTACAAATTCAATCCCTGTTCTCATTCCAGTTTAAACATAGCAAAGTGGTTGGATGTGTAACTGCAGAGTAGTTAGGCAGTCAGATTTCTTTGGACAACCTTGTAACTTGAATACTTGCTAGATTTATCCTATAATCAATATGCCGAGACATAAATGTTTTGAATGTGCTTCAACTTTTAATAGGTCAAATGACCTGAAGCGGCATAAGATCCGATTCCATAATGATGAAGATAGCAAAAATCTAGACAGTGAAGATGAAGAAATAACAGAGATGAATAGTGACGATGATGAGCCATTGGAGTTGGAGAGTGAAGCTGGTAATGACTCAGTGGAGACTGAGAGTGAAGATGAAGGTGAAGATGAAAAAGAAGCCATAGGCAATGAGGAACTATTTACCATATTCCAAAATATTAAGCAAGCCTTAGACGCTGAACAATCAGGTTTAGAAGATGAGGATGGTGAAGTGAACACAGACCCAAATGGTGTAGGCAATGTGCCTATTTCCGTCTATGCTGATGCTTTAGTTACAAAGTGTATAGACATAATTCTCCAGTCGAGAAGATTACAGAACTCTACGCTCATTAAAAAATTCGTCAGGAAATTATAAAGATTTTATTAACGAGATGTACGCATACGATTAAGCAGTCTTCTCAGCTTTTCGAAAAGAGAGTTTCTGATCAAGAAGTACATAAGGAACCATCTAGATGCTGATGATAATGATGATGATTCTGTCGGTGATGGAGCTGATCCATAAGGAATCAGTCATCGATAAAATGGATCTCCAGAACATTGACTATTTGTTTATGCTACAGCAACTATATGTTTTATCATATGTAACATTTACTTCAATGTAAAAATATGGATACAAATAAAACATTGGATCTTTATGCACGTGTTGAATCGATGATTGTAGCTTCCCAGCCGGGTCCCCCACATCCCTCGATATACAAATCGGAGTGCTGTTGTACTTAGTGGTGGTGGCGGTTGGGTTGGCGGTTGATGAAAATATGTGTTGTGGTGGATGATATGATGGGGTGGGGTTAATGCTTGGTGGTGGGTGTTGGTGCTTAGTGGGTGGTGGTGCTGGTGGTGATAGAGGGATGGTGATGGTGATGGTGATGGTGGTGGTGATGGTGGTGATGGTCGGTATTGGTAGTAGGTGGTTGCGGCCACAATGTCAAGACAATGGTTAGCCAACTATATTATTTTTGTTGTCGGGTCCTCATTGACTAGGTACTCATAATGCATTCATACTGTGCGTATCCATACATGGTTATTATTCCTAGTTTATTAGTTTTAACTGGCTGACTGGCGAGGTGTTTAAGACATTCCAGGGATCTACTTCCTAGCAAAATATTTTGGAAACGATTTGAGCAAAAGTTGATGATTACAGTCAAACTATTTTCAAAATATTCACTAAATATCATGGAAATGATTTGATAGAAAGTTGTTGCTAACACCGCAGTCAAATTATTTTCAAAATATTCGTACTACGCACATTGCCAGCCTTGTAAACAAGTATGCTAGTATACCTCATCCCTCATGCCAGGCAGCACCGTGCTAGCATACCTCATCCCTCCTCCTCCTCACTCGTTCGACCTCAGTTATGCGACCACCCCTACACTCATTCCAGGGATGTTATTTTCTGATTTTTCAAACCTAAATCATGGCGCATTGGTAGTTTAAGCGAATAGTTTTGATACTAATTTGCCATAGGAAGCTACAATTCGCACTAGCGCCTTCGTGCGCACAAACTCTTAAAAAAGTGCTGTTCAATGCGACAATTTGACATAGGAAGCCACAATTCCGCTTAGTTTCAAAATACTTTTTTACTACAACTATGAGGGACCGCATCGACCACCTAATACATTAAACGATACAAGGGTGCTCGTCATTATTCATCAACGATGACGACGGTGGACATTGTTCCCACCATTTTTATAACAATTTATAAAATTTAATAATTAATTGACTGACGCTTTAAAGACCACTCCTTAAATACGAGATGCATGATTATTATCTATATAATATTATGCATATAACATTGCTTGGCTTAGCTATATATTACCCACATAGAGATGTACTTTGCTCTCTTTTAAAAGAAAAATTAAATGACTGGTAGGAAGCCGCTTAGTTTCATGTTTGAGGGTTTTAGATGAAGGTTAACGCGTTTGCATACAAATTGAAGGATTAAAAGCGAATCATAGATGCTTTATGCACAATAATGCGGTGGTCAGAGAAAACATATTTCCCTGGATACTTTTATAATGCGCACAGATTTTTATGCGCATAAACCATTTAACAAACTGATCCATCGCATCTAGCCCGTGAACATATCCAAGATTTTCGCCTGCATGTATGTGTCATTATATGGAGGCCAGTACGCGACAGTTTTTGATAGGATGCTAGTCATCTCACGCAATATTCCTTACATTTTTTTTGTAGTAGAGCGATGTAGTATAAATGTAAATGTTAATGTACATTTGGCTAAAATGTGTTGTGGATTTGCGGGCGCATGTTGCGGATGGCAACAAGTATATGCACATGCCTGAACACGCATACACGCCAAAATGCATGCGTACATGTGTGGCCGCATGTGGTCCGCAGGTTGTGAATTTGCGGGCATATGTTGCGGATTGCGGGCGTATGTTGCGGATTTGCGGGCTCGTGTTGTGGATGGCAACAAGTATATGCACATGCTTGAACACGCATACACGCCAAAATGCATGCGTACATGTGCGGCCGCATGCGGACCGCATGTTGTGGATTTGCGGATTTGCGGGCACAGTACATATATTCCTATAAACGATACAAATTCAATCCATTTTCTCATTCCAGTTTTAACAGCGCAAAGTGGTTGGATGTCTAACTGCAGAGTAGTTAGGTAGCCTTAGGCAGTCAGATTTCATCTCACGTGATATTCCGTATATTTTTTTTTTGCAGTAGTAGTGCGATGTGGCATAAATGTTAATGTTAATGTACATTTGGCTAAAATGGCCAGCAGTACAAACTTTGACGGATCAGACACTGGGTATGTGCGATGTCGTTGGTGTTGTATCGACATCTGCGACACCATATGCCAACAGTCGAAACACGAGAGGGTCTGTAGGCGTATGATCAAGAAAACAGAACCTAAAGAGATGGTGCACACCTGCAAGGAGTACTATTGTCTATCACCAATCAAACAGTATCCGCATGGGTCTCCTGTAATCGGTGATACTCCGACTGATATACAAAAAGCAAACATGGCACAGTTTGTAACCAAACTGACAACCACGCCTGTGCAGATCTGCGAAGACTGAGACCTATCTCAAAACACAGCCCTTTTCAGGGCCCACAAATCATTTGAAAGAGAACTCTTTATCTGTTCAAAAAATAAATAATGTAATAAAGTTTTTACACACAACAACCCGCTTCACACATGCATACGCAAGCACACATTCTGATCCGTCAAAATTGGTCGATGTACGCTACTGTTCTAAATGGCCATCTGTATGCTATTGTGTGTGGTCGATTAATGCATTGTCATTGACTAGGAATGCATTTTGTTAATATTTTTGAAAAATTTATAATTAAATGACTGCCATTTTAAAGACATAAATGCGATAGCTAACACTATCTATATAATAGCATAGGAAAACTTACTGTGTACGTGTCTGATTTTTAAAAAATTTAATGACTGGAGAACACATTTTGCTCATATTTTTGAAATTTTAATAATTAAATGACTTCCACTTTAAAGAATCGCCTTAAAAACGTAAGATAGAATTACATATAAAAATATATATACAACATAGATCACTATAACTCAGATTTCTTTTGAAAATTAAATGACTGGGAGTTTGTTCATATTTTAAAAGAAATTTAATAATTAAATGATTGGCGCTTCAAAGACATAAATATGGTAGACAAAACTATCTATATAATATTATACATCATCGATCGTCAAAGATGACCATTTCCATAACAATTTTGAAAATTTAATAATTAAATGACTGCCATTTTTTAAATGACTTAAACCAAGGAGGGGGTTAATGGTGACCAAACTAAACTAAGCTTACAATCAATTATTTTCAAAATATTCGTACAGCGATATTGCCCGAGACGTTGCCTCGGTGAATACACTAGCATATGTCAGCCATCCTCCTCATCCCTCACGACACCTCTACGAGCGACCACCTGCATTTTCTTAAAAGACCACCAGGCGAATAAAGGCATGCTCATGCGCGGAGAACAATGCCGAGCAGAGGGTGGCCGAGATAGTATTCCTCCCTCCTCCTTCGACCTCCATTATCAGACCACCTCTCTCTTACCTAACATCGCCTAATAAGAAATTAAAATTTACAGTCAAATCGTTTTCAAAATATTCAGCAACCAATCAATTTATTCAGCAACCAATCATCATAATATTCAGCAACCAATTATCAAAATATTCAGCTACCACTCAAATTATCAAAATATTCAGCAACAAATTATCAAAATATTCGTACATCATGCATACCTTGTAAACAAGTATGCTAGCATCGCCCTCATAATCATCTAGCAATATCAACTGAGGAGGAATACTATATCATTCTGCCTCAACTGACACAAACAGTCAAATTATTTACAAAATATTCGTACATAGAGCATTGCCTTGTAAACAAGTACGCTAGACCCTCAAAACCAACTTCTACTGAGCAAGAGTGCTAGCCTCATCTACCTCCTACTCCTCACCCTACGATCTCCCTTATGATGCCTATAATGGTGTGGTACATAAAAATCCGTTCAAGTTTGATAACAATAACACTACCTACGCTACATGTTATATAAATGGAGAAGAGGTTACAACATCGCCAATACGTCCTTCATTTAGCGACGACATTTACTCGGACGCTTATTTCTCACTATTCAGCGGTACTGGGGCGTTATTCAAAGACCGTGGCTACCTGATAAATAAGACTCAGTTCAGACATGGAACCACATTGTTTGCATGGGATTTTACACCACATCTAGCTGATTCAGAGCATCGCTACCCTACATGCACTGGGTCTCTAAGAGTGGTCTTCCATTTTGATCAAGCACTTGCCGCTACAACCAATGTAATTTGCTATGCTGAATTTGATAATATGATAGAAATTGGATCAGACTTTAACGTATTAACAGATTATTAACAAATATGTTGAATACATTTGAAATAGAGGATCTATTATTCGGCGACAATAAAACACATGAACACTTTCTCGGTGTTTTTCCAATTGACAATGTACCCGCACATATTAAATATCTCCCGGCCTCATTAGTAATAAACATGCATCTCAGTAATAAATCCGGACAACATTGGGTGGCGGTTTATTACAGCAGAAATGGAAATGCTGAATACTTTGATCCATATGGAAGATGCCCTTCAGACGGAAGAATGATATCAAATGTACAAAATGGGCACCGTGCGCGTGTTTATTATTACAACAATGTATGTGTTCAACCAGCCTTGATGGCAAATTGTGGATATTATTGCGTATATTTCTTATACCATCGTTCAAGAGGTGTACAAATGAAACACATATTATGGGCCCTAAGAAACAGAGACAAAAATGACGCGAGGCCATATGACGTGCTCTGTAATTGAACCCTGCGTATCAATTCCAGTTTTCTATAACTGGAATGTCATTCAAACATGGTGCGAAAGTAATGTTTTGTAAACCGATGATGTTAAGCGGTGGAGAAAAAACACGTGACCGAAATAAGGGCGTGTTCAGATTGGAAAGATAGTTTTACTGACAGCTCATATTTTAGCTATAAAAGCGAAATGCGCGCGACTAGTAAGGCACACAGCTTTTTGAATTTGCCAAAACACGTAAAATGGAATCTCAATTATCCGATTGATGGGGAATGATAGGTTCTACGCCTATTAATTGCGGTTGCATCGAATGGAACCAATATAGAAAGGTTCCAGTATGGCAACCATTTGCAATGTCATTGCGTGAAATCCGTAACCGCTGGAGAGAATATCTAGCAGATCCGGACGAACGCAATTACAACAAATGGTTGCATGCGAAGTACCAACTTCGTAATGATTGTTGTATGTGTATGTGGTGCAAACAAAACAGAAGTTAATGTTTGCATTAATTGAGATAAAAATATTTAAGTTAGCAAAATAAAAAATAAAAAATAGGTTTCTTTTTCAAGGGGCCACCAAAAAAACAAAATTATGTTACATACACCCACACACAAACGGGTACATAAAAAAGACACACAGACGCACGCACGATGTACACGCATAGGGGACAGGGAACACGGGTGACAAGGGGCATCCGCGTAGAACCATGCATGCATCGTCACGCGTGTATCATAACACGCGTGAGGGTATGCGCAGTACATGCGTGTGTTGGTGCATCAGGTGCGTGCGTGTGTGTGGGTACATATGCGAAAAAAAGTAGGACACCCTTGTGGATGATGGATCAGTAACAGATTTCCAACGATACAGACGCATTCAACCACATATTCCACTTAGAGTTATGCCTTTCATCATGGTACATACCAATGACATTATTAGTTCGCGAGGAAACAGGCATTGACCATATCTAACATCACGTGACCTTAAAGCGAATGAAGCGGACGTGTTTAATGTTAATATGAGTAATGCGCAAACACACCATAAATATACATAAAGCACTCGCGCACCAAAACGTGATATTCTAATAATTACCCAAGGGAATTAGTACATATGTCACTAGGCTAAGAACTATGAAACGATACGATATTGTATCCAGAGCACAAAGCTGTACACATTCGCAACTACAAAGTGAAATCTCCTAGCGAGTAGGTGATAATTCAATAGTAATTTTGAATATTTCTAAAAACCACTTGGTACGAAACGTGAAGTACTAACACGTTCTTTCATTATTAACACATGGTATGTTTGTATCTCGATTCAAGCTTGATCTCACGGCTATTCAAGACGTATGGTTAAATCATACGCAACAAATAATCTTTTTAGCATAAGTACGCTCGACATACAGTTCTATAAACACACTGAAACCTCAGAGATATTATGACCACATTTTAACCATCATACAACATCTAAAACAATTGACGTTATTGCAAAGTATTTAAAAAACAATTTGCGCATAATGACGGTTAAAAGTCAATCAAAATATTCAACAAAAATAGTTTTCTAATAACGTTAGCGACGTCAAAATAATTTCAAAATATTCAACAGTTTTCCTGTATGGTATCGATGAAGATGAGATATATATTCATCGGTGAAAGGGTTAACTTTTTTTTAACCCAGGATACAATCTAATCCATCACCACCAAGTCTTGGTTACCATTCCAACCGAACATACCATTAATACAAGATTATTTTTAATATTTTGTTACTAATCTGTCTGGTAGCTGTTGCTAAGACAGTAACAGCTTACATGCAGTCTCTAAATATTCTACAGTTTACTAATAACGTTAGCGATGAAACAGTCAAATTATTTCCAAAATATACAGCAATACCGTAATTCCTCATACTCCCTCAACCTCCTCCTACGACCTCCATTATCAGACCACCTCTTAAACTCTATTCTTTTACATTACTCTCTTATTATTTTACAACGGTAGATAACCACGGAAGGGGGCGCACCGCCGCTACGTTAAAACGTAAAATACACAACTTTTAAGGGTTAACAGTTTCAAAATAACACTGATATCGTGCACTTCGTCACTGTTCCCAAAATCTAAAATGACTGACGTTATTGCAAATGCAATATTAAGTATTTAAAAACAATTTGTGTGTAATGACGGTTAAAAGTCAAAACGTTTTCAAAATATACAACAAAAATAGTTTACTAATAACGTTACGGAGGACACAGTCAAATTATTTTCAAAATATACATCAATATCGGCCCGTAATTCCTCACCCCTCCTCAGCCTCATGCTCCCTCCTCCCCCTCCTCCTCCTACGACCTCCATTATCAGACCACCTCTTAAACTCTATTTTTTTACTATTACCACTCTCTACTATTTTACTATTATCACTCTTAAACTCTATTATTTTTACAACGGTTGATAACCACGGAGGGGGGAGCGCCGCCACAACATTTAAACGTAAAATACACTACTTTTAAACTTTTAATGGTTAACTAATTCAAAATAATAGAACATTCCAGAGTGAGGCAGAATCTACGTGTGCGGGTGTACGTCATTGTTATCGAGAAAACGTGGCGTTCTGTACGTCATTGTTCTCTAGAATGCGTGTACCCCTGAGCGCCATTGTTCTCAACATTCCATTCCGCTAGCTTTTCCTTTGATCTCATGAAAAACCCATTGTTCTCGAAGACCCCCTGCTGGGAAGAACAATAACGTACAGCACCACCCTATACTACTGATATAGGCCAGCAGTTCTGGAAAAATGCAGAGCGGCGGGAAACTAAAGTATTGCCAGTCTATCACACCTGGACTATAGACGTAGACACAACATGCTCGATTTATCAATCTTGGCATATCACAGAAAAATGTGATAGAGATCTACAGATTGAGGGGTCCGATCTCTCACGCAAGTATATGACGTCATAATCAATTACGTCACATGCAGGCTGATATCGCAATCACAAATTCCGTCAAGTGCACGAAGTGTATTTCTGTGATGGGTCTCATGGACCAGTCTAAAATCAATTGAGCCTAAAGTGCTGCTTTTAGCGAACATAGACTATTTTAAAGACATCCGAGTACGTCGGATTTTTTTATACTGGCGAAATTTGTTTTTATGTCGCTGAATATTGTTTTATCTTTATCATTTCTACGTCTACGTCCGCGGCTCCTGACTGAGGACACTCACGCATAGGCCCTTAAAT
Source organism: Chaetoderma sp. LZ-2023a (assembly GCA_034401795.1). Lineage (NCBI taxonomy): Eukaryota > Metazoa > Mollusca > Caudofoveata > Chaetodermatida > Chaetodermatidae > Chaetoderma > Chaetoderma sp. LZ-2023a. The sequence continues at coordinate 172,007,829 of CM067359.1, forward strand.
CCATAAACAACGACACTCGCATCCATCTTAAAGGTGCATTTTCACACCAGAATGCTTGAAAATAAAATTGTTAAAATTGTGTTCTTTTATAGGCTTACATTATGTGTCTATATGTAATGAAACGAAATAACTCTTAACATATGATGATTTCACTCCATATAAATTAATATAATAATGTGTCTCTATTTCAATTTCGCAACTTAAAAAATTATATTAATTTTTATATGGAATGAAATCATCACATGTTAAGATTTATTTCGTTTCATTACAGTTTAAGCCTCTGAAAGTATATAATTTAAACAATTTTATTTTCAGAAATATTGCTGTGAATATGCACCTTTAATTGAAGGTATGGTAAAGAAATCAGCGCAGCGTGACGTCCTTTCGCGCATGCCTACCACATTGCTGTTTACAACAAAAAAATGTGATTTTGAATAAGATTTCTAACATTAAAATGCAATAGGAAGTAATAAGGAATTGTCACAAAAATATAATCTTTACAGATTCGTAGTCTTGGATATCCAAACTTTCTAACACAGTGTTAATAAATTTATAGTTAGTGTTAAATGGTATAAATGCCTGTTCAAAGTAGTCAGATGCTCGAATTTTCCTAGAATATTCGTGAATTTCTCATACATTCCTATGGGACGGACTACCATCTACATATAATATAAAAAGAAAGTAGTTTCTCACTTATGTAGATTATTAAATCTAGATCAATTGATAGCTAATAGAACATCCTTTTCTAGCATGTGTGTTAAATTGCAAACAAAATATAAATAGAATAGCGAAATAAGGATTGTATGAACATCTGCTCTGTCCATCATCCCATATCAGAAGGAGAATTACAGCCATAATGACAGAATTTACTGTGCCGAAGCTTTACAATGTTATCACATAACAGGAAAAATGCCATAAAAATATCTTAATTATTGAAATTACTACAGCCTGCTGGGCAATATGAAAATTCCCAGATTTTATGTCAAAATATTAAGTCATATTAATTCATTTGGTGATATCTCTGGCAATATTTACGTGAGCAAAATTATAATTGGTCAGGCAAATAGCTATTTCTTTCAGCTTTAAGCACACTCCAATTTAATAACAATGCGCAAATATAGAGTCTGCCAGACAAAAAACATCTCATGCTGAATTTTACCAAAAAAGGATAACATATTCTCAGATCGTATCTTAGATGAAAATTTTTTTTTATATATATTCCGGTCTTTCGAACCTCTTGTCCGATATTAACATCTATTATATCATCTTAATCCGGAGGTCGGCGCCTATTTAGAGATCCTAGAATCATTGGAATCGCGTCAGCGGTTCGTTTGCTGTTATCATTTACGTATACTTCCTTAAAATATATACCCGCATCTATTGGCCTCGCTCCTACAGTCATACCAATAGCGGTGGTGTGGGGCTGACGCCCAGATGTGCGAAAAATTGTCTATTTCTATCTGGTTATTAGTCTGGCGCAATTTCATTAAACATGTAACAATCTTTCAAATAAAGCACACTTTTTATCATCCCGGAATTGTCCTTTAATTAAATAAAGTATAAAATACATCAGCTTGACACGGTCTTCCAGAAAGTCTAATTGTTGAGACTGTTTATGGGGTAATTTAGGCCTACTATGGAAATGGACCTTTCCAGAGTATCCATCCATCATCTGACCTCGTATGACGTCATAATCAGCTCGGCGCGTGTATAATGACGTCACAATCATTACGTCACAAAGGGGTTCCATATAGACCGTCATCAAATCTCAGAGTCCGACACGTTGTATAAATTGCATGTCTTTGTAATTGTAATTCTTTGCTATTTAATAAACATGCTGCTGAATATTTTGAAACTAATTTGACTGGGCGCTGTTGCTGAAACAGCTTACCAGTGTAGTTTTTTGGAAATTGATAGTCAGGGTGCTCAGAGATCGATCGATCCCAACGATTAGCTAGAGATGGGCGGAGCATAGCTAAAACCGGAAATTTCTATTGTGCATGCTAATTTAGGAAAGTCAGACACATTTGGCTAAATATTCATTCTGGTTGCTGCTGCTGCTGCTGATGATGCTGCTGCTGCTCCTGCGAGAAATACCCCTACAGAGCGATTCAAATCCCCAAATTTAGAGGCATTGTAAAATCCCTTCTAAAAATCCCAGTAGATCATCTCCGTTTAAAATTATCGTGTTGTTGTGCATCTTAGTGCGCTGGTACGCGTGTTTAGATGATGGAGTACGTGTTGTTGTGCATCTTCGTGCGCTGATACGCGTGTTTAGATGATGGAGTACGCGTTGTTGTGCATCTTCGTGCACTGGTACGCCCGTTTAGATGATGGAGTACGTGTCGTTGTGCATCTTCGTGCACTGGTACGCGTGTTTAAAATCAGATTATGGATTACGTAACCTGTAATTGATCCATATTATAACGACGTGGCAGCCAATTGCAGCCCTTATATGCAGTAAACTAATGCAATTGGACTTTACAAAACCTGATATAAAGGTTGTATTTCAACGTGAATTTACAAACATAAACCGACGTCAGTCAAGATTCATTTAAACTCCGAAGAACTTGATAGAGATTTGATAAAACGCGTAAGTAGAATTCATTGTTTTGAAAAAGTAGACATACCTTCTAACTCAACACACTCATCCAAATTAATTTCCTGAACTGTTTGATTTTATTTAAGATTAGTCTTTAACTCTACATTTACACCAAAATACTGGAGAATAAATATTTAACATTGTATACTTTCAGAGGTTTAAATTATGTGCTGCAATTTTAAAGTGAGACGAAATAAATCTTAGCGTATGATTATTTCATTCCATATAAATTAATATAAATGTTGTTAGCTGTGAAGTTAAAATAGGGATTTGTGTATGATTACTATATTCTGCGGCTGTAGTAGTAGAAACATCATACAGCTGTAATCAGTCCTTTTGCCCACCGTGTCTTGTCTTCAGCCAAAATCCTTAGCTTCCTCAGGTTCATTCTTGACTTCGAGTGTACCGAGTCCTGCTTTCTTGAGGTCATCTCGTAGCGCGCTTAGCAGATTTATGCCATGAGGTCTTCTCCTGGCTTTGTATTTGCTGGCTCCGAGTAGGGTGAACTCCAAGGCTCTCTGTGCTGGTGTATCCTGTGGCATCCTTAGCACATGGCCAGACATGGACCATCTTTGCTGGCCGAATTTTACAGACAGCGGCGACGTATTACATCATAGTCTGGCCAGCGGTGTCAAGTGATGGTGCGTAGGTGTTTGTGGTGGCAGGCATCGAGTGTGTCTAGAGCTGCCTTTAGAGCTGCCCAGCTGTTACAGTTATACAGCATCAAGGATACGCAGGTTGCATTGTATAAACGTAGTCTTTTTATCAAAGGCATCTTTGATTTACGAATCCATAGTTTCCAGAAGGACTGGAAAGCTATGTTCCCCATGATGCATCGTGCAGCAATGACAGCAGTACTGCAAAGCTGTGAGCTCAGAATTGTACTTTTCCTCCACGGTTCTCCGCCACGGAGTGGATCGTCATTTTCTTTAGTTTGATGCTTTGTAGATAGGTGTGTGTGTGGGTTAACTCTGTTTTGGATTCATTCATAAAGAGATTTTCAATTTTAGTTTGCTTGCAGCTATTGGGAGAAATTCAAGGGGTTTCCTTTCCTCATCTTTGAAATCCACATCGTCCGCATATTCCATCTCTAGCGGTATGACCAGTATTGACAGTGGGGCGTTTGGTCTTGTGGAATTTTCCCACACGGATTTCAATGCGGCAACCAGGTAACAGGCTAGCACAGGGGATAGACCATCTCCCTGTGGTGAGCCGATTGATGTCTCAAACTCTACATACTTCACTGGCTTGATTCGTACTCTCAGCTTGGTGTCTGCAAGCAGTAGTCTTACTAGTCGTAGCTCATCTTCATTGCAACTAGCCTGGCATAGTACATCTGGGATCTTTGAGCGCTTAATTGTGTTGAAGGCTCGTGACATGTCAATTCCCATTTTGTCGAAATCCCAATGTTTGGACATGACTACCGACACAAACATGCGTTTAGAGTCCATACACTGTCTGCGCAGTTGTGTCCACATTAGCAGTCCCAATAAAGTACCCTTCAGATTTGTGTAGTGAGTGGTGATGTGTAGTCAGTAACTCTCAGGGCTCGGACTGCCCCGAAATATTTTGTGACAGTCATCCGTGGCAGTGATTTTATCTGCTAGGGAGTCTGCTAGTTGAATAGTAAGATATTTTAATCGTTCGCTAATGTGGCGCAGAATGTTATTGCGTTCCAGGCGTAGTTTGGTGCGGTCTTCACTTTGTTGTACGTGGCGGTGGTTTTCTGGGGCACCGCCAAATTTCAAATAATCAGTGGTGGTGATTGTCTATTGTGGCGGTGGTTTCCTGAAGAACTGAGAAATCATTCTCAAATAAAAGCACTGACAAATGGACACATTGTAAGAAATATCCTTATATACACTACATACCCCAACCACCCACCCTTATTAGCACACACACACACTCCCCACACAGATGGTAGGGAAGGGTGGGCAATGTTTCAGGGAGGGAAGAGATTTTCTAGGAAGAATTTCGTGAACGGGGTCATGAATATACCCAACAAGCTACCTACATTATCCATGTGCCACCAACACACACTCAGCCACGCCCACCTGTCCATATTCCAGCGACACACACTCAGCCACGCCCACCTGTCCATATTCCGCCGACATACACTCAGCTAATCCCACCTGTTCATAGACCAGCGACACACAGCCAGTCACCCATCTGCCAATGCCAAAACGCGGCTAGCGCTACTTCACCATCGTCTAGATACCTTCAAGCATCGTTTCCACCAGATTATGGTACGCTTGCTAACAGTAATAAATAGCTATGTATTCGAGGATTACTAGGATTAATCGATGTTAATTTTTTTTAATTCAGACTCAGCATGCAGAAGGTGGCCATTTTGCTATTAGTGTGCCTCTTTGTGGCGGCAGTGTCTGCCATCGATGTAGCTGAGGCTAATGATAAGGGCGTGGTTACAACACAGGCGAATCCTTTCCTGAAAAGAGACGCGAATAATCGCAACAAGCGTGTGGAGGAACCAGTACACATGTTGCGGTGAACCTGAAGCGACGAGGCCATGTTGGTTAGATAAATAGGTGGAAGTTAATTAAATGAAGGTGGATGTAGCAATGATTGGTTAACAAAGCTCTAGCCGCTGAACGTAACAGTCATGATTTAACATTTGGTGTGAAGAGGTTGTTTAACCCTTTAAATCTGTTTAAAATATATAGTGAACGTTCATTCGAAGGCCAAGAGAAGAGTATTTTTGACAATTGCCACTGGAATGGCTGGCTCGGTTACCGAGCCAGTCATTTCAGTTGTAAAACTTCACAAATATCCTCTTGGCCTGCAAATGGACATTCCTCTAGGCCACCCGCAGATGCCGGTTTGGGCCGGTTTCGTCACGGATTGTTTAATAAAGAAGAAGTTATTGGTTTGATTGGCGTCTATGGAGTCCCTGATTCCAGGTCCCATTCACGCCATATCTAGGCTGGTTTTGTATTTCTATCTATTATTGGTAACTTCCCCAGTTTTTACAACCCATTTCTACTCTTGGGTGGAGAGAGGCAACAGGGAGCTGTGTTTCAAGCGATAGTCAGTTGGCGGAACAGAGACACGATCCCAGGTTTCACTGCTCTGCTCTTTTACCACCTGAGCTGCCGCCTCAGTTTATCTAGAGCAAAGCCTCTCCTCTTATAAGAGTTTGCAAGCGCCTAAATGTATCCCTAGCTGTGATTGGCTGATGTTTTATTACCATGGGATTTCTTACCATGACAATATGACGTCACACATTAATATTACAAACGTCGAATTGTATTTTTCATGCACAACTCTCAATCAAGGAATCAATTTTGCCACAAAGGTTGTGGGCATTTGATGTGCCAGTATATACTGAGCGAATGTTTTATGCGCAGCTATAGGAAAGATTACCCATGTGACTTTCAATGTATTAACCCTTTAACCTTGAAATTTGTTCAAAAAGATTTTTTCAGACAAAATATCCTTTTACAGACTAAGAGGAGACTATTTTTGAAAATTTACCACTGAAATGACTGGCTCGATTATCGAAATTTTCAAAAATTATCTTCTCTTGGTCTGCAAATGGACATTTCTCAAGACCACTGTAAAAGCCGTTTTTGTCTGGTATGGGTGTTAAGATTCATTCATTCATTCATTCATTCATTCATTCATTCATTCATTCATTCATTTAATCATTCATTCATTTATTTATTTATTATTATTTATCAGCCTGTGATAAGATCATGAAGAATAAAGGACGTGGTGCCTCGGCTGACAGGAAGATGACTATGAAGAATATCTTCACAGAGCTATTGATTTTGTATTTCCTCTTTATTCAAATATATCTGTTTTATATTGTACATCTAGACAGTGTTGCTTTTATTTGCATGGTACCCCATGTTCCTTGTGAAAACGGTATTGCAGTAGTATGAATTGTAGCTCCTCTTCATATGAATAAACACTTCCAACAAATAGATCCGACCTGTCACTCAAGTTTTTGGCGTCATAATTAAGTACGTCACATGTAGGTTGGCGTCATAATCAAATGTGTAATGAATGATTTATCTAGCTCCGTCATGAACATTGAATATTGAATAGTTCGGCAAGTGTACGAATTGTATGTCTGTATTATTTACCAAACATTCTTGTATAGTTTGAAACTAATATGACTGGGAGCTATGGCTGACATATGCATTAACAGCACCTAGTCAAATTAGCTTCAACATATTCAAGAGGTTACCTGTAATAGGTACAGGTCAGGATAAGACAGGATTCAACGTATCTAAATTGATTCCAACATAAAAAGTGGTCAGAGCATTGTTAGAAATGGGCGGGGAATAGAATTGAAATTGATCCTTCTATTAAAGTTGACTCGGACTATCACCATTGCATATATGGAATCCAGACCAAAGGTTTTACAAGACCACCTTCTCCGAAATGAACACCACAGTAGTGTGTTTATGTAACAGCAGTATTTCTAATGACATTAGAGTGATCTGATGTATCGATCAATTATCTGACATCATAATCAGTATGCGTCACTTGTTATCTAACATCACAATCAATGCAACGACGTATATGTCTGTCGCGAAGTCGAAAATGTCATCATGAAATAGACCTTTCCACTTTATCAACCTATCCTATGACCTCATAATCAACTAAGCGACGTGTAGAATGACATCGTAATGAATGCCGTCGTGAATGGTGTCGATAAGTACGTCACGAACGCATATTTGAAGACGGACTATGGGTCGTTGTACGAAATGTATGTCTTTACTATTTAATAAATATTCTGATGAATATTTTGAAACTAATTTGACTGTGCACTGTTGCTGCCATAGGCAGCAACAACACCCAGTCAAATTAGTTACAAAGTATTCAGCAGCTTACCTGTATAATTTTCAGGAAACTGATAGTTATGGCATTCGGGATCGATCAATCCCAATGCGGCGAAGCGTGGGCGGTACTTAGATAGAGATGGGCGGGACATAGCTATAACTGGAAAGGTCCATTGCATTAGATGTACATGAATTTGAAGAATTTACAATTTAATAAGCATTCTGTTGAAAATTTGGAAACTAATTTGACTGGTAGCAACAAGGGAAACCCATATAGGCTTTCAAAAGAGAGAACAAGATAAAGGTAGAAGAATTCCACAGCCAGAAAATGCAGAAGATGGTTTCCCAATGTATGCAGTTATCAATAATTTCCGAGATGAGGTCCACGTATCCCTACTCAAAACAGAAGGTCCCAAGAAAATTAAATCGATTTTTACCCTCGCTCCATAAGAGAAGAGTGTATTGTGTTCGTGTCTGTCTGCCCACCTGCTTGCCTGCATGGCTGCTTGCCTGCATTCCTGTCTGCCTGCCTGCCTGCCTGCCTGCCTGCCTGCCTGCCTGCCTGCCTGCCTGCCTGCCTGCCTGCCTGCCTACCTGCCTGCCTGCCTGCATGTCTGTCTGTCTGTCTGTCTGTCTGTCTGTCTGTCTGTCCGTCCGTCCGTCCGTCCGTCCGTCCGTCCGTCCGTCCGTCTGTCTGTCTGTCTGTCTGTCTGTCTGTCTGTCTGTCATGCTGTCTGTCATGCTGTCTGTCTGTCTGTTGTAGCTCGCCGGGTAGTGTCGGCCCATTCCGGTGTATCATGTCGACTCGCTGCGCCGCAAGTGCATGACGAATGATGATACCGGTTAGCATCCGGTCTCGGGGTGACAGACCTTGTACGAGACTGCCCTGCAGGTAACAAAAACCGGCTCCTAAGGCCGGTGGAACTCAATCATTCCGGTGGGGCTGTGCGACCATCGTTGTGAACATTAAACACAAGTCTCATCCCAAGAATTTGTGTCACCAGTATGCCTGTCCATAGCAATTTCGTGATCTATGGACTTACAAGATTTGATTTTTGTGACCTAAAAATATATGTCTATACAATGATTTTACCTAAACAATTTTAAATATGCTAGATAAAATTAAAATAAGAGCATACGAAAATATAAGACATAGAGACAGGTAGCTGAACTTTTAAACATGGGTCTGCCGGAGGTACCGCACAGACTCGTAGGTCCGCAGAGGTATCCCCGCACGGGAGGCTCCCGCACACGAGACTTAGCTACTTAACTTAATATAAGTTATTATACCTCTAAGCTGAAAAGAAGAAGGTTATCTCGGACGAAAAGTTAGGTGCCTCATGCGGGCACTACTCCTAGTGCTAGTTTGGGTAAGGAGTATTATCCTCGTGTGGACCATAGTCGCTGAATCCTTGCGACAGGCAAGTGCCTCGTGCGGGCCTCTGTCTCGGGAAGGTGTCGCCACTGCTTAAAGCAGGAGAAGAGTAGTAGGCAAAAATGGGCCCACTCTACTATTTCAACCAAAAATGCTGAGAGAGAAAAGACCATATCTAGTGAGATTATGACTATAGGGTTGCGTGCTGCTTTACGTGAAGACGGGATGAGCGATTCCTGATGGATTCTCTCGTCACCGTCTTATGTGATTTTTAGTAAGCTGAGTTAGTAGTTGCCACTTTATTTATGCATGCCTCCTGCTTTGCTTAATTAGCGCTTAGTTGTTTTCAAAACAAGAACTCTTTTTAGCCGCAAATGGCTGGGATTTACGTAGCTATTTGACACGGCTGTCACTGAGAACAGATGCCCTAAGACATCAATCCTGAAGACAGCGCTCATACATGTTACTTAATAAGATCTCCGAACTGGATAAGAATCCAGACATCCCGCTCCATAACCACATAAAACGTTACAAGACATAGGTTACTTTTCACGAAAGCATTATTAGACCATTGTTCTATCGTTATGGTGGGGGTGACAGGGATGAATACCCACCGTAAATGTCCTTCTCGTAAGGGCGTGGCAGATCTAAATATCATGTCCAGACATTCTGACAGAATTCGGTGTGGATACGCATCTCGCTCGTCACCGGGTCCTATGGAATTAACCGTTTAACCTGTCGCTTGGTTTATATACAAGTTGCCCTGTTTTGCACTGCAGTGCGGGAGGCTTGTTCAGTAAATAAAATAATAATTAATATATGTTTTCGCAGTGCTTTCCTACATTGGCTAAAGTGCTAACTACTAAGTATCCAAAGATACAAGGGAAATGTATGTGATACCGCACCATGGCCATCACCACCTGGAAACCCCAACAGTTTCCCAGATTCGGATCAGCCCATGGTGCGGATGGTGACATCAAAACAATTAAGAAGCCACAAGGCTGAATGGAGCATGAAGAGAGACAAAATCGTGGAGTTATCAGTCTTACCAGAGTGCGGGGCTAGATTATCGCACTGCCAGAAGAGAAGAGTATATTACTGAGTTGGTAATGAAGAAAGTGTCTCCAATCATTTTGAACCTATCCTATCGAGCAGAATAGAAAAGGTTTAGTCGGTAGCACGCCGGGCTAAACAGAGTTATAGCACGGACAGCGACCTCAGTGAAAAATTGTTGGTGGCGGGAGAAAGTGCTGTATATATAAGTGTTGCTGTATGGTGTTTCCTACGTGCACTGCATTCCTATAGTTTCTATAAATACGCAAAACATATGAACGGATGGCCACTGCCCATATATGTACATAATCTAACCAGAACAATCAATACGGTATCAAATGATCAAAGTTATATATCTTAGTACAGGTTAACGAACCTACTATAGTGTGGTTAGCAACACATTGCGGAAAATGAGAATAACTATAAACATATACAGAAATTATAACTAGCGGTCCTAAGACCATACGGTTCCTTTTAGTCATTGTGACCATTCTTACGGATACAATATAATTAACGAAATATATATAGAGAACTAATTAAACTGTGAAGTATAGTTACTTGAATACTCGGTAGTCATTCTTAAGTTAGGCTACCGTGTTACTGAAATTGATACGTCATTCCATAGTTGACGTGCGATGATGCGTTCCCAGGAAGCTGGAAAGTTCCCACAGGTTGGTTCCCGCAAGCTGTTTTCCGCAAACAAGATTTCCGCAAGAACACTCATGGCGGGACTACATCGCTCAGCACTGTAAACCTAATAGGATGTCTAACGAGCAATCAGTAAAAGATACGATAGTACTACTGTGGTGAAGAAAGTTCCCGTACACAGATGGCATGGATGGAAGGTGTAAACAACCCGATCACAAGCGGATCACAAACAGATGCGAATGAGGATACAAAACAAAGCTTCACAGTGCTCAGTACGTCAGCCAGCTCTGCAGACGCACCGGGCAGAGTTTACTTGCTGCGGTCGAAAGTCAGAAGACCCTACACAATATTAGTGCGGTGACAGTTGAAATACCACCTTTAGGCATGGCCGGCAGATCCCGGCGAGTCATGCATCAAAGAACACCCTGCCTCTACATATGTAGAATCACATATTCAGGCCGTAAAGGCCTCACCGGAAATTTGTGTTCCGAAGTAGATATTGATATTCGTGAACAATAATCAGAAAGTTCCAAATTACTCCCGTAAGTAGGGAGTTACACAATTGTTTTAGTGCGGTGGGCTGGGCAACTGCCAGCTACTGTTGAAAACCCCGACACATAGCGAAGTAATACACATGTTGTTTGTCGAGCAGAAACGCGAGCAGGAACGCGTACATTGAATGCGGGCAACGCTCATTGCGTCTGCGATAAACTCGTACCCTCCCATCACTTCCAGACAGGGAAAAACGAGATTCGTCTGAGAAATGGACAGTGTTCCATTGCTGTCTGGTCCAGCGTTGATGTCACGAGCCCAATCCAAACGATTTCGGCGATGACAATCTGTCATAACACATCCTACGTAAGGGCGACGTGACCTGACGCCTTCACTATGCAAACGATTACAGACTGTCTGATCACTAATGCCAATATTGTCTGCAGTCCCGGTGGCAGTTTGAAAGCGGTTTCGTAAGTGTGTCAGGTTAATGTGTCTGTCCTGGGCACGTGTAGTGACACGTGGGCGTCCACTACGTGGACGGTCAGCAACAGTTCCAGTGTATTCGAAACGGTTCCTCAGATTACTCACAGCCCTGGCAGGGGCATCAACAATACGAGCCACTTCTGTAGACACTGTACCGACCTGGAGAAAACCAACAGCTCGTTCTCGCAGATTTGCAGGAATTCTCGGCATCCCAGCTTGGTGGAATTCTTACAGTCACAACAAAATTAAGTTGCTTTCAAGTTGGATACACATGAAAACAGCAAAAAGTCACTGACACTGACACTAGCACATGGTTATACCCCAGTGGGACATGTACGTGCAAATCACACAAACAGTGCACGCACATGGACATGCATCGTCCAAAACAAACATAGTAGGCCTAAGTCTATAGTAGCAATGATTAGAGTAACTATTGAATATCCCAATATTTGGGGCGGAAGTTTCTTTTTTTGACTAATATATATGTATATACTGAGCCTAAATTTTTTAGCAACAGTGAAGTTTGGTTTGTTGTATTAAAACTATGCGTCCATTTATAACCAAATTTGCAGGCATGTTTCGTCAATGTAATGTCTCGCTGATCATGAAGAATTGCAAATCATTTCTTGCATTCTCGGCCGCACGCTTACTGCATGTGAAAATGCATTTTTCATGCACTGGCCCACATTGGCGGGGAGCGAAGGCAAAAATTCACCATATTGCAAAAGCAGATAACGAACGTTAGCAGAAAACGCTTAAAAGTTTACCCTACCGAACATGGGCCGCCGCCCAGGGCTACCCGAAAATGAAGCAATATTAAGACTCGCTGCTGGGCAGAGTGTTCGCGCTGTTGCTCGACATTTTAATGTTCACGCCTTAACCATTTCCCGTCTCCGCTAACGTGAGCAGGAAACTGGGCATGTTAATGACCGCCCACGACCTGGCAGACCGAGAGCAACAACACCACGAGAAGACCGCTACTTAGTGACGTCATCACGACGTCACAGGTTTGAGACTGCGCCGCGGCTGTCCCGTAGTTTGCACACCGCTACCGGCACTACAGCGCATGCACAAACTGTGCGAAACAGACTCCATGATGCTGGACTGCATGCCCGTCGTCCACTTGTTGCTGTTCCGCTTACAGAGCGTCACATCGAGAATAGGTTTGCACGGGCAAGATCTCATTAGCGATGGCGTGCTCAATAATGGAGCCACGTTTTGTTCAGTGATGAGTTGAGGTTTTGTGTGGATGTGGCGGATGGTAGGCAACGGGTTTGGCGACGTTTAGGAGAACGGTATGATGCAGCCAACATCATTCAGCACGACAGGTTCGGTGGCGGCAGTGTCATGGTGTGGGCTGGAATCCATGAAAAAGGCAAAACAGATCTTATTGTGATTCGCAGAAATTTACCGGCTCAACGTTACTGTGAAGAAGTTGTCGGCCCCGTTGTCATCCCTTTTATGCAGCATCATGCAGACTTTATGTTCCAGCAAGACAACGCCCGTCCTCATTCAGCTAGGGTCACCAGTGATTTCCTTGAGGCTAACAACGTTCCGGTGTTGGACTGGCCAGCGCGATCACCGGACCCGTCTCCTATCGAACACCTGTGGGACATTCTTGGCCGTATGGTGCGTGAGAACCATCCACATCTTCACAACGTGCGGGAGCTGGAAGCTGCACTGCTCCAGGAATCGGATGCGATTCCTCTTCGTGATATCAGGTGCTTAATTCGAAGCATGAAAAAGCGATGTACGGCGGTGATTAATGCGCGCGGAGGTCACAACCGGTATTGACAGCTCAGTATCATTATTCAAATTGGACCCTTCCGTTGAATGATGCCGTGTTAAAGGCGTGATGCTAGCATTACAGTAACAAGAGACTGTTGTTCAAATTGGAAAATGACCTATCAATTAAAAAATATATTTGAATCAATTTATTGTTTTTGTTAAATAACATTTATACAGTAATATTCTCAGTGTTGCTAAACTTTTTTGGTTCAGTATATATATATATGAGCGAAACTTGAAGGCCTCTCAGCACCAGAGTAAAAGAGCATCTTAAAATCAATTCTAACTCAACCGTGGCAGAGCATATATTGATAGATATCTGTTAAACAGTTCTAACACATACGTTGACAGGTTATTTATCACAAAAGTTAGTCATACATATGAGTGAGTGTGCGTATGTGCATGCGTGCTTGTGTACGGCGCGTGTGCGTGCGTGCGTGCGTGCGTGCGTGCGTGTGTGTGTGTGTGTGTGTGTGCGGAAGAAGAGCAGAACCTTAGGTTCCCGCCTCTGTAGCTCTATAAAACATAGAACTCGCTGTGTAACAGAGAATGTCTATCTATCTATCTGCAACTGGTGTAAGTGCCACGAATAGCTTGATCTGGAGGTTGCTGAGCCTATCACCTAGAGAAGAATCAGTGAAGTAATCACACGAAGTAGAACCCTGTCTTTTCATTTATATACCTGTTACTGGGGTGGGTGGGTGGGGCGTGTGTGTGTTATCCCCATAAAGGCACAGGCCTACAGATATAGTCCAGCAGTTCTGAAAAAATGCAGAGCGGCGGGAAACTAAAGTATTGCCAGTCTATCACACCTGGACTATAGACATAGACACAACATGCTCGATTTATTAATCTTGGCATATCACAGAAAAATGTGATAGAGATCTACAGATTGAGGGGTCCGATCTCTCACGCAAGTATATGACGTCATAATCAATTACGTCACATGCAGGCTGATATCGCAATCATAAATTCCGTCAAGTGCACGAAGTGTATTTCTGTGATGGGTCTCATGGACCAGTCTAAAATCAATTGAGCCTAAAGTGCTGCTTTTAGCGAACATAGACTATTTTAAAGACATCCGAGTACGTCGGATTTTTTTATACTGGCGAAATATGTTTTTATGTCGCTGAATATTGTTTTATCTTTATCATTTCTACCTCTACGTCCGCGACTCCTGACTGAGGACACTCACGCATAGGCCCTTAAATCCATAAACAACGACACTCGCATCCATCTTAAAGGTGCATTTTCACACCAGAATGCTTGAAAATAAAATTGTTAAAATTGTATTCTTTTATGGGCTTACATTATGTGTCTATATGTAATGAAACGAAATAACTCTTAACATATGATGATTTCACTCCATATAAATTAATATAATAATGTGTCTCTATTTCAATTTCGCAACTTAAAAAATTAAATTAATTTATATGGAATGAAATCATCACATGTTAAGATTTATTTCGTTTCATTACAGTTTAAGCCTCTGAAATTATATAATTTAAACAATTTTATTTTCAGTAACTTTGCTGTGAATATGCACCTTTAATTGAAGGTATGGTAAAGAAATCAGCGCAGCGTGACGTCCTTTCGCGCGTGCCTACCACATTGCTGTTTACAACAAAAAAAATGTGATTTTGAATAAGATTTCTAACATTAAAATGCAATAGGAAGTAATAAGGAATTGTCACAAAAATATAATCTTTACAGATTCGTAGTCTTGGATAACCATACTTTCTAACACAGTGTTAATAAATTTATAGTTAGTGTTAAATGGTATAAATGCCTGTTCAAAGTAGTCAGATGTTCGAATTTTCCTAGAATATTCGTGAATTTCTCATACATTCCTATGGGACGGACTACCATCTACATATAATATAAAAAGAAAGTAGTTTCTCACTTATGTAGATTATTAAATCTAGATCAATTGATAGCTAATAGAACATCCTTATCGAGCATGTGTGTTAAATTACAAACAAAATATAAATAGAATAGGGAAATAAGGATTGTATGAACATCTGCTCTGTCCATCATCCCATATCAGAAGGAGTATTACAGCCATAATGACAGAATTTACTGTGCCGAAGCTTTACAATGTTATCACATAACAGGAAAAATGCCATCAAAATATCTTAATTATTGAAATTACTACAGCCTGCTGGGCAATATGAAAATTCCCAGATTTTATGTCAAAATATTAAGTCATATTAATTCATTTGGTGATATCTCTGGCAATATTTACGTGAGCAAAATTATAATTGGTCAGGCAAATAGCTATTTCTTTCAGCTTTAAGCACACTCCAATTTAATAACAATGCGCAAATATAGAGTCT
This sequence comes from Chaetoderma sp. LZ-2023a, assembly GCA_034401795.1. Lineage (NCBI taxonomy): Eukaryota > Metazoa > Mollusca > Caudofoveata > Chaetodermatida > Chaetodermatidae > Chaetoderma > Chaetoderma sp. LZ-2023a. The sequence continues at coordinate 172,023,417 of CM067359.1, forward strand.
GCGAGACAAAAAACATCTCATGCTGAATTTTACCAAAAAAGGATAACATATTCTCAGATCGTATCTTAGATGAAAATTTTTTTTAATATATATTCCGGTCTTTCGAACCTCTTGTCCGATATTAACATCTATTATATCATCTTAATCCGGAGGTCGGCGCCTATTTAGAGATCCTAGAATCATTGGAATCGTGTCAGCGGTTCGTTTGCTGTTATCATTTACGTATACTTCCTTAAAATATATACCCGCATCTATTGGCCTCGCTCCTACAGTCATACCAATAGCGGTGGTGTGGGGCTGACGCCCAGATGTGCGAAAAATAGTCTATTTCTATCTGGTTATTAGTCTGGCGCAATTTCATTAAACATGTAATAATCTTTCAAATAAAGCACACTTTTTATCATCCCGGAATTGTCCTTTAATTAAATAAAGTATAAAATACATCAGCTTGACACGGTCTTCCAGAAAGTCTAATTGTTAAGACTGTCTATGGGGTAATTTCGGCCTACTATGGAAATGAACCTTTCCAGAGTATCCATCCATCAGCTGACCTCGTATGACGTCATAATCAGCTCGGCGCGTGTATAATGACGTCACAATCATTACGTCACAAAAGGGTTCCATATAGACCGTCATCAAATCTCAGAGTCCGACTCGTTGTATAAATTGCATGTCTTTGTAATTGTAATTCTTTGCTATTTAATAAACATGCTGCTGAATATTTTGAAACTAATTTGACTGGGCGCTGTTGCTGAAACAGCTTACCAGTGTAGTTTTTTGGAAATTGATAGTCAGGGTGTTCAGAGATCGATCGATCCCAACGATTAGCTAGAGATGGGCGGAGCATAGCTAAAACCGGAAATTTCTATTGTGCATGCTAATCTAGGAAAGTCAGACACATTTGGCTAAATATTCATTCTGGTAGATGCTGCTGCTGCTGCTGCTGCTGCTGCTGCTGCTGCTGCTCCTGCGAGAAATACCCCTACAGAGCGATTCAAATCCCCAAATTTAGAGGCATTGTAAAATCCCTTCTAAAAATTCCAGTAGATCATCTCCGTTATGAGATACACGTTTTAAAATTATCGTGTTGTTGTGCATCTTAGTGCGCTGGTACGCGTGTTCAGATGAAGGAGTAGGTGTTGTTGTACATCTTAGTGCGCTGGTACGCGTGTTTAGATGATGGAGTACGTGTTGTTGTACATCTTAGTGCGCTGGTACGCGTGTTTAGATGAAGGAGTACGTGTTGTTGTACATCTTAGTGCGCTGGTACGCGTGTTTAGATGATGGAGTACGTGTTGTTGTGCATCTTCGTGCACTGGTACGCCCGTTTAGATGATGGAGTACATGTCGGTGTGCATCTTCGTGCACTGGTACGCGTGTTTATAATTAAATGATGGATTACGTGTTGTTGTGCATCTGCGTGCACTGGTACGCCTGTTTAAAATTAGATGATGGATTACGTAACCTGTAATTGATCCATATTATAACGACGTGGCAGCCAATTGCAGCCCTTATATGCAGTAAACTAATGCAATTGGACTTGCACTTTACAAAACCTGATATAAAGGTTGTATTTCAACGTGAATTTACAAACATAAACCGACGTCAGTCAAGATTCATTTAAACTCCGAAGAACTTGATAGAGATTTGATAAAACGCGTAAGTAGAATTCATTGTTTTGAAAAAGTAGACATACCTTCTAACTCAACACACTCATCCAAATTAATTTCCTGAACTGTTTGATTTTATTTAAGATTAGTCTTTAACTCTACATTTACACCAAAATACTGGAGAATAAATATTTAACATTGTATACTTTTAGAGGTTTAAATTATGTGCTGCAATTTTAAAGTGAGATGAAATAAATCTTAGCGTATGATTATTTCATTCCATATAAATTAATATAAATGTTGTTAGCTGTGAAGTTAAAATAGGGATTCGTGTATGATTACTGTATTCTGCGGCTGTAGTAGTAGAAACATCATACAGCTGTAATCAGTCCTTTTGCCCACCGTGTCTTGTCCTCAGCCAAAATCCCTATCTTCCTCAGGTTCATTTTTGACTTCGAGTGTACCGAGTCCTGCTTTCTTGAGGTCACCTCGTAGCGCGCTTAGCAGATTTATGCAATGAGGTCCTCTCCTGGCTTTGTATTTGCTGGCTCAGAGTAGGGCGAACTCCAAGGCTCTCTGTGATGGTGTATCTTGTGGCATCCTTAGCACATGGCCAGACATGGACCATCTTTGCTGGCCGAATTTTACAGACAGCGGCGACGTATTACATCATAGTCTGGCCAGCGGTGTCAAGTGATGGTGCGTAGGTGTTTGTGGTGGCAGGCATCGAGTGTGTCTAGAGCTGCCTTTAGAGCTGCCCAGCTGTTACAATTTTACAGCATCAAGGATACGCAGGTTGCATTGTATAAACGTAGTCTTTTTATCAAGGGCATCTTTGATTTACGAATCCATAGTTTCCAGAAGGACTGGAAAGCTATGTTCCCCATGATGCATCGTGCAGCAATGACAGCAGTACTGCTAATGGATTCATTCATAAAGAGATTCTCAATTTTAGTTTGCTTGCAGCTATTGGGAGAAATTCAAGGGGTTTCCTTTCCTCATCTTTGAAATCCACATCGTCCGCATATTCCATCTCTAGCGGTATGACCAGTATTGGCAGCGGAGCGTTTGGTCTTGTGGAATTTTCCCACACGGAGTTCAATGCGGCAGCCAGGTAACAGGCTAGCACAGGGGATAGACCATCTCCCTGTGGGGAGCCGATTGATGTCTCAAACTCTACATACTTCACTGGCTTGATTCGTACTCTCAGCTTGGTGTCTGCAAGCAGTAGTCTTACTAGTCGTAGCTCATCTTCATTGCAACTAGCCTGGCATAGTACATCTAGGATCTTTGAGTGCTTAATTGTGTTGAAGGCTCGTGACATGTCAATGCCCATTTTGTAGAAATCCCAATGTTTGGACATGACTACCGACACAAACATGCGTTTAGAGTCCATACACTGTCTGCGCAGTTGCGTCCACATTAGCAGTCCCAATAAAGTATCCTTCAGATTTGTGTAGTGAGTGGTGATGTGTAGTCAGTAACTCTCAGGGCTCGGACAGCCCCGAAATATTTTGTGACAGTCATCCGTGGCAGTGATTTCATCTGCTAGGGAGTCTGCTTGTTGAATAGTAAGATATTTTAATCGTTCGCTAATGTGGCGCAGAATGTTATTGCGTTCCAGGCGTAGTTTGGTGCGGTCTTCACTTTGTCGTCTGTGGCGGTGGTTTTCTGGGGCAACGCCAAATTTCAAATAATCAGTGGTGGTGATTGTCTATTGTGGCGGTGGTTTCCTGAAGAACTGAGAAATCATTCCCAAATAAAAGCACTGACAAATGGACACATTGTAAGAAATATCCTTATATACACTACATACCCCAACCACCCACCCTTATTAGCACACACACACACACACTCCCCACACAGATGGTAGGGAAGGGTAGGCAATGTTTCAGGGAGGGAAGAGATTTTCTAGGAAGAATTTCGTGAACGGGGTCATGAATATACCCAACAAGCTACCTACATTATCCATATGCCACCAACACACACTCAGCCACGCCCATCTGTCCATATGCCACCAACACACACTCAGCCACGCCCACCTGTCCATATTTCAGCGACACACACTCAGTCACCCCCACCTGTTAATATCCCGCCGACATACACTCAGCTAATCCCACCTGTTCATAGACCAGCGACACACAGCCAGTCACCCATCTGCCAATGCCAAAACGCGGCTAGCGCCACTTCACCATCGTCTAGATACCGTCAAGCATCCTTCCCACCAGATTATGGTACGCTTGCTAACAGTAATAAATACCTATGTATTCGAGGATTACTAGGATTAATCGATGTTAATTTTTTTAAATTCAGACTCAGCATGCAGAAGGTGGCCATTTTGCTATTAGTGTGCCTCTTTGTGGCGGCAGTGTCTGTCATCGATGTAGCTGAGGCTAATGATACGCACGTGGTTAAACCAGAGGCGAATTCTTTCCTGAAAAGAGACGCGATTAATCGCAACAAGCGGGAGGAACCAGTAAACATGTTGCGGTGAACCTGAAGCGACGAGGCCATGTTGGTTAGATAAATAGGCGGAAGTTAATTAAATGAAGGTGGATGTAGCAATGATTGGTTAACAAAGCTCTAGCCGCTGAACGTAACAGTCATGATTTAACATTTGGTGTGAAGAGGCTGTTTAACCCTTTAAATCTGTCTAAAATATATAGTGAATGTTCATTCGAAGGCCAAGAGAAGAGTATTTTTGACAATTGCCACTGGAATGGCTGGCTCGGTTACCGAGCCAGTCATTTCAGTGGTAAAACTTCACAAATATCCTCTTGGCCTGCAAATGGACATTCCTCTAGGCCACCCGCAGATGCCGGTTTGGGCCGGTTTCGTCAAGGATTGTTTAATATAGAAGAAGTTATTGGTTTGATTGGCGTCTATGGAGTCCCTGATTCCAGGTCCCATTCACGCCATATCTAGGCTGGTTTTGTATTTCTATCTATTATTGGTAACTTCCCCAGTTTTTACAACCCATTTATACTCTTGGGTGGAGAGAGGCAACGGGGAGCTGTGTTTCAAGCGATAGTCAGTTGGCGGAACAGAGACACGATCCCAGGTTTCACTGCTCTGCTCTTTTACCGCCTGAGCTGCCGCCTCAGTTTATCTAGAACAAAGCCTCTCCTCTTATAAGAGTTTGCAAGCGCCTAAATGTATCCCTAGCTGTGATTGGCTGATGTTTTATTACCATGGGATTTCTTACCATGACAATATGACGTCACACATTAATATTACAAACGTCGAATTGTATTTTTCATGCACAACTCTCAATCAAGGTGTCAATTTTGCCACAAAGGTTGTGGGCATTTGATGTGCCAGTATATACTGAGTGAATGTGTTATGCGCAGCTATAGGAAAGATTACCCATGTGACTTTCAATATATTAAGCCTTTAACCTTGAAATTTGTTCAAAAAAATTTTCTCAGACAAAATATCCATTTACAGACTAAGAGAAGACTATTTTTGAAAATTTACCACTGAAATGACTGGCTCGATTATCGAAATTTTCAAAAATTATCTTCTCTTGGTCTGCAAATGGACATTTCTCAAGACCACTGTAAAAGCCGTTTTTGTCTGGTATGGGTGTTAGGATTCATTCATTCATTCATTCATTCATTCATTCATTCATTCATTCATTCATTCATTCATTCATTCATTCATTCATTCATTCATTCATTCATTCATTCATTCATTCATTCATTTAATTAATTCATTCATTTATTTATTTATTATTATTTATCAGCCTGTGATAAGATCATGAAGAATAAAGGACATGGTGCCTCGGCTGACAAGAAGATGACTATGAAGAATATCTTCACAGAGCTATTGATTTTGTATTTCCTCTTTATTCAAATATATCTGTTTTATATTGTACATCTAGACAGTGTTGCTTTTATTTGCATGGTACCCGATGTTCCTTGTGAAAACGGTATTGCAGTAGCATGAATTGTAGCTCCTCTTCATATGAATAAACACTTCCAATAAATAGATCCGACCTGTCACTCAAGTTTTTGGCGTCATAATTAAGTACGTCACATGTAGGTTGGCGTCATAATCAAATGTGTAATGAATGACGTATCTAGCTCCGTCATGAACATTGAATATTGAATAGTTCGGCAAGTGTACGAATTGTGTGTCTGTATTATTTACCAAACATTCTTGTATATTTTGAAACCTAATATGACTGGGAGCTATGGCTGACATATGCAGTAACAGCACCTAGTCAAATTAGCTTCAACATATTCAAGAGGTTACCTGTAATAGGTACAGGTCAGGATAAGACAGGATTCAACGTATCTAAATTGATTCCAACATAAAAAGTGGTCAGAGCATAGTTAGAAATGGGCGGGGCATAGAATTGAAATTGATCCTTCTATTAAAGCTGACTCGGACTATCACCATTGCATATATGGAATCCAGACCAAACGTTTTACAAGACCACCTTCTCCGAAATGAACACCACAGTAGTGTGTTTATGTAACAGCAGTGTTTCTAATGACAATAGAGCGATCTGATGTATCGATCAATTATCTGACGTCATAATCAGTATGCGTCACTTGTTATCTAACATCACAATCAATGCGACGACGTATATGTCTGTCGCGAAGTCGAAAATGTCATCATGAAATAGACCTTTCCACTTTATTAACCTATCCTATGACCTCATAATCAACTAAGCGACGTGTAGAATGAGATCATAATGAATGCCGTCGTGAATGGCGTCGATAAGTACGTCACGAACGCATATTTGAAGACGGACTATGGGTCGTTGTACGAATTGTATGTCTTTACTATTTAATAAATATTCTGATGAATATTTTGAAACTAATTTGACTGTGCACTATTGCTGCCATATGCAGCAACAACACCCAGTCAAATTAGTTACAAAGTATTCACCAGCTTACCTGTATAATTTTCAGGAAATTGATAGTTATGGCATTCGGGATCGATCAATCCCAACGCGGCGAAGCGTGGGCGGTACTTAGATAGAGATGGGCGGGACATAGCTATAACTGGAAAGGTCCATTGCATTAGATGTACATGAATTTGAAGAATTTACAATTTAATAAGCAACAAGGGAAACCCATATAGGCTTTCAAAAGAGAGAACAAGATAAAGGTAGAAGAATTCCACAGCCAGAAAATGCAGAAGATGGTTTCCCAATGTATCCAGTTGTCAATAATTTCCGAGATGAGGTCCCCGTATCCCTACTCAAAACAGAAGGTCCCAAGAAAATTAAAATCGATTTTTTACCCTCGCTCCATAAGAGAAGAGGGTATTGTGTTCGTGTCTGTCTGCCCGCCTGCTTGCCTGCATTCCTGTCTGTCTGTCTGTCTGTCTGTCTGTCCGTCTGTCTGTCATGCTGTCTGTCATGCTGTCTGTCTGTCTGTTGTAGCTCACCAGGTAGTGTCGGGCCATTCCGGTGTATCATGTAGACTCGCCGCGCCGCAAGTGCACGACGAATGATGATGCTGGTTAGCATCCGGTTTCGGGGTGACAGACCTTGTACGAGACTGCCCTGCGGGTAACAAAAACCGGCTCCTAAGGCCGGTGGATCTCAATCATTCGGGTGGGGCTGTGCGAACATCGTCGTGAACATTAAACACAAGTCTCAACCCAAGAATTTGTGTCACCAGTATGCCTGTCCATAGCAATTTCGTGATCTATGGACTTACAAGATTTGATTTTGGTGACCTAAAAATATAAGTCTATACAATGATTTTACCTAAACAATTATAAATATGCTAGATAAAATTAAAATAAGAGCATACGAAAATATGAGACAAAGAGACAGGTAGCTGAACTTTTAAACATGGGGCTCCCGGAGGTACCGCACAGACTCGTAGGTCCGCAGAGGTATCCCCGCACGGGAGGCTCCCGCACATGAGACCTAACTACTTAACTTAATATAAGTTATTATACCTCTAAGCTGAAAGGAAGAAGGTTATCTCGGACGAAAAGCTATGTGCCTCACACGGGCACTACTCCTAGTGCTAGTTTTGGTGAGGAGTATTATCCTCGTGTGGACCGTAGTCGCTGAATCCTTGCGACAGGCAAGTGCCTCGCGAGGGCATCCGTCTCGGGAAGGTGTCGCCACTGCTTAAAGCATTTGCCGCAAATGGCTGGGATCTACCTAGCTATTTGACACGGCTGTCACTGAGAACAGATGCCCTAAGACATCAATACTGAAGACAGCGCTCATACATGTTACTTAGTAAGATCTCCGAACTGAATAAGAATCCAGACATCCCGCTCCATAACCACATAAAACGTTACAAGACATAGGTTACTTTTCACGAAAGCATTATTAGACCATTGTTCTATCGCTATGGTGGGGGTATCATGCCCAGACATTTTGACAGAATTCGGTGGGGATACGCATCTCGCTCATCACCGGGTCCTATGGAACTAACCGTTTAACCTGTCGCTAGGTTTATATACAAGTTGCCCTGTTTTGCACTGCAGTGCGGGAGGCTTGTTCAGTAAATAAAATAATAATTAATATATGTTTTCGCAGTGCTTTCCTACATTGGCTAAAATGCTAAGTACTAAGTATCCAAAGATACAAGGGAAATGTATGTGATACCGCACCATGGCCATCACCACCTGGAAACCCCAACAGTTTCCCAGAGTCGGATCAGCCCATGGTGCGGATGGGGACATCCAAACAATTAAGAAGCCACAAGGCTGAATGGAGCATGAAGAGAGACACAATCTTGGAGTTATCAGTCTTACCAGAGTGCGGGGCTAGATTATCGCACTGCCGGAAGAGAAGAGTATATTACCGAGTTGGTAATGAAGAAAGTGTCTCTAATCATTTTGAACTTATCCTATCGAGGTGAATAGAAAAGGTTTAGTCGGTAGCACGCCGGGCTAAACAGAGTTATAGCACGGATAGCGACCTCAGTGAAAAATTGTTGGTGGCGTGAGAAAGTGCTGTATATATAAGTGTTGCTGTATGGTGTTTCCTACGTGCACTGCAGTCCTATAGTTTCTATAAATACGCAAAACATATGAACGGATGGTGACTGGCCACATATATATATACATAACCTAACCAGAACAATCAATACGGTATCAAATGTTCAAAGTTATATATCTTAGTACAGGTTAACGAACCTACTATAGTGCGGTTAGCAACACATTGTGGAAAATGAGAATAACTATAAACATATACAGAAATTATAACTAGCGGTCCTAAGACCATACGGTTCCTTTTAGTCATTGGGGCCATTCTTACGGATACAATATAATTAACGAAATACATATAGAGAAATAATTAAACTATGAAGTATAGTTACTTGAATACTCGGTAGTCATTCTTAAGTTAGGCTACCGTGTTACTGAAATTGATACATCATTCCATAGTTGACGTGCGATGATGCGTTCCCAGGAAGCTGGAAAGTTCCCGCAGGTTGGTTCCCGCAAGCTGTTTTCCGCAAACAAGATTTCCGCAAGAACACTCATGGCGGGACTACATCGCTCAGCACTGTAAACCTAATAGGATGTCTAATGAGCAGTCAGTAAAAGATACGATAGTACTACTGTGGTGAAGAAAGTTCCCGTACACAGATGGCATGGATGGAAGGTGTAAACAACCCGATCACAAGCAGATCACAAACAGATGCGAATGAGGATACAAAACAAAGCTTCACAGCGCTGGGTACGTCAGCCAGCTCTGCAGACGCACCGGGCAGAGTTTACTTACTGCGGTCGAAAGTCAGAAGACCCTACACAATATTAGTGCGGTGGCAGTTGAAATACCACTTTTAGGCATGGCCGGCAGATCCCGGCGAGTCATGCATCAAAGAACACACTGCCTCTACATCTGTAGAATCACATATTCAGGCCGTAAAGGCCTCACCGCAAATTTGTGTTCCGAAGTAGATATTGATATTCGTGAACAATAATCAGAAAGTTCCAAATTACTCCCGAAAGTAAGGAGTTACAAAATTGTTTTAGTGCGGTGGGTTGGGCAACTGCCAGCTACTGGAGAAAAACCCGACACATAGCGAAGTAATACACCTGTTGTTTGTCGCGCTGATAGTAGCTGGTACAGATCCAACTTGTTCGGCCCCTGTCGGAGGATGCTCTCGATCTCTGGATCGCATCTCCTTTTATACTCCTCGTGACGTCACAGGCGCAGGCTCCAACCAATCATCGTTCGAGCAACAGCCAATCAGCGCGTAGCTAATAATAGCGCAGCCGAATGTTCTAGAACATTCTAGAAGTTCTGCGTCCACGTGGTTATGACGTCACGGCAATATTTTGAAGATAATCAAGAAGGGTTTTCCGTGGGTAACTCAGCCATTTCTTAACCGATTTTGAAATGGTTTACAGATTTAAAAATCCCGTTGAATTCTGGTCTTAACTACTGCCAGATTTTACGGGAACAGGCAATCAATAAGGATTACAGGGTATCAGCTCGGTACACTAAAAGCGCCATCCTATCTTGGTCATAAACTTCGTGCTCTATCAAAAACAGCATCTCGACGCGCACATGTGCATCACGCATTTTAACGAACATAGTCGTTTTCGCAACGCGATCTCTCTCATAGGCTCTTATATGCTTATGGTTCTACCCATGTGGGGGCGGGTCGTGTTCAGGGAATGAATCCAGGATGGGCGGCGCATACCCAGTTTAGCTGGTACGGACAGTACCCGACTGGTCGATCCGAACTACACCACCCCCTCCTAGTTTGACATCCGTGGCAAACGATCGCGCATGGTGGATCGATGCACGGACGTACGGTAGGTGGGATTTATAGACTTCCCGGGTAGGCGTGTGGCTGGAGAGGAGTAGTGATGCAATAGATGCGTATTCGAGAGACAGAGTACATAGAGGTGCCAAGAGGATGGGGGAGGCATACTTTTAGTTTTCACTTTTGACCTGGAATTATTTTTCCAGGCCTTTTTATTTGTATTTTGTTTTATTAATATTACGGTGCGTGCTGTAACTTTATTTAGTATATGATTCTAAACAATAGCTCGCATGGCTGTTCTCTCAGAGTGCGGATAATCATTATCTCCGCAGAGAACACCCTAGCTCCAACGTACCACTATTTAAGTTTAAATATATAATATAATAATAATAAAAGGACAAGGTATACATATATAAACCATGTAACATACCCTCATGAGGTATTTATTGAATCACACCGAATTACTTGCGCACCCCGGGTAAATAAAGGGGTACACAACACGTATCTCTTATTATCTATTAAAAATATATATGTGTGGCCGTTATAGTGGGTCCACAATGGGCAGCTCTCGCTGGCCCCATATCCGTCCTGACATCTAAGACAGGAAGAAAAATAATAAGAAAAATAGAATATATAATAATAATAACTTAAAAGTTAGTTTATCAGGCAGCCCCAGCATAGCTGAGACTGCATGATGGGATTATGACATTATTCCACTGTGGGATGTTGTATTCTTTACGTCGCACACGACGTTCTTACAACATTGGAGTCCGCAGTGCTCATTTCCTGTGGGACACAGCCGTGCAGTGAAGTGTGTGGCTGTGTCGGATAACTGTAGTTATCCTAGGGACGGGATTCAATTGATCTAACATATATAATAAGAAGAAAGTATTAAAAAAATAAAGTAATAATTAATACATTTCCACGAATCGCACCATTGATGTTTCTGCTGTATTACAAATGATCACACCTCAGCTGCGAAATTTCCGCATCGAGTCTGGGTTCCGCGACTGATGGTGGTTGGTCGCGGTGGGTGCACTGTCATTGCTGACATGCGTTCACTATTACTGACACTATCGGAAATTGATGGTGGCGGAAATATGCACGTCCATTATGTCTCTCACAGTTACTGCCGGTTCTAATATATCCATTTGCAAGGCAGTGGTGGTACTAGTGGTTGCTAATGTCTTTGATGCTGTAGTGGTGGTAATCGTCGTGATGGCTGCTGTAGCTGTCGTGGTGATGGTGGTGAGTTGTACCGCAGGCTGAGACCGTGATGCAGGTGCGGTTACGGCAGGAGACGACATCTTCCTTCTTCTTCTTCTTCTTCTTCTTTTCGTTCGCTGATCATACCGCCAGTCCTATAAGTGACTATCGACATGATCATAAGCATTAAGTGCGTGGATCCATGGTTTATTAGAGTGCGCCGTGAGGCCTGGAACCTCCGTCTTCAGCACTACGACATCTTCCAAAACTTAGCATATTTTAACAGACGATTGCGGTGACGTTACGCATCGGCTGAATGTCCTGTGTGTGGGCGATTCGTCTCTTTCCCATGTATGGACGTTCCGGCATAGTTCCCTTTCTGATTGCTGGGTCAGAAAGGTGAGGAGGCAGATGCCGAATAACACGGGCCAGATTTATACTAATCGCCACATGCTGCGACGGTCCTGGTCCCTCGTCTATTGTTAGTTCTGGCAGAGATGGTGACTGCGGCTAACTCGGAATGTCCATTTCCGCAGGTGTCATAATCACTACCGAAATCGGCTGACTGGCTAACACTGTCTTAGACACTACAGTTGCGGGTGTAGTGACTGTAGCCGGATGGCTAATAACTGATGCGGGTGCTACCAGACTGGATTTTGCAGGAGACATTTGCTTCTTACTCTGTTTCAGTACCGGTGTAGATGAAGTAACTGGTACCGGCGTAGTGCTTCCTGACATGATTTCACGTCTGGCTGCCGGTACATTGCTTACAGTAGCCGCTGGAAGACGATGACTAACGGGATATCTACGAGTAGTGTTCTTCGTGTGGGCCATTTTCTCGGTCGGAAGAACTTTGACCGGGAACCGAGATTCGAAACGGATGGCTAAAACGGCATGATCCTCGTTCTCTTCTCCAGGAACTAATCTTACTTCTAACACACGGTGATGATATCAAAGTGTGTGGGTCACCCTGTAGCGAGTAGTGGTGTAGAGATACTGGCACATCACACAGAAGGCTGACTGGAAGAGATGATCCTTATTAACATGAAGTGGGCGGTCGGATTTTCTAGTAAAAGTTCTGGTACAGGGCTCTCCATTAGCTAATAACGAGCTGCATGGGAACCGTTTTGGAACTGGTACCGATTCTTCTTCAGACGAATCCGATAGTGCTAAATCTTCAAGGAGTGACATCTCGTTCCTGCATGGTAGTTGGCTGCGGGAACCTTATTCAAAACCTAATTCCCTCTCTCTTCATCGTATTTAACTTTCCAGGCCAAGTATAATAATGAAATAATAATAAAACAGCAGAATTTGGTTTGCAACACGAAAGAAGCTTAATGCTATCTGTTCTTCCCTGGTGTCGAGTTTTGACAGGAAGACAAAGTTTCAGAGCGCGCTTCCTCCTTTTATACTAGTTGGTGATGTCACAGGTGGCGGATGACCACACCTGAAAGTTTTAACAGGTGATTCGGTCATTCCTATGTGAAAGTTTCCTCTTTTTCCGACCTAGACGTCTAGGGAGTAATTCTTCCCGTATAAAGGGAGTACTTTTAATTATAGGAAGAATGGCTCGTTAAACGTGTCTTAATTTTGCGCATTTAACAGCCTTTCATGAACATAAAAACGTGGTACTACTTTTCCCTTGCGGTACCTCACCTTTTAATTAGCATGAGGCGGTTCACCAGATTGGATGCTTATAAACTTGCCTATTTTAATTTTAGGCTGGAGCGCTCAATGGGGTGTGTGAGAGCCAGGTGACGTCAGCGGCAATTACCCGGACTCACCCTCGCCACTTCCCCATCACGCTGTGGTAGTCGCGTCTTTGGGCGGCTCTGTTGTTTAAAGCATTTGATCCAATTTACTGGAAATAGCAGTAAATGTCACGTGGCTCTAAAAAGCACATGGCTGATCGGAAACATATATGCTGTTTATTGCGATGGCCAAAATGCTGTTGCTGAGGTGTAGTCTGTTGCAGATGCGAGATAAAAATATGTATGTTACATCAAGATCTTTATAATGTCCCTATTTGGCGCGAGTTCTTTAACATGCATCTTGGTATGTGTCTGTAATAGGTAGTTCTCAGCCCGTGTCGATTATAGACTGGAACGCAAGGAAGAGAATTTTTGAAATTCTCTCTGTAATTATACTGTCAGATTTTTGATGTCGCTTTACCGGCCCGTGCGCTAATGATTTGTAGCACGGTAGAGCAGCTGTGTTTTTAATCAAAAATCTAACAGTAAGGTTGTAAGTAATTGGATGTGTAGTTTAAACAGACCTATTCAGGCGGCAGATCAACGTTACTGATCCCGTCAAGACAGCTGTGTTTTCTGAGCGGGAGGGCTGGCCAAGCATTCTCCTCAATGGGTAGAACTAGCTCCGTCCCAGCCTAGACCAGACACATTGGTACCATTTAATAATGGTTAAATTACAGTACAATTCGAAAAGTGTGTGCCACATTTTTTTTACAATTTACATTGCCGTCGTTCGGAGATTGTGAATACGGTCAACCTGAGTGTCTGTCACCCCATAGGAAGCATGGCTTAGGTCAGCCTCAGCTTCCGCTTGTGATTACTCTATGATGATGGGCATAGCATGAAGTGTGTTGGAATGGGAAGAGATCAGAGCAACAACTTTTCCATCCAGTCCCTTGGACAAAACAAACACGAAATTCTTCAGATATGACTTCACAGATCGAGTAGACCCATGCTGAGGAGGGAGAGGGCGAGTACATATCTCGTCATCATCGTCAGCGTTAGCTGCTTGTTCACCCACGGTCTGGCTTGGTAGAACTGGGGCTGAACTGGCGCCGTGGTGCTCTGCGCTAACCATGGGAATACTAACTTCCATAGAAATATCTGTCTGGTTACCGGTGTCACGAAAAACGCCCAGTCCAAGCTCTGGTGCTGGGTCGTCACTGACACAAGGTTTAAGTCGATCGAAGTGGATGACTGAGATCAGGCCATCCGAAGCATGGATACGGTAGGTCATGTCTGACGTCTTACCTACTACCACATAGTGGCCTTTCCACTGGTAACTCAGCTTACTTGGCACATTTGCAGACCATCGTGAATCGTGTACCCAAAGCATTCTTCCTGCTTCATATGGATCTCCATGCACCCTCCGGTCATGTCATATCTTTTGCCGCCGGTGTGCAGTGGATAAGGTTTCTCTCACTAACTCATAGGCTTGTTCTATTCTCCGCCGCAAGAGTTCGACATAGAGAGATGATGGATTTTTCTCTCCTGGTATTCGAGGCATGGCCAGATCCAGTGGTAAGGCTAATTCACGGCCTAACATTAACCGAGCAGGGGTGTAGCCCATGCGGGAATGTACTGAAGTGCGGTAAGCCATGAGTACATACGGGAGCAGCAGGTCTCAATCTCTACAATCAAGACGTGCTTCCTTAGTAAGCATCTTCACGAGAGTTCTGTTGAATCTCTCTACAATCTCGTCACTCCAGGGGTGGTATGGAGTTGTCCTTGACTTGACGATATGGAAAAATTTGCCGAGCTCTGATATGAGCCGGCTCTCAAAATTACTCCCTTGATCGGAGTGCAACTCATAAGGCATACTAAAGTGGCAGAACACATTGCTGGCCAAGACTTCCGCTACGGTGGATGCCTCTTGGTCTGGCAGAGCAAATGCTTCTACCCACTT
Source organism: Chaetoderma sp. LZ-2023a (assembly GCA_034401795.1). Taxonomy (NCBI): domain Eukaryota; kingdom Metazoa; phylum Mollusca; class Caudofoveata; order Chaetodermatida; family Chaetodermatidae; genus Chaetoderma; species Chaetoderma sp. LZ-2023a. The sequence continues at coordinate 172,038,595 of CM067359.1, forward strand.
CGTAAAATAATCTTGTAATACGAGGATGTATTTATTTCCATCATCCATCAAATTCAAGGGTCCGAGCACGTCGATAGCCACTCGCTCCCATGGTGCAACAACAATCCTAATTTGAGATGGTGCGATATGGTGTTGCCCAACAGCGCGTCTTTGGCATGGGATACATTTGGCAACCCATGCCTTGACACTATCGCGAATCCTGCTCCAGTGGAATCTCAATTTGATATGGGCAACAGTCCTTTCCATGGCCAGATGCCCACCATTATCATATAGTTGTTTCAATATAATTTCACGATAACTTTCCGGGACTACCAAATGGTCATTAATATATAGAACATTATTTATTAATTGACATTCTTCAAACCATTGGTAATAATATTTCGCCATGGTAGATAGGGGTGTTACCGATTCCTTAGGAGGACGTAACCCCTCCTGAATCCCTGCGTATATATTTCATGTCTGCACGTCTGTTGTTTGGTGGTGTGCAATTTTCTCCAGATTCCACTCTGCGCACCTCAATTCGGGGAACTCTGGAGATGGCTGTGTTGACTGTGTCACGGTGGCGGCCTCTTCGTGTTCAGCTTCCACGCCAATTCTGCTGAGGATGTCTGTATTCCCATGCAATTTGCCGGGACGGTGAACAACGTTAAAGTTATAGGCCTGCAGGGATTCCTGCCATCTCGCTACCTGGCCCTCCAGATTTTTAAGTTCCTGAGCCACCGTAGTGAGGCATGGTCTGTACGGAGTGTAAAAGGGTGCCCGTACAGAAAGTGTTTATAATACTTGATGAAATGGACCGCCGTCAATAGTTCTCGCTTGGTGGTTGCGTATCTTCTCTCCATTTTATTCAGAGTACGCGAAACTTAACCCAATACCTGCTCTGTTCCGTCTTCGGTGACCTGAAATAGAACCATGCTGATAGCGAAAGCTGATGCGTCAATGTCTAGGATGAAATCGAGCAAGAATCGTCAAGAGTTCCTTCAGTGCCCTGAAGGAGCCTTCACACTCACTCGTCCACTCAAATGGTCGATCTTTCTCGGTGAAGGGCTGAGGCCACTCTGCTACTGCCTTAGTTTTTGATGGCTGAGTAGCCACTCCATCACCGGATATGACGTGTCGCAGGAACTCAACGCTCTGTCTAAAGTGATGACATTTCTTCGGTTTGAGTTTCAAATTGGCCGAGCGGAAACGTAAAAGCATGGTGTTCAAATTTATTAGGTTTGCCCAAACGTGGGTCCGAAGACTATTACGTCATCGATGTAACAGAGACAGATTTCCCATTGCAGGGTGGTTAATACCTGCTCAATGAGTTGTTCAAAAGTTCCGGGAGCATTGCACAACCCATAGGGCATCTTGCAGGATTGGAAAAGGCCATCCCTACAAAACAAATGCGGTCTTTTCCATGTCAGCTTCATCCATGGCTACTTGCTAGTAACCGCTAGCTAAGTCAAGGGTACAAAACCATTTGGCTCTGGACAAGGAACACAAGGCCTGATCTTTCCAAGGTAACGGATAAGCATCTTTAATGCCAAGATCATTAAGGCGGCCGTAGTCAATGCAAAACCATAAGGTTCCATCCTTTTTGCCTGCTAGCACTATAGGGCTAGCCCATGGAGATGCTGAGGGTTCAATAATACCAGTCCGTAACATGTCATTCACTTGTTGGTGTGCTTCCGCTTCCTTATGAATGAGAAGATGTTGTACCGGTTGTTGTATGGGGTGATTATTGTCTGTATCGATGGAGTGTCGTAGGAGATGAGTTTCTCTGAGATCCATGTCTCTGGAGGAAAAACTATCGTGATATTTATGTAGTAGTTTCCGAATTTCTCGTTTCTGTGATTGCAGTAATCCAACTGTGGCACGTAGACACAAATCATGTAAATGTTCCGGTAAATCATCAGTCATCTGCAGTGGTGTGTCAGCAAGTGCAGGTGATTCCAATGAGATTACGTCCACTAAATGGCCGCAGGGCACTCCAGGTTCCAGAGTGATGGGATCTGCGGTACCATTGAACACTCTGAAAGGTATATTTTCCTTGTCAGTAGTGTCTACTATTATGCATCCACTATCAGGATCAGGTTCCAGCATGGCAATGTGTGTGTTGCTTCCTAACTGTGGTGCAGTGGCCCATAAGATTTGTTCCTGTCCCGGCTCAACTGTGGCGGTACTTGATAATATTACCGCACATGTATCATATAATGACGATACTGGTCCGAGAGGTATACGTCGGCCGTGTATGTTGAGTTCCTGTTGTTTGCAGTGTATGATGGCTTCACTGGCACTGAGGAAATCAGAGCCAAGTAGGGCATCGTTATGAATAGTGGAGATGACAACTCGCTGGATGAATTGCATCTCCTCTATTTGGATAACTAGATTGACTACACAGATTACGGGTACATCAGCTCCCATAGCCATCTGTAGGTAAATGTTTATAGGCTTGGGGGGAGGCTTCTTATGAGGTTGGATGCTCTCATATAAGCGCTTGTTAAAAACTGTGATAGAAGCACTGATGTCGACTGTGGCACTGGTGGAAACGCCACTAAACAGACAGGCACATTTGTATATTACTTTGCGGTGTACCTGTGGAAAAGTTTCCAATGATGCCGTCTGCGACAATGGCGTTGGGGTAGCATCACTCTGTATGTACGCTGACTGTTTCAATATGGCTTCTTGTAATGTTGTGGATGGCTGAGTGAGGAAAGGGCCAGTTCGCCGTCGCCACTTGTGAATAGGCTGCAGTGAGGGTATGGCTGGGGGTAGCAATGGTGATGGAGTTGTCACCATTTCTGTGTAAGCTGTATTGGTGTAGACGGCGGCGCATACGGGATGACAGATAACTTCCACCTGTGCAAGCCATTTCCTGCAATGCTTCATGGGATGTTTTGGTGAAGCACAGAAGAAACAGTGATGCCAGGAGGGACGTGTGTTTCCCCGTCTATGTCGACGCTTGCGAATCCATGAGGCGGAGTGAATCGTTTCTCCTGAGTCGCTGCTGTCTGTGGATGCGGGAGATGATGCTGGATGGGGTGGTGTTCTGCATACTACCAAAGGAAACCGAGAATCTAGTGTCTTGGTGGCGGGATGTGAAGCTTGCAAAAACGTTGTTTCAGCGGAGGGACTACAACCTACCAGTGCCGTTTTACATAGGAAAGAAGGCTTGTTGTGTGCGGAGAAAGAGGGGGATGTCATTGCTGTGGATGGGGGAGGCAACGTAGGCACTGACATGTGTGAAGCCAAGCATTTGGGTGTCAGTGTGAAAGCTGATTTTGGTGGATGATGGTTGGCCACTGAACGTTGTGGTATGAAGGCCGCAGTTGAGCCGGGAGGTGGTTACGGGCACCGAAGTGGCTCTAGGTGATTCGGTGCCCTTATGAGTTTGACTGCTTCTCTGTTTCCGGTGTGCTGCGGTCGGTAGCTGGCGTCATGGAAGGAGGTCGGTTAGGACACCGCTCCCTCCAATGCCCTGGCTGACCACATCCGAAACAGGTGTTCGGTGGTGGTGTGGTGATGGTGATGTTTGTTGTCCTAAACTGTTTGGTGGCAAGGTTGGTGCTAAGTGTTGTAACTAAATTTGTAAGTGCGGAGATTTGCTTATTAATCTCATTCATTCATTCTGTCATGTTGCCGTTGTTGTTGTTGTTGTTGTTGTTGCACTGGTTCCCGTGCCTGGGGGCACCATTGTAACTTCCTCTACGGGCACGCCCCCTCCTCCAGGTGCTGGATTCTGACTGGAATTCTGTACAGCTGGTGGTGGTGATGCATGTGTGGCCGGTGTCGATGAACTGGGGGTAGCATTAGCGGGCGGGGTGATAGCTGCACCCTCTATCTCGTTGATAGGATGGAGTTGGCGTCGGTTACTTTTCTCCTGCTCCAGACAGTTCTCTATACAAACCGCGGTTGCTGTTAATTGGGCCAAACTCCCGTGGTCGCCTAGAAATAGCTTTTCTTTCAGGGCGGGTTCACCGCTCAATGCATCGATAAAAGTATCGAGATGCAAATGGATCATGCCCTCCGTATTGGTGCTCGGATGTGTGCAGGTGACTAGTCTCCTGATTTAGCTAGTTAACTCAGGAAGAGTTTCTCCTGCGCATCGTCGGAGGTTCTTGAGTTGAAGACGACTGGTTTCTCCGAGGGCTGTGTCACCAAATTGCTCCGTCAATACTCGTTCCAATTGTGTGTAGATGGGTGTGTAGTCAGTTCCAAGATCCGCAAGAACTTGAAGGGCTTTTCTGGAAAGCTTTGCGGCGAGATATTCACCCATTTGCTGATCATTCCAGCGGCTAGTCCGACTTATGATCTCGAACTGTATTTTATAATTGGTCCAGTCACTCTACCCACTAAACTCGGGAGGGAGGATGACTCGGCCAAGACCAGGGGAAGAATGATGCTGCTGAAATCCGGGTGGTGCTGGTTTCTGGGAATCTGACGAATATGCTGAGGCTGGTCGTGGTGCAGGTGGCGGGTGTTGGTGTTTCCCGTCGATGCCAATGCCGAGGAGCTAGGACACGCATACTCCAATTTAATGAGGCCGCCCCGGTTGTGGAGCCATAGACCGTCATGGGTCTATGGACGGGATGCGGATTTTGTGACGATTACGTGGTCGTTCTCCCCGAAGTGCGGACTGATATTCCTCATATGGTGGTTGTGTAGTCAGCTGACGGTCGTGATGTGTTGTGTGACTGATATACCGGTGAAATGGTGGTGCCGATTCCTCCCGATGAAGCCACGGCGTTCCCCTCGAATATATCGTTGTGCTAGAGGGGGGGGGGGGGGGGTGCGGGGTAGGGGGTGCGGGAGGGTGTCTATATTGTGGATTATCACCCGGCCATATAGTCTCCGTAGATGACACGGGTGAATGATAGTAGTCAAGGCTATAGAGATGCCCGTAATCTGGTATTTGTCGGGGTCATCCACGATTTGGCCCTATTGGTGGTGGCCTGTTGCGGACGTCCAATATTGTTCTGAACTCTGTCCCTGCTTGTGAGGCATCCTGAAAGGTGCCGTCGCTAACATGCGAAAACAGGTTATAGTGCAGGGTTGTTGATTCCGCTGAATTTCTGGCATAGTCGGTGAGCATGTGAGCTGCAAATCCATCGTATGATGCTACCTCTTGATCGAGGGAGTCGTCACTAAATGGAGATGGTATTGAGCTAAGCTCACCGTATGGTGTGGGCGTGAGTTTGTTACATGCAGTTAATGATGTTCTTGGGTCCCCACATCGGGCGCCACGTGTAGCTCACCGGGTGGTGTCGGGCCATTCCGGTGTATCATGTCGACTCGCTGCGCCGCAAGTGCACGACGAATGATGATGCTGGTTAGCATCCAGTCTCGGGGTGACGGTAACAAAAACCGGCTCCTAAGGCCGGTGAAACTCAATCATTCCAGTGGGGCCATGCGACCATCGTCGCGAACATTAAACACAACTGTCTCATCCCGAGAATTTGTGTCACCAGTATGCCTGTCCATAGCAATTTCGTGATCCATGGACTTGATTTGATTTTGGTGACCTAAAAATATACGTCTATACAATGATTTTACCTAAACAATTATGAATATGGTAGATAAAACTAAAATAAGAGCATACGAAAATATGAGACATAGCGACAGGTAGATGAACCTTTAAACATGGGCTCCCGGAGGTACAACACAGGCTCGTAGGTCTGCAGAGGTATCCCCGCAAGGGAGGCTCCCGCACACGAGACTTAAATACTTAACTTAATTTAAGTTATTATACCTCTAAGCTGAAAGGAAGAAGGTTATCTCGGACGAAAGGCTATGTGCCTCACACAGGCACTACTCCTAGTGCTAGTTTGGGTGAGGAGTATTATCCTCGCATGGACCGTCGTCGTTGAATCCTTGCAAGAGGCAAGTGCCTCACATGGGCCTCTGTCTCGGGAAGGTGTCGCCACTGCTTAAAGCGGGAGAAGAGTAGTAGGCAAAAATGGGCCCACTCTACTATTTCAACCAAAAATGCTTGAGAAAGGAAAGACCATACCTAGTGAGATTATGACTATAGGGTTGCGCGCTGTTTTACATGAAGACGGGACGAGCGATTCCCAATGGATTCTCTCGTCACCATCTTACGTGATTCTTAGTATGCTGAATTAGTAGTTTCCACTTTATTTATGCGAGCCTTCTGCTTTGCTTAAATAGCGTTTAGTTGTTTTCAAAACAACAACTCTTTTTGGCTGCAAATGGCTTGTATCAACCTAGCTATTTGACACGGCTGTCACTGAGAACAGATGCCCTTAGACATCAATACTGAAGACAGCGCTCATACATGTTACTTAGTAAGATCTCCGAACTGGATAAGAATCCGGACATCCTGCTCTGTAACCACATAAAACGTTACAAGACATAGGTTACGTTTCAAGAATGCATTATTAAACCATTGTTCTATCATTATGGTGGGGTTGAGAGAGACGAATACCCACTGTAAATGTTCTTCCCGTAAGGGCGTGGCAGATCTAAATATCATGTCCAGACATTCTGACAGAATTCGGTCGGGATACGCATCTCGCCCGTCACCGGGTCCTATGGAACTAACCATTTAGCCTGTCGTTAGGTTTATATACAAGTTGCCCTGTTTTGCACTGCGGTGCAGGAGGTTTGTTCAGTAAATAAAATAATAATTAAAAATATATGTTTTCGCAGTGCTTTCCTACAGTGGCTAAAGTGCTAACTACTAAGTATCCAAAGATACAAGGGAAATGTATGTGATACCGCACCCTGGCCATCACCGCTAGGAAACAAACAGTTTCCCAGAGTCGGATCAGCCTATGGTGCGGATCGGGACATCCAAACAATTAAGACGACACAAGGCTGAATGGAGTATGAAGAGAGACAAAATCTTGGAGTTATCAGTCTTACCAGAGTGAGGGGCTAGATTATCGCACTGCCGGAAGAGAAGAGTATATTAACCGAGTTGGTAATGAAGAGAGTGTCTCTAATCATTTTGAACCTATCCTATCGAGCTGAATAGAAAAGGTTTAGTCGGTTGCACGCCGGGCTAAACAGAGTTATAGCACGGACAGCGACCTCAGTGAAAAATTGTTGGTGGCGGGAGAAAGTGCTGTATATATAAGTGTTGCTGTATGGTGTTTCCTACGTGCACTGCAGTCCTATAGTTTCTATAAATACGCAAAACATATGAACGGATGGCTACTGGCCATATATATATACATAACCTAACCAGAACAATCAATACGGTATCAAATGATCAAAGTTATATATCTTAGTACAGGTTAACGAACCTTATATATTGCGGTTTGCAACACATTGTGGAAAATGAGAATAACTATAAACATTTACAGAAATTATATCTAGTGGTCCTAAGACCGTTACGGTTCCTTTTCATCATCGGGACCCTTCTTATGGATACAATATAATTAACGAAATACATATAGAGAAATAATTAAACTGAAGTATAGTTACTTGAATACTCGGTAGTCATTCTTAAGTTAGGCTACCATGTTCCTAAAATTGATACGTCATTCCGTAGTTGACGTGCGATGATGCGTTCCCAGGAAGCTAGAAAGTTCCCACAGGTTGGTTCCCGCAAGATGTTTTCCACAAACAAGATTTCCGCAAGAACACTCATGGCGGGACTACATCGCTCAGCACAGTAAACCTAATAGGATGTCTAACGAGCAGTCAGTAAAAGATACGATAGTACTACTGTGGTGAGGAAAGTTCCCGTACACACATGGCATGGATGGAAGGTGTAAACAACCCGATCACAATCGGATCACAAACAGATGCGAATGAGGATACAAAACAAAGCTTCACAGTGCTGGGTACGTCAGCCAGCTCTGCAGACACACCGGGCAGCGTTTACTTGCTGCGGTCGAAAGTCAGAAGAACCTACACGATATTAGTGCGGTGATAGTTGAAATACCACTTTTAGGTGTGGTCGGCAGATCCGGCGAGTCATCCATCAAAGAACACCCTGCCTCTACATCTGTAGAATCACATATTCAGGCCGTAAAGACCTCACCGCAAATTTGTGTTTCAAAGTAGATATTGATATTCACGAACAATAATCAGGAAGTTCCAAATTACTCCCGTAAGTAGGGAGTTACAAAATTATTCTAGTGCGGTGGGTTTGGCAACTGCCAGCTACTGGATAAAACCCCGACACATAGCGAAGTAATACGCGTGTTGTTTGTCGCGCTGATAGTAGCTGGTACAGATCCAACCTGTTCGGCACCTGGCTGAGGATGCTCTCGATCTCTGGATCGCGTCTCCTTTTATACTCCTCGTAACGTCACAGGCGCAGGCTCCAACCAATCATCGCTCGAGCGACAGCCAATCAGTGCGTAGCTAATAATAGCGCAGCTGAATGTTCTAGAATATTCTAGAAGTTCTGCGTTCACGTAGTTATAACGTCACGGCAATATTTTGAAGATAATCAAGAAGGGTTTTCCATGGATAATTCCATTCCTTAACCGATTTTGAAATGGTTTACAGATTTAAAAAGCCCGTTGAACTGTGGTCTTGATCAATACCAGATTTAACGGGAACAGGCAATCAATAAGGATTACAGGGTACCATCTCGGTACACTAAAAGCGCCATCCTATCTTGGTCGTAAACTTCGTGCTCTATCAAAAACAGCATCTCGACGCGCACATGCACATCATGCGTTTTAACGAACTTAGTCATTTTCGCGACGCGATCTCTCTCATAAGCTCTTATATGCTTATGGCTCTACCCAGGGGTGTGTGTTCAGGGAACGAATCCAGGACGGGCGGCGCATACCCGGCTTAGCTGGTACGGCCGGTACCCGACCGGTCAATCCAAACTACACTGTCTGTCATGCTGTATGTCATGCTGTCTGTCATGCTATCTGTCATGCTGTCTGTCATGCTGTCTGTCTGTCTGTCTTGCTGTCTGTCTTGCTGTCTGTCTGTCATGCTGTCTGTCATGCTGTCTGTCCTGCTGTCTGTCTGTCTGTCTGTCTGTCTGTCTGTCTGTCTGTCTGTCTGTCTGTCTGTCTGTCTGTCTGTCTGTCTGTCTGTCTTTACATTGAAAAAAAACCGCATTGGCACAAGAATTTAATTAAAAATTTCTTTACCTAAATTTGTCCTATCGAGACCAAGTTTAGATTTACCTAGAGTGGTCCCCCCTTGAGATTAGTTGGGGTAAAGTGAACTTATCAGTAGGTCGCTTTAACAGGTAAAGGCTGGGATTGATCCTACATTATAGAGAAATCACACACACGAATGCACACGAACGCACACACGCACGCACGCACACATCTGAACGAATGCACGAATGCATGCACTAATACATGCACACAGTAATACATGCACGAATGCACGCAATAATGCATGTATGAACGCATGCACGAACGGACGCACGAATGCATGCACGCACACACCCACTCACTAATGTACTCACGAATTAATGCACCCACACCCACATACACACACGCACACATACACCCACGCAAGCATAGATGCACGCACGTACGGATGTACGAACACACACCCACACACATACGAACAAACGCACGGACGCACGAACGCACGCACACACGCACGCACGCACGCACACACACGCGCGCACACACACACGCACGCACGCACGCACGCACGCACGCACGCACGCACACACTTTTCCAGACACAAAACTAAAAGATGTCCTACGGATATGATTTCATGCTGCCCCACCATTGATTTTGGTTGGGATTAGATTTATTTAAGAATAGGTAGGGAGGGATGAAACCTTGTCATGGTTATCAGGAACTATGAGATCTAACTTTGATCTTACTAGCAAATCTTTCAGGTTTGGATTTCTATTGTAAGCTATTACTGGTCGTGCTTTGATCGGTTCCTTTAATTTAGATTGCAACTGAGAATATTCGTCTTTCATGGTTTTCGCTAATTCAACATTACGTCTATTGTATATGAGTTGAAATGGGATAATTTTGTTCTTTTGTGATATTCCTGAATCTACATTTGCTCCAAATGGTGCTTTTGTTTGGAGTGTTCTAATCCAATGGCCTTATTGTATTTTGTGAAACGAACTAGTTTCTTCTTCACTATCGAAGGTCAGAATCTCTTCTATTGGCATGATTTCAAAATGATGCTCAACTGAATGATCAGGAAGTTGGAAATCTTGAGCAATTGGCGTATCTGCTGAGGTGTTAATATCAGAAACGTGGCGTCTAGCACGAACTCTAAATGTATTTTTGTTTCACCAACATACTGTTTCTGGCAAAGGGCACAATTTATCAAATAGACTACATTCTCAGAATCACAATGCATATTTGTTCGGATATGATATTCATTTTTAGTTTGAAAGCTCAGGAACGTTTCTTGGTTTAAAATATAGTTGTTTACGTTGCATCTGTTTTTGTCGCATTTAGAAACTGATCCATCGCACATGGTTGGTTTATTGTGTTTAATTTGGACAGGTTCAAACTCGGGTCCGCTATGAGGTTTTAGATTTTCAAGCTCATTGATGGTGTCTGCTTTCATTTTTCGAAGAAAACGGGCTGAATAGCCTCGTGCTTTCAAAGCATCAAACAGAGTAGATCATGCACCATTCAGATTTTGCTTGTTGCTAGAGTTTCGAAAGAATCTTATGATTTGCGATTTGATCAGACCTTTAAATGTGTGTGGAGGATGAAATGATTTTTTGTGAAGCAGCTGATGTGAGTCTGTTAACTTTATATTCTAATTTTCCAGAGGAATCAAATTGAGGACCCTTATAGATTGTGACATCTAAAAAGTCAACTGATGTTCCACTAATAGTAGCTTTTAGCTTGATGTTTGAATCTTGGTTATTTAAAATGCAAAAAAAATTCCCAAAAGTCTTCTTTTGAATGTTGCCAAATTATGAAGATGTCATCTAGATATCTGAGGTAAAGAAGAGAATTTTTGGTTGATTTGTTCAGTGCCTCCTCTTCCCACTCCGCAACATAAATTGTGGCAAAATTTGGGCTGAATCGTTTACCCATTGCGCATCCACAGATTTGAAGGTAATTTTCACCATTAAATTGGAAATCGTTTCCTTTAAGACTTAGCTCTAATAATTTTAGAATTTCCGTGTCTGGTCGATCTGGATCTGGAAATTTGACAAACGAATTCTTAATAGCATTGACTCCAGCATCAATATCTATATTGGTATACATAGCAGCTGTCTAATGTGACTAAATATGCATCTTTCGGAACTGACAATTTGGATAACTTTGAAAGAAAGTGTTCTGTGTTCTTGAGAAAGCTCTTGTGTCTATTAGCAATGGGCTTTAAATAGTAATCAATATATTCTGAAATGCCATAAGACTCACTGCCACAGTCTGAAATGATGGGTCGTCCAGGTGGTGTCAATGGATCTGACCAGGTGCTGATAGGTTTATAGATTTTAGGCAAGATGTAAAATGTCCGATTTTTGTGGATTATTCTCACCTAGCAGATACTTTAGCTGTTTCTTATCGATGTACTTATCTGTATGCAATGAATTAAGTATTTCAATGAAATTTTGTCGGTTTTGAGGCCAAATTAAATTATCAAGTTTTCTGTAATGCCTGGTTTTAGTTAACTGCCTTGCAGCCTCGCGGATGCAGTTTTCGCTATCCATAATCACACTTGCTGAACCTTTATCGGCTGGCTTTATAATAATATTCTGATTTCTACGTAATTTGTTGATAGCCTGTCGCTCAAAAAATGAAAGGTTTTGCTTATTGTTTGTAACTGGCAATAATCTGGCTATACCAGCAACCGTTTTTATGGTTGCCTTAATATTGTCATCAACTAGCCTATCTGGAGGGTCCCAACCGGATTTCCCAGTGAATGGTTTTGACTCTCCATTTAAATTTCGAAAATGATGGGCTATTTTTACTGAATGACCAAAATTAGCTACTTCAATAAGACCTGTGTCTAAAAGCAAATCTAATCCTGTTTTTGGTTTTGGAGTTGGTACAAAAGTAAGACCACGATCGAGAATTGATTTCTCAGATGGTAAGAGATCATAGTCAGCTGCTAAATTGACAAGGGTTGTTCCTAATCCTATGTTAGGGGAGCTATTGCCTTGACCCACATTTAGTTAAACCAAGTACCGTCAGCCTATGGTTATAAATACAATTAGCTGTTTCCTTCGTCCAATGGATTCTATCCTTCTCAACATGAAAATTGGCATCAGAAATTTTGGGGATGACCTTATCAATGTGGCAGTTGGCTTTGCAAGACTTTACATAGGTCGTATGCAGGCTTTGCTAAGATTTACCTAGTCATTACCAAAGCCATAGTCAGGGTTTTCTAAGCCTAGTTAGACTTAGTTAGGATCGGCTATGCAGGCTTTGCTAAGATTTACCTAGGCATTACCAAAGCCATAGTTTTCTAAGCCTAGTAAGACTTAATTAGGATTGGCTATGACATATCTCGGCTTTAGCCAGACTTTGCTAAGCCTTATCTAGGCCTTAGCCAGGCTTTTCTAGGCCTTACATACCCCGTAGCCAGGGTTTGCTAAGATTTACCTAGACCATACCAGGGCATTATCCATACGTTGCTAAGCTTTAACTAGGCCCTAGTCAGGCTTTGCTAATCCTTAAAGAGGCCTTAACCAGACTTTGCTTAACCTTGCTTAGAGGATAACTAGGCCTTAGCCAGGCTTTACTATGCCTTACCTAGGTAGTAGCCAGGCTTTGAAAGACCTTACATAGGCCTTAGCCAGGCCTTAGGCAGGCTTTGCTAAGATTTGCCTCCCTATTACCTAGACGATAGTCAGGCTTTGCTAGGCGTTAACTATGACTTAGCCAGGCTTTTCTAGGCCTTATATAGCCCATAGCTTGCTAAGATTTACTTAACCCTTAACCTGTCGTTGCAAAGTCTATAAAATACCTAGGCCAGGCATTAGCCATGCTTTGCTAAGCCTTACCTAGGCTTTAACTAAGCTTTGCTAGGCCTTACCTGCGCTTTAGCCAAGCTTTGAAAGACATTACCTAAGACTAAGCCAGGTTTTGATAGACTTTACCTAGGCCTTAGCAGGGCTGTGCTAGGCTTAAGCCATGCCTTAGCCAGGCTTTGCTAGGCCTTAGTCAGGCCGTAGCCAGGCTTTGTTAGGCCTTAACTAGTTCTTAGCCAGGCTTTGTTAAGCCTCACCAGGGCTTTAACCAAGCATTGCAAGACATTATCTAGGCCTTAGCCATGCTTTTCTAAGCCTTACCTGGGAATTGGCCAGAATTTGAGACTTTGTAAGACATCACTTGGGCCTATGCCAGGCTTTGATGAACGTAGCTAGGCTTTCCTAGGCCTTAGTCAGGCCTTATCTAGCCCAGGCTGTGTTAGACCATAACCAGGCTTTCCTAGCCCTTACATAGGCTTTAGCCACGCTTTACTAGCCCTTACATAGGCTTTAGCCACACTTTGTTAGGCCTTATCTAGGTCTTATCCATGCCTTAGAATATTTTGTTAAGCCTTACCTAAAACTTAGCCAAGCATTGCAAGACATTACCTAGGCCTTAGCCAGGCTTTGCTAAGCCTTACCTAGGGCTTCGCCAGGCGTGACTAGGCCTCACATGTGCCTTACCTTAGCAGGCTTTACCTAGGTATTAGCTAGGCTTTGCTAGACCTTACATATGCCTTAACCAGGCTTGCGTAGATCCTACCTAGACATTAGCCATGCTTTACTAGACCTTACCTATGACTTAGTCAGGCTTGACTTGACCTTACCTAAGCCTTATCAGGTTTTGATAGTCTTTACCTAGGCATTATAAAGGCGTTGCTAAATATTGCCTAGGCCTTAGATAGACTCTGCTAGGTCTTACTTAGGTATTACCTAATGATTACCACATCTTTGCAAGACATTACCTAGCTCTTAGCCAAGCTTTGCAAGACATTATCTAGGCCGTAGCCAGACTTTGCTAAGCCTTATCTAGGCCTTCGGCAGGCGTGACTAGGCCTCACTTATGCCTTGCCTATGCCGTATCAGGCTTTACCTCGGCCTTAGCTAAGCTTTGCTAGACCCTGCCTAGGCCTTAACCAGGCTTCCTAGACCTTATCTAGGCCTTAGACATGCTTTACTAGGCCTTACCTATGACCTTGTCACGCTTGACTTGACCTTACCTAGACCTTGTCAGGCTTTGCTAAATATTGCTTAGGCCTTAGCTAGACTCTGATGGGTCTTACTTAGGCTTTACCTAAGGCTTAGCCAAGCTTTGCAAGACATTACCTAGGCCCTAGCAGGCTTTGCTAAGCTTTAATTATGCCTTACCCAGGTATTGGCCAGGCTTTGTTAGACCTTACTTAGGCCTAAGTCATGCTTTGATAGGCCTTAGCTAGGCTTTGCTAGACTCAAGCCTGGTCAAGGCATAGGTACGGTCAAGTCAAGACTGGCTAAAGCATATGGAAGGCTTGCTAAAGCATGCCTAAGGCCTAGGCAATGCCTATGCAAGCCTGGTTAGGGCCTAGGTAAGGTTTAGCAAATCCTGGCTAAGATCTAGTTACGGCCTAGTCAAGTATAACTAGCGCCTAGCCGAGCCTAACTAAGGCCTTGGTAAGGACTAGCCAATGCCTATGTATACGCATTTAACACCTAGGTAATATCTATCCAAACATAATTACGGCCTTGCTTAGGCATAGCTAAGGGCTATCCAAGCCTAGATAAGGCCGAGTTCAGGCCGAGCCAAGCCTAGCTAGGGCCTAGCCAAGCCTGGCTACGGCCTAACTAATGCCCAGTCAAGCCTGACTAAGGCGTAAGTAAGGCCAAGCAAGCCTGTCTAAGACATAGTCAAGCCTGGCTAATGCCCTGTTAAGGCTTACATAAGCCTAGCTAAGGCCTATGTGGCTATGTAAGACATAGACTAGCCTTGTTAAGGCCTCTCTAAGGCCAATCTTAGCTAAGGTCTATGTAAACCTAGATAAGGCCTAGTCAAGCTTGATTGTGTCTAAGTAAGGCCTATTGCCAAGTCTGGCTAAGGCCTACGTAAGGCCTACCCAACCACATTTTACCGTACACAAACCTATCCTATAGGATAGCTTGAGCTGTCAAATTTTCATTTTCATAAAACATGACACTTCATCACTATATCTTATTGAACCACCTTATAGACCACATACTGTTAGAAGCCATAGACTGTAAAACCTCTCTTTGTAGACCACCTTATAGATAACATACACTTAGTTAGAGATCCTACACCACATACACTTACCCACCATCGGGGCTGGATTTAGGACAGGGCAGACTGGGAAGTTGTCCAGGGGCCTCCACCAAAATCACATTTGAACATTTCTATGGGGGGGAGGCCAGACGTACGTTTGTGCTCTGAAGACAAGATCATATAGGCCTAATAGCAAGGAGGAGTGGTCAGTAAGAATTATTGTGTGCAAAATAGGATGTTACTCTTTCATACAAAATTCAGGAAATGACAGCGTGCCCACCTCACATATATTGAGGATGCAGGTCCCTTCCCCGGAGAAAATTGAAAATTAGATGCTCTGAGAAGTCATTAAATGGCTTCTCAGAGCATCTAATTTTCAATTTTCTCTGGGAAAGGCACCCAGACGGCCAGTCTATGGGAGGTGGACACGTTGCCATTTCCTGCACACACACGCACGCACGCACGCACATACACCCCCACAACCACACACCCCCACACACACCCCCACCACCACCACCATCATCACAATCTACTCCCACCGTCTATGAAATGACACCCCACCCACCCCCACCCCACCCCCGATTACTGCCCAGGTACCTCCACCGTAGTAAATCCGGATCTGGCCACCATAGACAGTAAAACCAATCTTATTGGACCACTTTGTAGATCAAATACACTTAGTCACAATAGACAGTAAAACCTAGCTGTCTTATTTGACCGCCTTAGACCAGACACCACAGACGACAAAACCTGTCTTATTAGACCACCTTATAAATCACATGCACTTAGTCACCGTACACAGTAAAACATATATTATTGGACCACCTTAGAACAGACACAATGGACTGTAAAACCGGTCTTGTTAGACCACCGTATAGCTCACATATAGGCCTACTTAGTCACCATAGACAGTAAAACATATATCTTATTGGAGCGACCAAGACTTATAGACTAAGTATATGGGGTAGCTTTGTGTGTATTGACAGTGTTAGTTTAGTGTTATGCGTTTTGAGAGTCCCGTATTGGCATAGCAATGCGTGGTGAGATGCTGAGGGAAAACTTCAGTATTTCAACACATACCACACCCAGTCGTCCAGCATAGTGATAACCAAAGTATAGCAGAAGTTTATAGGCAGAGCGGATGCTGTCACGGAAACAAGTGCGTTTACTGATAACTACTTTCGAAATTATTTATAGTAAGAACTGCATCCATGTTGTTCCGTTTTGGTATCATAATCTATAAGTAGTTCGTTATCTAATCTGGCTTTATTCTGGCTTTAAATGGCGTATCTTTAAAACCTGTGCAGAGGATATGCGTATGCCACTCAGTCACATCTGCAATCTATCCTAGGTCGCGGTATCTTCCCCCAAACTAAAAGTAGCCCATGTTACACCAATATACAAAGCCAAGGATTCTACTAACCTTTCAAATTACAGACCAGTCTCCATACTTCCACTTTTCTCAAAACTCTTAGAACGCTTAATGTATAATAGACTGATAATCTATTTGGATCGAAAATCAATTTTATATAAATCACAATATGGATTCAGTGAAAAACACTCAACGATGCTTGCAATAGTAGAAATGACAAAAATTTTTTTATTGAATCCTTAGGAAAAAAGCAAAGTGTAATCGGCATTTTTTTTACCTCTCGAAGGCTTTTGACACAATTAACCATAAAATCTTATTAGATAAACTTGCTTATTATGGTATAAGAGGCTGTGCACTAGATTGGTTCCAGAGATATCTAAGTGAAAGAACTCAATGCAACACGCTCTGAAAAGCAGGAAACTAACTTGTGGTGTTCCTCAGGGATCTATTCTTGGCCACCTGCTGTTCCTTTTATATATGAATGATTTACCAAACATCTGTAAGCACTTGTCACTAATACTGTTTGCTGATGACACCAATGCCTTTTGCTGCGATGAGAATATATATAGGTTATATGCAAAAGTAAATAAAGAAATGGAAGAAATTACAAATTGGTTCTCAATAAATAAACTATCACTAAATGTCGATAAGACTAATTATATGTTATTTACAAACATGACGAAACTAAAAAAAGGTGAAATTCCAAAAATCTACACTAACAAGAAGGAGATCGAAGAAGCCCCGTTTGCTAAATTTTTTGGAGTATACTTGGACAAACATCTGACCTGGGCTAAGCAAATTGAAATAGTTACGGCAAATGTGGCCAGGGGTGTAGGTGTTATCAAAAGACTAAAGCCGTACATGACACCAGACACTGTTAAAACTCTGTACTGCACACTTGTCCTCCCTCATCTCACCTACTGCAATATTATCTGGACTGCAGCACACAAGAGCAAACTAACAAACTCCAAAATCTTCAAAAAAATGCATACATCTCTTTACTAAACCAGCAGTGGGCCAGAATATATTCAAAACGGCGAAATTACTTAAACTCAAAGATATCGGAAAACTACAGATGTACATTATTGTAAAAGACTTTCACGACAATGCATTGCCACAAACCATAGCCTCCAACTTTACATTCAACACTGACATCCATAGACACAATACTAGAAATAGACATAATCTACATACCAAATTCACAAGAACGGGAAAAGGAGCACAACGCATCACAATAACAGCCACACAATTATGGAACAGGACCAGCACAAAGATACAGGAACAGATCCTAAATAGAAAATCATTTAAGAAAATTGTCAGGGAGTCCATAATTGGCGGGTACTGACGTGTAGTACATTTGAACTTGCCAATGTAAGGACTCGCTGATAATCAACCCTAGCTTAAGAACAACAGTTTACATAACAAAGCAATTTACTACCACCTACTACTACTACTACTACTACTACTACTACTACTACTACTACTACTACTACTACTACTACTACTACTACTACCACCACCACCACCACCACCACCACCACCACCACCACCACCACCATCACGACCACCATCCACCCACCACCATCACCAATTCAACTCAGATGAATCCAATCTGCATGTTACAAACTAACTTATCCATAAACTACAGGGACAGAGCTTGGCTTTGCCAATACACCAGACTGGTGGTCTAGACACCCATCTGTTATCATTTGACATTTCCGACACCCCTGATCATATACACCCTCTATGGTATCCGACACATCGTAACAATGCATAATACACCAAAAACCATTAATGCACAATACACTAATCACCATTAATGCAACAGCCGAAGTGCCGGATTAACCCGTTGAACACTGCACAGCCAAATAAACCTCAAGATATAATAAAATAAGAGTTGTCTGCCAATGCTGGGTCGGCTTTGACTAGGAACTGCTTCTGCCACTGGAACAAACAGTTTTCATGGTCAGGGTAGCCCCAGCATATCAAACAGATTACTAATATTTGTGTTGTAGCTGATAGTCGTGGAATGCAGCGTGAAAGGATTAATGGGTTGAATGTGTTTAACCTAACCAAATGGTTGAGTGTATTAGTCTCATATCTAATAAGTAAAATGGGTGTTGTCGGGTAGCGGAGAGGCTCCACATAGTACTAGCAATAAATTTCAATCCAAGATATGGGAATTGGTCAATGCTGAATCTTTTCGGACTGGGTAGACTGGATGCACCTGCTTCAACCTAATCATTTAATTTTTAATCATATAAGTTCACGATTTAAAACATAATCACGATTTTCGATTTAATTATGTAATCACGCAAGCCTAGAACAATCATGACAATAGGGTACAAAAAAATAGATGTTGTGCCGTCCTGTGTTCTGTGTTTACTCACAGATGTCTGTATGATTAACTATCACCTTAAATATTGTAATGTTTTGTTTTGTGTGTAGGGGGTCCATCGACTCATAGGCTTTACCTTTGATGGACTGCCCAATTGTAATGTCTGTATATTGTATATCAAGCATGAAATAAATGATCCTGAATCTTGAATCTTGAATCTAATTACAGTCGTTATATTGTTAAAACTGCGTGAAAATTATTGAATCGCTTAACAATAGTAAAAATTCACAACTGGTTCGTAAAGGTTATCGTATTTTGGGTCAATGAGTGCGGTATAAAGTGTTTTGATACCCGTTTGTAATGGTACCCGGTTCCACTACTCGGAATAGTAAAGTATTTGGAGTCGTTACTCCGAGTGCGCTAAAATGGCGTTCACAGTGCGCCGCCCTGCTGGTATGCCCGCCCTAAAGGCTCCTGGGAAGATTGATTGACAACGAGGCCACGGGAATACGGGTCTACAGAGACACAGATTTTATTCAAACTTCACAGGCATCTTAACCGTAACAATATATATATAAAGAACATTTTTGGTAGATTTAGGCTTATTCATACTTTTGAAGATTTATAAAGATATTCTTAATCACTAACCTATGAAATTATTTTTATCTCTTCATGCATTAGTTAGTGTTGAGCTACATGGCTTAGAAAGAAAACGCGTTTCTGGTAAGAAAACAAGAATGTCGAGCACCAGACTGGATCAGATTTTCTATCCCAAAGCTGGGGGAGGGGTGGGTATGAATCGTGATGGCGAATATCGTGTCCCAGTCTATAAGGTCCCATTCATGCCATCGCAACGCGTATTTATATGTGAAGGATTATTTTCCATGCTAACATGCGTTCGTGCGCTATTTATGCGCATTTTTATCCTTATTTGGATCATCCAGTTTACTTTCGTAAAAAAAATTCGTCAGTAAACAATTTAGTTTTAGCTCGCAAATGGCCGATGGTGTCGCAATAACGATGGGCATGGTCCTAAATTCGGACTGTATATTACCACTATAGGAAGCTTCAAAGAAGTAGGTCTTTCGACCTTATTGGCCACCATTTATTAGGCCACTTGTGCATATATTTCCTAAGGATTTCGGAATAATATGTCGCCATTCTTACACTGAATTTGTCTATGCAATATTAACCGCCGATATAGGAGTAAGTAGAGACAGAAGATTGGATTGATGTGAGTGTGTGTGTTGTCTGGTTTGCATTAATATCATCATCATCATCATCATTATCAGGGTTCCAAGCAGCTCCACTTGGAACCCTTCAGAAATTGTACGGATTCTTGTTATTATTATTCACTATTATTATTCATTTTCCACTGGCTTCTTCTTAAGAACCACAATGTCAGCGTTTTGTAAATGTAGTTCACCATGTGCAGGAATGTCCACAGATGAGGGTTTGAAAGAATCAAGGCGATCTGTCAATAAACGGCTGAGATATGAGCGCGCCAAGTTATTACATAACATATAGCAAATATAGGTGTTCCTTAATAGAGAGGTCAGATATGTTACAGTTTCCATCGTTGAGTAAATGTATGGTGACAACTTGATGATTACTTGGTGATTACAAATAGATATATTACACTGAATTAATTTCTAGCTGGAAGTTGTTATTGCCTTCTAAATGTCGGTGACTGTCGGCCATCTTGGTACTACCAAGAACTACATGATTATGATTAAGCATCAGAATTAACCCTTTTACTCCTGAATTATAAGGATTACTTCCATTAATCCTTTGGCATAAGTCAGTCTCATTAACCTATTTACTGCTGAATGACCACTCATTGAATTACAAGTCTCGATTAACCATTTTACTTCTGAATCACAAGGCTAAATTAACACTTTACTGCTGAGTCACATGGCTAAATTAATCCTTTTACTGCTGAATTACAGTACTCAATTAACCCTTTTACTTCTGAATTACAAGTTTTAATTAATCCTTCTACTGCTGAATATCATGTGTCAATTAACCCTTTTACTTTTGTTTGCTGTTTCTGACAATTATGTTTGCTATTTTTTTTTATCATTTTGATGGTTTTTGTCCATGTTTGATAATTTTTTATGGTTTTTGGTCTTTTTCATTATGTTCACCAGATATTAAAAATAGTTCACAGTCACATTCCTTTTACCATCCAATGACACCTTTGACCAGAAACCTTTTCTTGGAACCCGTGAGGATAGTCCTCTAACCTCTAGTTATTATTATTATTATTATTATTATTATTATTATTATTATTATTATTATTATTATTATTATTAGGATCCAAAATCCAAGATGGCCACCAGCCACCATTTTGAAAATTGGTTTCCGGATGATAACTCTGTTCCCGTTTATCATATCGCTTTGAAACTTCATAGGGTGATTGGACTAGGTCTGGAGAAAAAACCCTATTGAAATTGACGATTATCCGAACTCCAAGATGGCCGCCAGCTACGGGCTGCCATTTTGAGATTTTTTTTTTATGATATCTCTGTTACCATTTATCGGATCACTTCCATGGGTCGTTGGAATGTGTCTGGTGAAGAAACTTATCGAAATTTACGATAATTCGAAATTCAATATGGCTGCCAGTCAGTGGCAGCCATCTTGAAAATTGGTTTCTGGACCATACCTCCTTGACCATTTAACAGATCGCTTTGACACTTCATAAGGGTGACTAGTCTGATGGGTCTGAGAAAGAAATAAATATTTTCTGATAGCTCTCATTCATTGGTTTGTTGTCAGTGTATTATGCACCATTTGCAGAGCTCGTGTTTATGTTTTTGTCAATTTTAGACTATTTTTTGCCAATTTTGAACCTTTTTTTTTTTAGCAATTTTAACATGTTTTAACCGATTTCGGCCATTTCTGATAATTTTTTGTCGTTTTTATCACTTTGACTACTTTTTTGGGTTTTTTTGTCCATTTCTTATTTTTACCATTTTGGTCCTTTTTGACAGATTTGGACAAAGCTTTCCCATTTCTGACAATTTAGGTAATTTTTTTCCATTTCTGATGCTTTTTTGCCCATTTTTCATCATTTTGATAATTCTGGGTCCTTTTTGACTGATTTTCGCCATTTTTGATCATTATTATTATTTTTGATGGTTTCTGTCCATGTTTGATTATTTTTCCATTTTTTGTCTTTATGTATTATTTTTTATTGTTTTAGCTATTTTGGTCCATTTTTGAACAATTTTTGCAATTTGTAACCATTTTGGCTATTTGTTTATAGTTTTATACCATTTTGGTCCTATTCTGACTGAGTCTGACAACCTCGCACCGTTTCTGTCGGGCTTGGTAATTTTCTCAAATTTAGATGCTAGTTGACCATTTTTCATCATTTTCACAATTCATGGTCCTTTTTGACTGATTTTGGCCACTTTTGTGCTGTTTTTGACAATATTTTAACTTTTCATCATTTTTTGGCGTTTTTATCACTTTGACTACTTTTTTAGGGTTTTTGTCCATTTCTTATATTTTGCCTATTTTGCACTTTTTTGACCGATTTGGACCAATTTTTCGCATTTCTGTCGTTTTTGGTAATTTCTTCCATTTTAATGCGTTTTGACAATTTTTTAAAATAATTTTTGGCAATTCTTTGTCCTCTTTGACTGATTTGGACAGTTTTTCTGCTGTTTTTGTCAATTTCTGGGGTTTTTAAATCACTTTGATGGTTTTTGTCCATGTTTGATAATTTTTATGGTTTTCGTCTTTTTTCATTATGTTTAACAGATAGTAAAAACAGTTCACAGTGAATTTGCGAAGCTGATTGAACTTGGCGTTTAGTTAGATCCCAGACGTCCGCACATGCGGTCACTCCATTTGCAGCATTTGCTCGCGTTCGCGCACATGTATACACGCTCATATGTCATTTGCAGCATTTGCTCGCGTTCGCGCACATGTATACACGCTCATATGTCATTTGCAGAATTTGCTCGCGTTCGCGCACATGTATACACGCTCATATGTCATTTGCAGAATTTGCTCGCGTTCGCGCACATGTATACACGCTCATATGTCATTTGCAGCATTTGCTCGCGTTCGCGCACATGTATACACGCTCATATGTCATTTGCAGCATTTGCTCGCGTTCGCGCACATGTATACACGCTCATATGTCATTTGCAGCATTTGCTCGCGTTCGCGCACATGTATACACGCTCATATGTCATTTGCAGCATTTGCTCGCGTTCGCGCACATGTATACACGCTCATATGTCATTTGCAGCATTTGCTCGCGTTCGCGCACATGTATACACGCTCATATGTCATTTGCAGCATTTGCTCGCGTTCGCGCACATGTATACACGCTCATATGTCATTTGCAGCATTTGCTCGCGTTCGCGCACATGTATACACGCTCATATGTCATTTGCAGCATTTGCTCGCGTTCGCGCACATGTATACACGCTCATATGTCATTTGCAGCATTTGCTCGCGTTCGCGCACATGTATACACGCTCATATGTCATTTGCAGCATTTGCTCGCGTTCGCGCACATGTATACACGCTCATATGTCATTTGCAGCATTTGCTCGCGTTCGCGCACATGTATACACGCTCATATGTCATTTGCAGCATTTGCTCGCGTTCGCGCACATGTATACACGCTCATATGTCATTTGCAGCATTTGCTCGCGTTCGCGCACATGTATACACGCTCATATGTCATTTGCAGCATTTGCTCGCGTTCGCGCACATGTATACACGCTCATATGTCATTTGCAGCATTTGCTCGCGTTCGCGCACATGTATACACGCTCATATGTCATTTGCAGCATTTGCTCGCGTTCGCGCACATGTATACACGCTCATATGTCATTTGCAGCATTTGCTCGCGTTCGCGCACATGTATACACGCTCATATGTCATTTGCAGCATTTGCTCGCGTTCGCGCACATGTATACACGCTCATATGTCATTTGCAGCATTTGCTCGCGTTCGCGCACATGTATACACGCTCATATGTCATTTGCAGCATTTGCTCGCGTTCGCGCACATGTATACACGCTCATATGTCATTTGCAGCATTTGCTCGCGTTCGCGCACATGTATACACGCTCATATGTCATTTGCAGCATTTGCTCGCGTTCGCGCACATGTATACACGCTCATATGTCATTTGCAGCATTTGCTCGCGTTCGCGCACATGTATACACGCTCATATGTCATTTGCAGCATTTGCTCGCGTTCGCGCACATGTATACACGCTCATATGTCATTTGCAGCATTTGCTCGCGTTCGCGCACATGTATACACGCTCATATGTCATTTGCAGCATTTGCTCGCGTTCGCGCACATGTATACACGCTCATATGTCATTTGCAGCATTTGCTCGCGTTCGCGCACATGTATACACGCTCATATGTCATTTGCAGCATTTGCTCGCGTTCGCGCACATGTATACACGCTCATATGTCATTTGCAGCATTTGCTCGCGTTCGCGCACATGTATACACGCTCATATGTCATTTGCAGCATTTGCTCGCGTTCGCGCACATGTATACACGCTCATATGTCATTTGCAGCATTTGCTCGCGTTCGCGCACATGTATACACGCTCATATGTCATTTGCAGCATTTGCTCGCGTTCGCGCACATGTATACACGCTCATATGTCATTTGCAGCATTTGCTCGCGTTCGCGCACATGTATACACGCTCATATGTCATTTGCAGCATTTGCTCGCGTTCGCGCACATGTATACACGCTCATATGTCATTTGCAGCATTTGCTCGCGTTCGCGCACATGTATACACGCTCATATGTCATTTGCAGCATTTGCTCGCGTTCGCGCACATGTATACACGCTCATATGTCATTTGCAGCATTTGCTCGCGTTCGCGCACATGTATACACGCTCATATGTCATTTGCAGCATTTGCTCGCGTTCGCGCACATGTATACACGCTCATATGTCATTTGCAGCATTTGCTCGCGTTCGCGCACATGTATACACGCTCATATGTCATTTGCAGCATTTGCTCGCGTTCGCGCACATGTATACACGCTCATATGTCATTTGCAGCATTTGCTCGCGTTCGCGCACATGTATACACGCTCATATGTCATTTGCAGCATTTGCTCGCGTTCGCGCACATGTATACACGCTCATATGTCATTTGCAGCATTTGCTCGCGTTCGCGCACATGTATACACGCTCATATGTCATTTGCAGCATTTGCTCGCGTTCGCGCACATGTATACACGCTCATATGTCATTTGCAGCATTTGCTCGCGTTCGCGCACATGTATACACGCTCATATGTCATTTGCAGCATTTGCTCGCGTTCGCGCACATGTATACCGCTCATATGTCATTTGCAGCATTTGCTCGCGTTCGCGCACATGCATACACGCTCATATGTCATTTGCAGCATTTGCTCGCGTTCGCGCACATGTATACACGCTCATATGTCATTTGCAGCATTTGCTCGCGTTCGCGCACATGTATACACGCTCATATGTCATTTGCAGCATTTGCTCGCGTTCGCGCACATGTATACACGCTCATATGTCATTTGCAGCATTTGCTCGCGTTCGCGCACATGTATACACGCTCATATGTCATTTGCAGCATTTGCTCGCGTTCGCGCACATGTATACACGCTCATATGTCATTTGCAGCATTTGCTCGCGTTCGCGCACATGTATACACGCTCATATGTCATTTGCAGCATTTGCTCGCGTTCGCGCACATGTATACACGCTCATATGTCATTTGCAGCATTTGCTCGCGTTCGCGCACATGTATACACGCTCATATGTCATTTGCAGCATTTGCTCGCGTTCGCGCACATGTATACACGCTCATATGTCATTTGCAGCATTTGCTCGCGTTCGCGCACATGTATACACGCTCATATGTCATTTGCAGCATTTGCTCGCGTTCGCGCACATGTA
Source organism: Chaetoderma sp. LZ-2023a (assembly GCA_034401795.1). Lineage (NCBI taxonomy): Eukaryota > Metazoa > Mollusca > Caudofoveata > Chaetodermatida > Chaetodermatidae > Chaetoderma > Chaetoderma sp. LZ-2023a. The sequence continues at coordinate 172,064,348 of CM067359.1, forward strand.
TACACGCTCATATGTCATTTGCAGCATTTGCTCGCGTTCGCGCACATGTATACACGCTCATATGTCATTTGCAGCATTTGCTCGCGTTCGCGCACATGTATACACGCTCATATGTCATTTGCAGCATTTGCTCGCGTTCGCGCACATGTATACACGCTCATATGTCATTTGCAGCATTTGCTCGCGTTCGCGCACATGTATACACGCTCATATGTCATTTGCAGCATTTGCTCGCGTTCGCGCACATGTATACACGCTCATATGTCATTTGCAGCATTTGCTCGCGTTCGCGCACATGTATACACGCTCATATGTCATTTGCAGCATTTGCTCGCGTTCGCGCACATGTATACACGCTCATATGTCATTTGCAGCATTTGCTCGCGTTCGCGCACATGTATACACGCTCATATGTCATTTGCAGCATTTGCTCGCGTTCGCGCACATGTATACACGCTCATATGTCATTTGCAGCATTTGCTCGCGTTCGCGCACATGTATACACGCTCATATGTCATTTGCAGCATTTGCTCGCGTTCGCGCACATGTATACACGCTCATATGTCATTTGCAGCATTTGCTCGCGTTCGCGCACATGTATACACGCTCATATGTCATTTGCAGCATTTGCTCGCGTTCGCGCACATGTATACACGCTCATATGTCATTTGCAGCATTTGCTCGCGTTCGCGCACATGCATACACGCTCATATGTCATTTGCAGCATTTGCTCGCGTTCGCGCACATGTATACACGCTCATATGTCATTTGCAGCATTTGCTCGCGTTCGCGCACATGTATACACGCTCATATGTCATTTGCAGCATTTGCTCGCGTTCGCGCACATGTATACACGCTCATATGTCATTTGCAGCATTTGCTCGCGTTCGCGCACATGTATACACGCTCATATGTCATTTGCAGCATTTGCTCGCGTTCGCGCACATGTATACACGCTCATATGTCATTTGCAGCATTTGCTCGCGTTCGCGCACATGTATACACGCTCATATGTCATTTGCAGCATTTGCTCGCGTTCGCGCACATGTATACACGCTCATATGTCATTTGCAGCATTTGCTCGCGTTCGCGCACATGTATACACGCTCATATGTCATTTGCAGCATTTGCTCGCGTTCGCGCACATGTATACACGCTCATATGTCATTTGCAGCATTTGCTCGCGTTCGCGCACATGTATACACGCTCATATGTCATTTGCAGCATTTGCTCGCGTTCGCGCACATGTATACACGCTCATATGTCATTTGCAGCATTTGCTCGCGTTCGCGCACATGCATACACGCTCATATGTCATTTGCAGCATTTGCTCGCGTTCGCGCACATGTATACACGCTCATATGTCATTTGCAGCATTTGCTCGCGTTCGCGCACATGTATACACGCTCATATGTCATTTGCAGCATTTGCTCGCGTTCGCGCACATGTATACACGCTCATATGTCATTTGCAGCATTTGCTCGCGTTCGCGCACATGTATACACGCTCATATGTCATTTGCAGCATTTGCTCGCGTTCGCGCACATGTATACACGCTCATATGTCATTTGCAGCATTTGCTCGCGTTCGCGCACATGTATACACGCTCATATGTCATTTGCAGCATTTGCTCGCGTTCGCGCACATGTATACACGCTCATATGTCATTTGCAGCATTTGCTCGCGTTCGCGCACATGTATACACGCTCATATGTCATTTGCAGCATTTGCTCGCGTTCGCGCACATGTATACACGCTCATATGTCATTTGCAGCATTTGCTCGCGTTCGCGCACATGTATACACGCTCATATGTCATTTGCAGCATTTGCTCGCGTTCGCGCACATGTATACACGCTCATATGTCATTTGCAGCATTTGCTCGCGTTCGCGCACATGTATACACGCTCATATGTCATTTGCAGCATTTGCTCGCGTTCGCGCACATGTATACACGCTCATATGTCATTTGCAGCATTTGCTCGCGTTCGCGCACATGTATACACGCTCATATGTCATTTGCAGCATTTGCTCGCGTTCGCGCACATGTATACACGCTCATATGTCATTTGCAGCATTTGCTCGCGTTCGCGCACATGTATACACGCTCATATGTCATTTGCAGCATTTGCTCGCGTTCGCGCACATGTATACACGCTCATATGTCATTTGCAGCATTTGCTCGCGTTCGCGCACATGTATACACGCTCATATGTCATTTGCAGCATTTGCTCGCGTTCGCGCACATGTATACACGCTCATATGTCATTTGCAGCATTTGCTCGCGTTCGCGCACATGTATACACGCTCATATGTCATTTGCAGCATTTGCTCGCGTTCGCGCACATGTATACACGCTCATATGTCATTTGCAGCATTTGCTCGCGTTCGCGCACATGTATACACGCTCATATGTCATTTGCAGGAAAACGTACTAAAAGGTGGTTAAGAAATATAAAATTTTAAACGGTTTTGATATATAGTTATATGAATTTTTATTCATTTGACGATTTTACAACTTGCCATGCTTGATCTTAATCCATTTATTATGTCCTCACTACCCTCATTCCCACCGATGTGGTCAAGTAATGGAAAGGATCAGGGAACTAACATATGCTCTTGAATGAAAGCATTATACATTAATCAATCTATAGCCCCCCCCCCCACGGTACGTACACCAGTGCCTATTCTGTAGACGCATTAAAAATGAATTATTTTGAAATAAAGTAATTTCTCGACAATGTTACATCTCGCGAATATAAAGATACACAAATGGTGGCCAATGTTTGGCGCAGTATCAGCAATGCTACGTGACATAGGAAGATACAGTACAGCTCATAACTATGTTAACACTTTTTTCCAAAATAAGAAGAGAAACGTGTGAGTTAGTACAAGTTTGAACACGGTGTACGAAGTTATGTTGAATAATTTGGGCTTAATTTGAATCCTGAACCAGCAATGGCTTCTAATCAAATTAAGTCGAAATTATCCAACATTACATTTGGTTGTGTTAAATTGTTTCTGAGATGTACTGTATGAATGGCGAATAAAGTTGATATCGTGTTGAACAACAACGGTGCGTGCTTGCATGTGCGTGAGTACGCGCGTGTGTCCGAATGCGAGTGGGTAGGTGTGCACGTGGATGTGTGCTTCCAGATGTTGGTACACCCCAGTCCTATGCATGTGTGTGGGCCTGTCTGTCCGTCTGTTCACCATTACCATTTTTTAATTGTGCGTGTGTTAAACTCGATATCTAGAATTTTTTGACTCAATATGAATGGAATTTTTCGGATTGTTTAAAAATGCAATCATTTATGAAAGTAAAGATGATTGCGACATTAAGTGCCACCATCGACTGGCAAGTCTCTGTTACGGAGCAGCTTTAGATAGTAGTTTTATTAATAATAACCTAATGTGTATGATATTCTCTAAACATTATATGAGAAATATTGCTGCTATTTTATTTAATATCACTAATATTTGTGTCAAATGCCTTTTAGTTAATGTTTACAACAATAAAAAAATATTTTATTCCATTCTGTGTGTGTAACTTGAAGTGGCACATGGACCCCGAAAGTTTAGACAAAAATGTTTTGGCGCGGGGCCCTAGAGGTTACGGGGCCCTGTGCAAATGCACCTGTTGTACAGTCTTAAGGTCGGCCCTGTGTGCAACACCATCTTCTACCAGCAACAGCAGTTGATAAAACTAAGCCAATGCAAAATACTGCTGAAATCTGTTTTCATTCAAATTTACTTCTTGTAATAGCCACCGTACTGATATCTGTTTATGTTGTGCATCTACCACCGGTGACTCCATATTCTGTTTCTTTCGAATATGTTTGGTTTGTAGCCTTCTAAAATAATTAGTAGCATCTCTTCGGTTTGAAGAACAGACTGACAGAGCTTGGACACGGTTGTAGGCCGGTTGACCCTTTCTGACAGAGCCTAGGCACCGTTATAGGCATGTTGACCCTTTGGTGTCGCCAGGGAAATGAACTTAAGATTTATTTATTGATTCCACATTAGGCCATAGGCCCTTGAGTGTACAGAGTATAAACCTACAATGACGGTCAGCTATTATATACGTTCATAAACAATAAATTAATAAATGCATTGATTATCCCTAAAGTCGAAATATGTACACTATACAATAGATTATGCCTGATTATCGATTTCCAGAAAGCTATACAGATGAGCTGTTGGGTTTCTTGAGGCTAAGTTGACTGGGCGCCGGTGCTGCCTAAGGCAGCAACAGCGCCCAGTCAAACCAGGCTCAAATCATCCAACTATTAAATAGCAAAGAATTACAAAGACATACAATTTATACAACGTGTCAGACTCTTTGAGATTTGATGACTGTCTATATGGAACCATTTGTGACGTAATGATTGTGACGTCATCACACACGCGCGGAACTGATTATGACGTCATACTAGGCCAGATGATGAATGGATACTTTGGAAAGGTGAATTCGTACGTGTCAGACTATTAATCGTTTAAGACTGATTATATCGAGGCATTCATGGCGTCATGATTGTGACATCATCTTACAGATCACGTAATTGATTATGATGTCATATGATCAAGGGATATACTTGGAAGGGTCCATTTTACATATATATATATATATATGTATGTGTGTGCGTGCGTGCGTGCGTGCGTGCGTGCGTGCGTGCGTGCGTGCGTGCGTGCGTGCGTGCGTGCGTGCGTGCGTGCGTGCGTGCGTGCGTGCGTGTATATAGATCTTAAAGGTGCATATCCACAGCTGAATGCCCGAAAATAAAACTGCTAAAACGACATGCTCTAAAGGGCCTAAACTGCGCACCCAGATGCAATGAAAGGAAATAAATCCCAGCACGTGATGTCTTGACCACTTATTTTAATTAATATAATTTCTTTAAGCTGCCAAATTGAATTAGAGGCACGAGTCTCCCATCCAAAATCACAACTAACCTTACGAAATTTATTTACAAGGAATCAAATCATCATGCGCTATGACTCACCCCGCCCCACTACACCGAGGCACACAATCCAAGCCCCCAAAAGCACATAATCTCAACAATTCTATTCTCAAGCATTCTGGCGCGAGTATGCACCTTTAATTACTGTAAGTTGTATTGATTGTCTCGCGTAATTTATGATGATTTGGCTAAACCGGCAAAAATGCTAAAAAATATCATATCATATCATATCTAGGATAAAACAAATGGCCTAACGCTCACCCGGGACATAGGACCCTCAGATTCAGCATAGCAAGATATTTACCGAACAACGTTGGTTGTGACCCTATTTGAGAGCTTACGACCACATACTTCTTGTAGCAAAGTTTGATAAATGTGCAAATGTGTTTTGACAGTTTCCTATGACGGCTTCCTAAAATGTAAGATTTTCACCAAATTGCGCAATCAACCTATTACCGAACACCATTATGTATATAATTTAGTGAGATTACGGTGTCTTGCTGAGGAAGCACTCATTCTACGAGTTCAGCCCGCTTAAAAAATGCGTTGTAAGTAAATGCAGCGAGTCCCTTCAGAACCTGATCATTTGTGGAAATTAATAATTCGGTAAATTTATAAACACTTGGGTGTTTCCAATAGTAGGGTTTTATACTTTTCTTTCGGTATTCTTGATATAGTGGGCAAACTAAAATAAAATGGTACTCGTCTTCCAGATCGTCACATGAGGAGCATATTCACTCAATCAACGGTGTTGCTAAAGGCTTATGCCATCGACCCGTTTCTACATGTAACTTATGCGAACCCGTTCGAAGCTGGCACAACGCCTGTCTGTGTTTGGCAATTCCAACTTTGTCTAAATAATGTTTATATGATAAATCCGGCGAAATATGTTTATATAACCTACATTTACTTCTATTTTCTAATTGCCCCTTCCATTCCTGGGTGAAATTATCCATAGCCCTTTGCTTGTACAGAAAAATAAAATGTCCCCTATCGAGATCCTCGCCTTGCGTTTCCCATAAATAATTAAATCCGCGAGTACATAACAAATCTCGAAGTTTACTGACCCAGTTATTACAGTAATTATTATTAAACCAGTCATTATACATCGCTTTATACAGACATTTTACTCATTTGTGATCGTCAGATTCCAGAATCTTGAACCAATATTTTAAAATTCTTACTTCTCTCATCAGGTACAGATGCACCCTCCCCAACTCCCCATATATAATACAATTTGGGGTACTTTGCTTTACTTTTAAAATCTGTTTACAAAACCTAAGATGACACTTTTCGACTTCGTAACCTCGGTGGAACCCCCATACCTCACTACCATAAGATAAAATGGGTGTCACCAGTTTGTCAAACAGTTTACAGTAATGATCTGGCTTTAACCCTACAAACTTGCTACATGATTGTTGTAATGAAAATACAGCCTTTTGCCCTTGCTCCTCTAAAGTTCTCTGAGCCTCCGTAAAGGAACCTGTGGTACTAAATAAAATTCCTAAGTATTTAAAATGTTTCACTATTTCTAATTCAGACCCGTCAAGGTACCACTTATCCCCATCTCCGAGTCTACCCCATCTCCGAGTCTACGCTTATATGGAATCACATTACGCGATTTACCGCCTACAGAAACGCACACGCTCGCCGTCTCCGCGTCCGCATCCCCGCAAATGGAATCCTAGCTATTTAGCCACAACTTCATGCAGGTAAAATACGTTCTAGTTTTAAAACAATTTGACTGAAAGCCGTTGTTTCCAGAGATTACATTCAGTCACACGAATTTCAAAATATTCAGTGGGCATCATATTGTAAGCTTGGAAACCAGCAGCGTATTTTTCAAATCATTTTGACCGAAACTTGTTCCTTCCACCAGGAAATGTGACTTTCAGATATAACATTCTCAAAAGGATCAATAGTGACTTAGCAGTAGCGAGTTAATCGCTCTACATCGGCGTCTTTAGGAGAGCACTTTTCATAGCGCTTACAAACTATATTCAGGTGCGCTTTCGTTATATTCAGGTAGGCAAAATGCCCTATACCTGCTTACAGTTTACACACGGCAGAGTGAGAAGCACCAGTACTGTCACTAATTGGCTCCAAGTTAAGCGCTCCTAGATTTAGTAAATCCTTTTTTCTCAAATAATCCCTATTCATTTCCATTTTACCGATGGTAGTTTATTTAATACTGTGTGAAATTACCAATAAACATCATTTGCCATTCCCATTTCCTTTCCTTTAATGAATAATATATCCACTCGTTAGTTGTAAAGGTAAATTGCATGAATCCAAATGAACAATTCAATGTGGTGGTCTTGACTTATGTGACGGTCTTGACAAAATGCTATGGTCTTGAACTGAAATAACATAAAAATGCAAATTTCCCCGATATTGTGTAAACGAGGTCTATTGATAACACAAACTACTTTATTAAAACACATAAAATCATAAAGCATCTCTGATGTAAACTATAATACAATTTCCAGTTTCTATTATCTATTTCCTGTTAGAGAGATAGTTGTTTTCATTTTGAAAAGGTATTGATAAAAGTTGTTGCTACCAACGACAGCCAGTAACAGTCTTCAGTAACAACATTGTCTAAAGGAATATGCTTTTAAATGTTTTGTAAATCTATTTCTGGGTACAGCGGGGAAATAGGCGCACCAGTATGGGCCAGCTGTCAGCGTAGTCCCGCGAATGCGGGTCAGGTTCGAAGTGGTGCTAGTTTACCAGAACAAAAATCCGTATCGAGGAAGCCTTATAGGATGTGCTTTGTTTGGTTCCGAAGATGCAGTCTTAGTCAGGCTCTTATTGGTGTACCTTTTAATCTTCTTTAATGTTATTATTGGTTTACTATTCTTCTTCTTCTTCTTCTTCTTTTCGTTCGCTGCTCATACCGCCAGTCCTGTAAGTGACTATCGACATGATCATACGCGTTAAGTGCATGGATCCATGGTTTATTAGAGTGCGCCGTGCGGCCTGGAACCTCCGTCTTCAGCACTCGAGGTTTCTGTCAGGGTTACCTCACCTTTACCTCCTTTAGTCGCCTCTTACGACGCGCAGAGGATACTATGAAACGGTCGTTTGGAATAGTAGGCTGAATAAACCACGCAGCCACAATGAGGCTTTGATGGCATTGATAATGGTATATGATTCTCTGTTGGTGGCGGACTACCACAGGAAACAGCAGACAGAGTTGGGAAACAAAGACAAGCAAATGAATGTAAAAGAGCGCATAGACGTAGGTGAATTGTTTTTACCACAAAACATATATATATTGTTGAAATTGGTTAGAAAACGCGCAGGAACCAATATTTTATTTAGCTATAAGATAGGTGTGTTTTATAACATTGTTACATACTTCATCATCATTTCTGTGTTACTGTGATAAAAGCACGACTGTGTATCTTACACGATAACGTAAAGGAATTATTTAACCCCTCTTGTGTCAACAGCGCCTCAAAGCGCTCAAAATATTACTTGATATATCAATTAAACATTTTGATGGGCAATAATTTTCAAGATATTTTAATTTTAGAAGACTATAGTTTGTAAATTTACCACTGAATTCGTTTCGCCGGTTTGACCACTAAAGGGGTAATGGTAAGGTAAATTAAAGTTTGTGCTTAGCCAGTGTCTATCTGCAGGCCGAGCGAAGAGTATTTTGACAATTTACCACTAGAATGACTGGCTCGGTTACCGAGTCTGTCATTCTAGTGGTAAATATTCAAAGATACTCTTCTCGCGGCCTGTCAAATAGCCATGTCTGAAGACCATTGCAAAGTTGTTTTGGTAAGTTTGACCATCAAAGGGTTAAGTTGACAGAATAGGGGTTAATGTTTACACCATACATTCCAGGGCGATCCATAAGAATACATTTATTGATAATGATATGAGAGATCGTATACGCGCTGATCTCAGTAAAATTCTGTGCAATATCTCACGGTGGCTAATCATATGTGCATTGGGTGTAGACATTCCGATCCAGTTTAAATCAGTATATATCTTTTAAAGCCTGTTGGTATGATAGTATGATTATGACGTGTGCATATTTAAGTCGAAACAAAATTCCGAATTATTTTATGAACAAGAAGTAATTTCGTTGCTTTGTAAATTCTGATTCCTCTCTTCGCTAGGTATATCTAGAGGAAACGTTTGCGAGACATCCTGCTTACGCCGACATAGCGAGACATGGAATCTGATGGCTACCTCTATGCAAACTCTAATCAAACGAATGTATCCATTGTATTTAATCGAGGACTTTCGAGAATGTATGAAAACGTTCCAAGGTATTTATATAAGGAGATTCCCATTGGATATAACCTTGTTGGTGTGTGTCTTAACACAATTTTAATAATTTATTTTTTAAAGTCGAAAAAATATCAAAGTCCTACGTTTACACTGCTTACAAGCTTAGCCCTGATGGACTGGTTATGTTGTGCATCTGGAGCCAGTTTTGCTGCCTTTGTTTGCCCAACTATACCTTTCTCTGAACCAGAAGTTGTAGCGCAAGTCACGTGCTCTGTTCTAATATTCGCTCTTGCACTGGGAATGGTTGGGAGTGAATACCACATCGTACTTTTCACTGTACTCAGATTCTATCAATTAGCATTTCCATTATCATCACGTGCGAGAATTACAAGCGGGTTTGTTAGCAAAAGCTGTATCCTCGTCACAGTGATAGTAGCAGCATTGATTACACCTCTGCTATATAGGTATAGGGCAATCGAGATCGTATATAACGGAGAGAACACTCGTGTCTGTTTCTCCATTGGGGACAGCTACTTGAAAGATCTGGGATGGACAATTTTGACTACAATCATACCATGTACATTAATACCAGTTTTTCACATTGCGAAATTAATCGCTATCACACGAAATAAAGCGGCATTAGGCGTGCAACAGGAGCGTAAGAATGCCGATACTAAAGCTGTTACTATTGTAATTATCATATTCTTTATGGCATGGATGCCAAGTCCGATATATATAGTAATACAAGGACAGCTTCTAGACATACCTTATGAAAATAACCTTGATAATTTATATTTGGTGCTAGTGTTTATCACTATAAGTAATTCCACCCTTAACCCGTTAGTGTACTGCTTCGCTGCTAAATCTGTACGAGATGATATCATTGGTATGTTTTGTCACAAAAACAAGAATGTAATGAAGGAAACCGGAAAACTCGCGAAACTGTGAGAATAGTTTGACTGACATCAACATTGGGATACGACAAGCAGTGCCCCACTATATCTTATTCTTTGGCCCACACGGTCAGAGTACAATGCTACGTTGATAGTAATGAAAGGCAATACTTCTGGCATAAAACGCGGGCTTTTCAAATATGATAACTTTGTCTATAAATCTGAAAGATATCAAACTGAATACACCATATATTCTTTAAACTACTAATGTGCTTAAGGAAGATAAATCTAGTCCATGTAATGCCGATAAATGACAATTAATAAAACCCTGCCTATTGTGCCTCGTACAACGACTCTGAAATCTATGAGAATCATGATGCTGTGATGCCATTTTGTCTTATCAATGGGCCATTCCAGTTTTTTCATCCATAATGTCATAATCACCGTATGATGACGTCATAGTCAATTGCAAGATGAATGACTCGATTTAGTCCGTCTTAAACGATTAATAGTCCGACACGTTGTACGAATTGCATGTCTTTACCATATAATAAACATTCTGTCGAATATTTTGAAACTAATTTGACTGGACGCTGTTGCTGCCATAGGCAGCAACAGCGGCCAGTCAAATTAGTTTCAAAATATTGAACAGCTTGCTTGTATCGTTGGACCACGGTTTGGGTGGACCTTACCTATAGATGGGCGGGGTAGAACAAAAACTGGAATCTTCCATTGGAAACCATGAGCTTACTTACAAAACCTTAAATATATGATATGTGTGATAAGGAGATACATCTTATCGTAATGGAACAATGCATATGTCTATAAACTATGTATCCAATTAGTATTGTATGCCAGTGGTTTGTGCATGACAAGGCCTAACACCTGATTGTGAGTCAACTGCTGATGCATAGATATTGCCAATGATTATAAGTAATGATAACGATGCCATTTCATAATGGCACTGATATACTGATCCTGATAATATGATATTGATAAAATGCTAATGGCATAATGATAATATCGGGATAATGATATAATAATGATATAATGATATGATGATATAATGATTTAATGATATACTGATATAATGATATAATGATAATGGTAATATCGTAATAATGATATCATGATATAATGTTTTAATGATATAATGAGTTAATGATATAACGATATAACGATATAACGATATAACGATAAAATGATATAATGATATAATGATATAATGATATAATGATTTAATGATATGCTGATATAATGATATAATGATATAATGATAATACAGCTGGAGATACTTTCCCTGAGGATACTTAGTAAAAGGGTGCAGCTTTATCACAAGAAATCACCAGTAGCGTTATTCTAAGCAGCTTATCCAGTGACATATGCCAAAAAGAAGGTACCCGATTTCAATGGCATCCATCTTGACCTGGATACATTGATGTCTCTATGCTTTGATCACACCTCGTGAATACCGCGTCTAAGACTACTAGATAACAAATGTTGCTAATTATACATACAAATTTTAATCTAGTTTGAACGGCGTGATAAAGTCTGATAAAAGTAGTATTAAGTATATGATTTCTCAAAGACGTATCGCTGACAGTCTCTATAATCTGGTGAGTGGTTTAAAAATGTGGAACCCAATGACCATATGCTTCTGGTGTATCTAAGATGTGACATATGTACTGGAGACCACCATGGAGGACGCACAGTGCCATGGAGCAACATGCAAGTGTGTGCACAGTACGGACATTTGCTGTTTCTTCCTGCTTCTCCGTGCTATCACATGACATCCTATGATTGTTACATAATAGTGACACCTTGACATGATGCCGTAGGTAGCACATATCAGCGAGTTTAGACGAAAACTGTGGTACCTATTCTTGGGTAGATGGGCATGTGATCAGCTAACCTCGGGTAGATGACCACATGATTAAATTATATTGATTTCAATACAAACACGTGACCGACTCGATTTACTTTGTTTCATAAGTGGGTACATAGATTTGGATATATTGGCTAGATGGCTCATGCACATACCCTCACTATGTTGTTAGTTGTCGCGACCGCTGATGACGTGAGTTCAGTAAATCACAATTACACATGACCGGATATTCATTGACTGGCTGATGGAGACGATCAACTACATAGTATATAGCCTTCAAAATAACAAAATTATCTTTTGGTAATTTGAAGAGAAATTGAACAGACTCAAATTTACATTTTTTCATCACAAATAAGATTGTTTTGGCTATGTTAATCTGACACTTTATTCAACTACGTAATAGGTTTATTAACAAAAACATTTTATTTTGGAGACGGTACGTCCGGTGAAACCATGCTGAACTATGAAATGCCACTTTTGAGATCGACATAAGCGATCTAGCAAGTATATACTATATCTATGGCTGAGCAGTCTCGAATAGAAGGTGCTAGGGCACGTACACTAGCCGTTTAGGCGCTACTCTAGTAACCTCGGTAGCTACTCTACTATGGGGTAAGCTCACTGTCTAATAAATATTAGAAAGGAACAGATGAGTTTGGCATGGACTACGCTTCCTTGGGGCGGCTATATATATAGCACTAGTTGCCTGGCTTACAATGTATTTATTGCTTTTAATAATAATAATAATAATAATAATAATAATAATAATAATAATAATAATAATAATGGCGTCAATCGTTCAGTGTCGAATTACTTAGGAAATATCCAACATAATCGCTTGTTCATCATGCTAATTAGGCAGTTCATTGTGGCAGCACGAGTGGAAGCAACTGGATGAAGCATTGTTCGTGCATAAACAGATTACATATCGGCAACAACAGAATCATATATAGAACCAGTTTTCGTGGCCCCGGCACAGTACACGTGTCAGTTAACAACGGATAGTCTGTTTGCAGTTCACCCGAGACACGTTGATATCACCAAAACAAAGACGCCATCGTGGTTTTGATTCCGCTAGATTAGCCCTTTGAACACCAAGAGCGTAGATTCTCAATGGAAGGTACAGCCTGTGGCGTCTCGGCCAATACCGATTTCAAGACAATGTGGACTCGTACAATAACACTCATATTGGATTCAACACTGTAAAATAACCTAATAATACTATTGGTACTATAATGATTTGGCTTCTCACATATCTATTTCTAATGGAATATATAACATTATTAGGTTATTATCTATTTCTAATGCAATATATACATTATTATGTTGTTTCACATTGTTGAGTTCAATATGGATTCTTATTGTACGAGTACATGTTGTGTTGAAATCGGTATTCACCTTTGCAGAGTACCCACCCTTCATATGACATCATAATGAACTGAGTGATGTCTACAATGACATCATAATGAATGACATCATGAATGACGTCGATAAGTACGTCACGAACGCATATTTCAAGACGGTCTATGCGTTGTTGTACACATTGTTTGCTTTTACTATTTAATAAATATTCTGTTGAATATTTTGAAATTAATTTGACTGGGCGCTGTTGCTGCCATAGGCAGCAACAGCACCCAGTCAAATTAGTTACAAAATATTCAATAGTTTCCCTATATAGTGTTCAGGAAATTGATAGCTAGGGCATTTGGGGATCGATCAATCCAAACACGGCGAGGTGTGGGTGGAGCTTAGCTAGTGATGGGCGGGGCATAGCTAAAAATGGAAAGGTCCATTGGACGAGAAACCACAGGCGTCGAGTCCGATACAGATTTTTCAACCCAACGTGCGTCGAGCCCAATGCAGAATTTTCAACACAACGTGCACTCAACAATGTAAAATGACCTATTTATTATGCACCTATTACAATTATTAGCAAATAAACCACACAAATCTACATAGTTGTTGTTGTGGTTGGTTTAGTTTTATTGGCCCCATCTTAGAAATATGTCTACCATGAATTTATTCATGAGAAAATGTAGGCTAGATAGAGTGGCTACTGTTTCTAATATTTACAGTGATATTGAATGTACCGCAGCTAATATTTGCAGAATTGAATAAGGGGCTTATTATCGATGACACCTAGTTTCCTTTTTTTGCATCTCCCGTGTTTTCGTATGTCTCAATTTACTTCATTATTTCGTCAACGTCAAACTGACTGTATCAACGCAATAGAAGATACCTCCATTGGCAACGCAATATTAACAAATTAATGCGGAAAGAGTTATCGCTCTTTAATGTCTAATGCAGGTTTTAAGCGGCGTCTAATACGAATTTTACTGTCCAATACGAGTTTTGCACCGTCCGATATGGAAAAATCATTGGATGGCCACGTGGTACAGTTGGAAGCGTTTCATTGGATAAACACGCGTATGTGTATAATAAATAGTAAGGTTTTGGGTACATTATAGACCGGTGTTATGTTACACACAGTCTACTCGTAGCACAGTATAATACAGATACATGATAATACTATTATTATAATATATACCGGTGTGATTTCACACACAGTCTATAAATTATACAATACAGGTCGGTGTGGGTTCACCCACAATCTATTTGTAGTGCACTATGTATGGTAATACCTTTGGTATAGTGTCGACATCGTGTGGTCTCACACACAATCTATTTGTATGTATGATTACTGTATTCTGCGGCTGTCGTAGTAGGAACATCCTAAGACTGCAATCAGTCCTTCTTAACATTTGCCCAATGTGTCTTGTCCTCAGCCGAAATCCTTAGCTTCCTCAGATCCATTCTTGACTTGAGTGTACCGAGTCCTGTTTTCTTGAGGTCACCTCGTAGCACGTTTAGCAGATTTATGCAGTGACGTCTTCTGCTGGCTTTGTATTCGCTGGCTCCGAGTAGGGCGAATTCTAAGGCTATCTGTACTGGTGTCTGGCATCCTTAGCACACAGTCAAACATTGACCATCTTTGCTGGGCGACCTTTACAGACAACGGCGACGTATTACACATCTTGTATAGTGCATCAGTGGACATTATACTGTCTGGCCATCGGTGTCCAATGATGGTGAGTAGGTGTTTGCGGTGGCAGACATCGAGTTTGTTTAGAGCTGCCTTTGGAGCTGGCCAGCTGCTACAGTCATACAGCATCAATGATACGCAGGTTGCATTGTATAAACGTAGCCTTTTTATCAAGGGCATCTTTAATCTACGATTCCATAGCTTCCAGAAGAACTGGAAAGCTATGCTCCCCATGACACAGCGTGCAGCAATGTCGAAAATACTACAGAGCGGTGGACCCAGGATTTTACTTTTCCTCTGTGGTTCGCCGACACGAAGTGGATCGTCATTATTTTTATATTTCGGGCTTTATAGCTAGGTATATGTGGGTGAACTCTGTCTTGGATTCATTCTCAAAGAGATTCTCAATTTTTAGTTTGCTCGCAGCTCTTGGGAGAATTTCGTCAAGGGGTAGCTTTTCCTTGTCTATGAAGTCAACATCGTCGGCATATTCCATCTCTACAGCATACCCAGTATTGTCACTGGGGGATTTGGACTTGTGGAACTTTCCCGCACATATTTCAAATCAGCAGCAAGGTAACAGGTGAAAAGCACCTTGAGATAGACCATCTCCCTGTGGGGAGCCGATTGATGTCTCAAATTCTACAGACGCCACTGACTTGACTTGTACTCTCAACTTGGTGTCTGCAAGTAGTCTCACTAGTCGTAGCTCATCTTCGTTGCAACTGGCCTGGCGTAATACATCTTTGAGCGTTTAATTGTGTCGAAGGCTCGTGACATGTCAATGCCCATTTTGTGGAAATCCCAGTGTTTGGCCATGACTATCGACACAAGCATGCATTGAGCCTATACAATCTCTGCACAGCTGAGTCCACGTCTAAAGCCACTTTGTCATGATCTGCTGAAGTCATCGATCTTGACTCGGATGTGGCAGAGTAACATTGGATAGGATTTTCCGTATGCTGTTGAGGAGCACAATGGGCCGCAGATTGGCTGGGGCCAGGTGGCTTCTTGGGCTTGGGTTATTAATCTATTAATCTATTTGTAGTACAGTATAATACAGGTGCCAGTTTCACAAAGGGTACTTAAGTACACTAGGGATTGTAAGTATGGCGTATAAATCAAATGGAGCATTCTGATTGGTCTGTTTTCTATTTTGTGACAACGCGTAACTTACGCGTGAAACTGGCCCCAGGTATATAAGCTGGTGTGATTTCGCACACAGTCCATACATATTAAAATACATAACTAATACCTATAGTACACTAAAGACTGATGTGGTACCATACTCAATCTGTTTGTAATATGCATAGCAATCCTTAGTACATGTAGAATGATGTCGTCCCCCCCCCCCCCCACAAACCATTTGTGTCATGCAACAGTACATAACAATTACTTTTATTAGATTAATGACCGGTTCCACACATGATCTACTTGCAATATAATACAATAGCACAATGATGACATACATCTTATAGTACAGTGTAGATTGGTGGGGTTACACACATAATCTACATCTAAATCACGCTTAAATATGCTCAGGTTGTGTGTTGTGGTGCCACGATCAGCCTACTAATTTCGGCGCAAATATAGGCTAATCGAGTCATTGTACGATACATGTATATACAATTATCAAAATAAATTGTACCTAAACATGCATTATTCAGAGTACATATTGAGTACATAGTACCAAGGAAAATTAGTTTCAAAGTAGTTGACAGAATACTGCGGTTTCACACACAACATACTGCAGAGAGTAGGTCATGGAGAACCGTGAAGCAACCAATATTTAAGCAGACTTTCGATATTAAATTCAGTACTACGAAATTACTTACATGGTAAATTTTCTTTAAACTCAATGCTTCATTAATGTATTCATATACCTATCTACCATATGGGTGAAATTCTGGGACCGAACATATTGCAAGCGATATGCCAGGACATATAGACACATATCCGAATCCTGCAATGGGGACATATGTCGAATAGGTAACTTCATACTGTGAAATTATTTGATGGTAGAATCATGCAATATTCCATAGAGCACTAGTACATAATACTATATATTGAGTTATATATGGTCGAAAACTAGCTCCAAACCGAGTATGCAGATGTTGGTTCCGAACATAGTAAATTATTGGCATCTGATAACTGTTGGTCGATACTAAATTGTGTATTACGAAATTACTTCGCGGCAGAATAGGCCTAGTACGACTCTAGTAAAATACGTACACGATATTAAAGATGCATTATTTCCGAGATATGAATAAATTTGGAAATTTTCAGTATTTTTCCTGTAATATAATGGTCCCAGTGTATTATTAATACATACACATTTTTATACATATATTCCGACCCCGTCACACATATTTGTTATTATTTGTTGTTCTTTGTGGAAACTCGTGAGTGCGTATGAAATTTCAATTTAGGGAAGCATTATATTTATGAAACAATCCAATTGGAAAGGACTCAGAAAATCTTAAATATGTCTAGGCAGTTGACCGGCGACAGACCAAATACTAGCTCCACGGCGATCATCGATCTTAAACATCAAAGAGGAACACGGCCGGAGGATTGAAACCGCAAAAACTTCTATCGGGACATCCAACAAACAAGTTGCATAAAAATATTTTTTGTTTATACAAAACCAGCGATGAATCACAAGCCACAAGAAAGTAGCGAATACTCTGGTTTCTCAGCGAAACGGAGATGCAGGCGACGGTCAGATTTGTGTTTACATTTTTTACATTTGTGAAATTCATAATTTGCTTCATCTTGGATACTGAGTAGTCGAGTAGAATTGATGTTAAAATGAGAATATTGGCCCCCTAGAAGCGTTTTTTGGACATGGTTCCATCTATTAAATTTATAGCTCTACCAGGTAGAGCCTCTTAAAAAAATTTTCGCAGAGGCTCTACGAGACATAATAATGGAAAGTTATACACTATCTCGAATGTTCAGCCTAGTGTCTTATACTATAGTACAATTACAATAAGGGAAAGATGAAACAGACACCTGGTATTGTCGTCATCGTCGTCCTCATAATATATAAACACTTTATTACCTTTATTTGGTCAAGAATATCAAAATATGCGCATATTGGAAGTCATTTGCAGGCCAAAGGCAGACTGTTTTGGCAGATTTGCTACTGGAATCTGGAATGACTGATCGACAGTCATTCCAGTGGTAAATTGTCAAACACTCTCTTCTCCTGTCCTGCAAAATTGACATTCCTCAAGATCACTGTAGAGGCCGGTTTAACCGGCTTCGTCCTGAAATGGTTAAACGCACTAAGGGAAGATGACAGACCTACATGCACAGCCATCGTCCCGATGTATATGCCTTGAACCATGACTTGCCAGAATGCCATGTTCAAGCTAACTATAGTGGTGAGCTGTACAGTATTTTAAAACTAATTTGACAAGGTGCTGTTGCTTCTTATAAGCAGCAGAAGCACCCAGTCAAATTACTTTCGAAATATTCAGCATAATTTTTTATTAAATAGTAAAGACATGCAATTCGTACAGCGTAATGGCCTTTGAATGTTCTTGATGAACATAGCTACATCGTTCATTATCTATTTTGACTGTGACGCCAGCCTACCTGTGACATAATTGAGTATAACGTCAAATACTTGAGTGACAGATTGGATTCCTTATTACCCTCGCTCTGTAAAAGGGTCAATGTATTGCATTTTGACCAAACATTACTAAGTGGTATTATCCCTTTAATAATTCTCAAATTTGTCCATGACAATTTCTATTTTGGGATCAATTTCGAGTCATCCCACGCCCATTTCTAGCTAAGCTCCGTCGCTTTTTCTCAGCGTCTTGAAAGAAATTTTTATTCTTGACGTCCCAGAAGCCCAATTTCAAGGTAACTATACAGACAAGGGCTTGAATAGCGTGAAACTAATTTAACAGCACCCAGTCAAATTAGTTTCAAAATATTCAACAGAATGTTGATTAAAAAGTAAAAACATACAATTTGTACACTTGAGGCATTATTCAATATTCATGACTGAGCTTGATACGTCAATCATTAGGCATTTTCATTGTGACGTCATCCTGCATATGACGTAATTGATTATAGTAAAGACTTGCAACCCCTACAGCGCCCAGAAAAATTACTTTCAAAATATTCAATAAAATTATTGATTAAATAGTAATAACATACAATTCGTAAGTGCCCAGTTAAATGAGTTTCAAAATATTCAACAGAATGTTGAGTATTGTCTGTATGCCAATCTGTCGGATTTGCCAATAAAGATCGACCGATTGATTGATTGATTGATTGATTGACTGATTGATTGATTGATTGATTGATTGATTGATTGATTGATTGATTGATTGATTGATTGATTGATTGATTGATTGATTGATTAAATGGCATGGATTATATAGTAAAGACATACAATTCGTACACTTAACGGACTATTCAACATTCCTGATGGAGATAGATATGTCATTAGTTACGCATTTCGATTGTGACGTCATCCCACATATGATGTATACGATTATGACGTCATGCTTGAACGACCGATCAGATCTGATCAGATCGATATATTATCATAGAAATTATCATATTCCCATTTACAGAACGAGAGACGATTATTTTTTTTAATTTTACCACTAGATACCACTCGGTTATCGAGCTAGTCATTCCACTGGTACGTTTTCAAAATTGTCTACCTGTTAGATGTAAATGGCAGTTTCTCAAGACTAGTGCAGAAGCCATTTTGGCCAGTTTGATCAAGACGAGTGTTAAAGTGGAAATTAGAAGATGTACATGGGCACAGTGGCATGGATCCCGGGTTAGGAGTTGGGACTAGTTGACTGAATTCCTTCTCATAAAATCGAAGAGATCGTGCATGCGTGTTCCAGTCGCAACTGTTTTTGTACCTAATTATCTTACGTATTCGAATAAATTGTCAGATTAATATAGCCAATGCAATTTTATTTCTGATACAAATATATAAATATGCGTCTGTTCAATTTCTCTCCCAATTAACAAAAAAAAGAGAATTCGCTTACTTTTGGAGGCTATATATGCATCTGATCGTCTTCCTCATTCGGTCAGTGAATATCTGGTCATGCTCAATCACCCAGCTCAGGCCACCAACGGTCTGGACAACTATCCCCATAGTGAAGGTATGCACATGGGCGATCTAGTCAATATATCCTAAATCTATGATTCCAATCTAAAAATAGAGGCGAGCTCTCTCGCTCTCGTTAGAGGTAGGAGGTATGGCGAGAACGTGAATAAGCTGCCATTGGCCTATAGTCTCTAACACCGCTTTTCACCAATACTACTACTACTACTACTACTACTACTACTACTACTACTACTACTACTACTACTACTACTACTACTACTACTACTACTAATAATAATAATAATACTTGGCGTACTGACCACAATCCCTTGCTCAAAATGGCCGTGCCTACAGGCAATTCTAGAGGCCAATACATTAATGGATGACGGCTGAGAGCGGCCACGCAATAAGATGTTTAATCTTTTGAAACTTTTATTGGAAACCACTGCAGCCATAGTTACATTAACTTCAACAATTTCAACAACATATTTGTTTCGTATTTATTCAGTTGAAATCAAATCAAATCGTTACAAGACACAGACAGTCTTGCCAATGCCAGGTTTTAGCGTTATTAGATTTGCAACTTGGATTTTTATTCCCACGTTTTTTGAAGATGTGGGGATTATGTCGTGCAACACGTGTGCGTACGTGCGTGAGTGTGTGTGTGTGTGGGACAGAAATACTGAAAGAAATGAGATTATTAGCTATACACGTCTGATGCGGGATGTAGAGGCTTGTATAATCCGCCGAAACGTAGTATTTACTGAGCGAAGCGATATGTAACTCGGTGTCAT
Organism: Chaetoderma sp. LZ-2023a; assembly: GCA_034401795.1. NCBI lineage: Eukaryota > Metazoa > Mollusca > Caudofoveata > Chaetodermatida > Chaetodermatidae > Chaetoderma > Chaetoderma sp. LZ-2023a. Next base: position 172,085,272 of record CM067359.1, read on the forward strand.
TGATTGGACAACATTTGCAAGTGTAAGTTTTCTACTTATGCTACTACAGAGTGATTTCCGATGTTTTGGCCATTTCTCTGGCGTCTATGTTTGATTTGATATCATTGGCACTTTCACAACTATGCCCTACACGGTAAGATGTCAATTGTTATTTTTAGCTATGCCCCGGCCATCTATAGCTAAGCTCCGCCCACACTTCACCATGTTGGGATTGATCGATCCCAGAATGCCATAACTATCAATTTCCTGAGAAGTATAGGCCTACAGGAAAGCTGTTGAATATTTTGTAACTAATTTGACTGGGTGCTATTGCTGACTATGGCATAAACATCGCTCAGTCAAATTAGTCTCAAAATATTTAACAGAATATTTATTAAATGGTAAAGACATACACTTCGTACAACAACGCATCGTCCGTCTTCAAATATGCGTTCGCGACGTAATTATCTATGCCATTTATGACGTCATTCATTATGATGCCATTCTAGATGTCGCGTAGTTGATTATGACGTCACATTGATGGGTGGATACTCTGGAAATGTGAATTGAAACCTAGTGTCCAACAGGTATTCGAACAAGTCGGCAAATATCTTGCACTTCGAAAATTGTCTGTCTGGAAGTGGCTGTCAACATCATCCGTCGAACATCTGTCATATCACCGTGTTTGCTAATCTATTTCAATTTCGCAACTTAAAAAATTATATTAATTTATATGGAATGAAATCATCACATGTTAAGATTTATTTCGTTTCATTACATATAGACACATAATTTAAGCCTATAAAAGTATACAATTTAAAATACTTTATTTTCAATCATTCTGGTGTGAATATGCACCTTTAATAGATTTTGTGAATATCCATGAGTGTGCTAGAACCATGTCTGTTATATACGTTTGATATCTGCCTATGGTGATCATGTCGGCTGAAGTCATTTGCAAACATCAAGCGGCTGCAGTCAATCATTCTTTGGCTACTGTTTATTATCCGCAGCCGTTTATCAGCAGCCAGGCTCTTTAACTTGTTAACTTGCTTTTCTTGGGTATCAGTGTACCCAGTCATGACTCTTTCAGCACGTTTAACTGGTTTGTGCAGTTGCATCCTCTGTGAGCTTTGTAGGAGTTGACTCCGAGGACGGCGAATGAAACTTTCCAGGTTGTCCATCCATCATATGGCGTCATATGATGGCATAATCAACTACATGACGTGTAGGATGACGTCATAATTAATTATGGCATGAAAGACTCAATTTAGTCCTTCTTTACTGCTTAATAGTCCGACACGTTGTACGAATTGTATGTCTTTACCATTTAATAAACATTCTGTTGAATATTTTGAAACTAATTTGACTAGGCAACGGCACCAAGTTAAATTAGTTTGAAAATATCCAATAGCTTACCTGTATAGTCTTCTGGAAATTAATAGTCATGGAGTGTGTGGGTGGAGTTTAGCTGGAGATGGGCGGGTCATAGCTAACACTGGAACAGCTCATTCCAAGGTTTGGCCACACATAGATCATCTTTTGTTTGGGCCGTTTTCACTTCAAGCGGGACCATATTGCATAGCGTACATAACATGTTACTGGAGACTATGTTGACTGGCTGTAATCGACTTTTGATGATAATGTGAGGGTGTTTGCTGTGATTGCCATCTAACTGATCTAGACCTATCTTTATAGCCGCCCTGCTGTTTCAGTTGCTTACCATCAGCTATGCGCAGTCCCCACCCGAGTGTATTTTCTTGCCGAGATGGATGTTTGTATGGATATACGACTATAAAATACTATTCCTTACCATTCTGACTTCTCAACATTAACAATACTGGTGTCTGGTACATCTACATCTCTATGTCTGGCATACTTGATCAAGCCATACCACAGCGTAAACCAATGGGAATCCTCACAGCAAATACGTTAAGGTCTAGGTATATGTTATAATATAATTGTACTGTCTTCGTCTCCGGTTCTTGTAATACTATCGCTTTGTGCCTGGGAGGTATTCTGGGAGATATTCTAGACATTGTGTGCCAGAAATGGTATGCATCTAAACAGGTGTTTACCTTGAACTACATACATAGCCGTTAACTCGCCTATTACTTAATAAGGATCAATACAACATTGGTACACATGTCCGATACTGCATTAGACAATATCGATATGTAGAGCGCATACAAGATTATAAGCTTCGTTTATCTACAATTTTAAAAGAGGAAACCATTTGTAGCTATGCATCGCCCATTTCTATTTAAGCGCTGTTCACATTTTGCGCGTGTTTGGATCTATTCGCCAAATCCAAATTTCATTGTAACTATGAAGGTAAGCTGTTGCATAATTTGAAATTAATTTGACTGGGGACTGTTGCAACAGCTCCCAGTCAAATTAGTTTCAAAATATTCAACCGAATGTTTACTAACTTGTGTACCCTCACTAGGTATACAGTTCGTAAACTTAACGGCCATTTCGAGCTTCACGATGCTGTCATAAAACGTCATTATGATTGTGACGTCAGTATACACACTTTTGATGAAGACAACGGATTCCCCAACTGAATACAATGCAGTCATGACTAGTTGACTCTGTCTATAAAACTCAAGAAATGATATGTATACAGTACACCTCAGAAATAACTTAACATGTTTCTAAAAATTAATATAAGGCTATGTTGAATAATTTAAAGCTAATTGGATTGGAAGGTATGTCTTACAATACAATTCTGTTCAAACTATTCAACAGAACATTTCTTAAATCGTGTTCAAAACTGTGCTAACTAACATGATTCTGTTTTTGTTTTGAAAACATGTTAACTTATTTGTCAGCTGAATTCCGGGAATCTTAATTCCAAGGTAACTATATAAATGTAGGCTATTGAAAAGCTTGAAGCTAATTTGACAAGAACTTATTGCTGCCCTAAACAGCAACAGCTCCAAGTCGGATTCAAAACATTCACCATAATAATAAATAAATCTTGAACGAGCTTTGTTTTTAGCCTGTTGTGTTCACAGGGACTAAGGTGCACATGGAGATGCTTACATGTATAATCAATGGCCCTGTCCATTTTTATCTAAGCCCTAACCATTTCTATCTAAGCTCCACCCACACCTCGCTCACGTGGGATCGATCGATCTCTGAACTTCCTGACATCAATTTCCAGAAAACTATACATGTAAGCTGTTGAATAGTTTGAAACTAATTTGACTGGGTGCTGTTGCTGCTTATGGCAACAACAGCGCCCGGCCAAATTAGTTCCAAAATATGTAAAAGCATGTTTCTTAACTAGCGAAAACATACAATTCATACAACGTGGCGGGCTATTCAGCGTTAACGAGGGCTTAATCGAATCATTTATGACTTCATGACTATGACGTCACAGTACACGTAGCGTAGTTGCTTAAGACGTCATATGATTGAGTGAGGAAATGGATTCATGAATTCTTCTTCTTCTTCTTTTCGTTCGCTAATCATACCGCCCGTCCTGTAAGTGACTATCGACATGATCATAAGCGTTAAGTGCGTGGATCCATGGTTTATTAGAGTGCGCCGTGCGGCCTGGAACCTCCGTCTTCAGCACTCGAGGTTTCTGTCAGGGTTACCTAACCCATACCTCCTTTAGTCGCCTCTTACGACACGCAGAGGATACGGAAGGTGTATTCTAAGCCCCACCTACAGGGCAAGATTCATGAATTATGGACACGAATCATCTATTGCTTCAAGGCATCCATTCGGGTAATTCCATGCGTTCATTCCAACACAATAATGCTGCAAAATGGTGTGTTTATTGAACTATGAATTCTGCCACGAGGCTTGAACCACTGCGTCTGGTAAATATCCATCGAACTAGACCATGGTCAGAAATCCAATATGTTCCTAAGGCCGCCATTTTGAACATATCCTTTGTGACGGAATTTAGCAAAGGATTGTGTGAATAGCCTATATCTCATTGGAGTGCATTCGACTATATCTAATGAACCTTAATAATGAGCCAATATCCCAAATAGCCACCAGGCAGTCATCGGAAAAGCTCGGTACCAGTGTGGGATATAGCGAGTGCTTGTCCGAGCGTAAACATCATAGGGTTTTTATATGCTTTGAGCGCATCAAGATTCACCATGTTTCGGCATTCAATGCTGTTGTCATTCAGCTAATTTTTGAAACTATATAATAACGTGCCATGATGGTCTAATAATGGTGCCTATAACATTTGAGCGGGTCTCTGTCGATGAATGCTAGATGAGCGAAGCCAATGATAATAGAGCATTTCAAATGATTTTCTCCTACTAAATTTATCACACGAGTATAATAAGGACTTATGCAGGATACATTTTAGCAAGCTCCAATGAGATAGTCATGTTCTGATACCTGACTGGGCCAAATTAGTTTCGAAATAGTTAACAGCTCAGATTGATATTGGGATTCTGGGAATACATAGTTCGATCGATCCTAATATTGTCAAGCGTGGGCGGGGCTTAGCTAGACATGGCCGGGCCAAAGCTAAAGGTGGATTCATCCATTCACTAGAAAATTAGACCCTGATTGAGTCATTCAGAGAGCTGTGTGACGATGACTGATATTACACGTTTATTATTTTCTTCCTACTTATAACGTACTGTAGATGTTTCTTCATCAAAAGTATGAAGACGTCGAGAAAAACTATAGAGCTATTAAATACTTACGTACATCCATCATCATCACCACCATCACCACCATCACCATCATCATCATCAGCATCAGCATCGGCATCACCTCCACCAACAGCGTGTGTGCTAATTATGAGTTACTTAAGAAGGTTTATATCAGCGCTAGTATTTAAGAGTACTCATGTAGGATATTATCGTCTTCATATGGTGGACTGGTAGGTGAAGAGATAAGAATATACCAGTTATAGTCGATGGTCATTTCGCTGTCAATATCACCCATAGTTTAACACTTCAGCATCTTTAAACATTTTTCATTGTAAAATTTCTCTGGAATGGACATACCGGAGAATCGCCTAAACGAACGTCTCTTAAGACCGTGACGCTTACCAGGCCTATGTGTAGGGGTTCCCACAATTATGACTCCTCTTAGCTAGAAATCTGCTTTGCATAGCTAGAGTTGAAGCCCTCTAATACGCCACCTGCTATTACTAATGGTAAAGGTCTGTGAAGAGCACATCCAAACGCGCATGGTAAGTTAAATAAAACACAGATGAGCAATTGACCTTTTCGCTGTATCCATCCATCATATGCCGTCATAATCACCTGCGTGGCCTATAAAATGACATTACTATCAATGATGTCATTATGATGTAATGAATGACGTAGATAAGTACGTCACTAACGCATAGTTGAAGACGGACTATGCGTTGTTGCACGAATTGTATGTCTACTATTGAATAAATATCCCATGCCTATGCCTATACAGCAACAGCACCCAGTCAACAGCTTAGAACTATGGTTTTCAGGAAATTGATAGTCACGGCACTCGGGGATCAATCAATCCCAACCTGGCGACGTCCTATGAGAACTTATGATCATATTTAAATTTCAACACATATACAGTTATAATCAATCCAGATCTACACACACCTCCTATAATGTGAAATAGTTAAGACATATAGTAAGACACATCCACGAATAACGAATAGTGGAAGGTGCCCTGTTCGTTCTAATGTGTTCATGATATTTTCTGATTTGTAGTCTTCATCGGAAGAGAAAATATTTAACATGAATTCTGTAAAACAGACGATGCTACTTTGACTTCTGACCTATACTGCCACAGCCAATTCAGTTACCTTTTCCCGGATTCCTTGCTTCCAATATAATGTTGACAACATTATCTGGTTGTCAGGCTAAGAATTTGTGAAAATGATAACTAGCCTAGACAAGAGCAATTAGAGAATGCAGACACTCGCTCTCCTATTTTAGTTACATTATAATAAGTTTTCGGATTTTTCGGATTTTCTGGATTTTTCCAGGATCACGTCAAAAGCTGTGGAATCCAAGTATATGATGACGCACTTTCCTGGTTGAAGATTTGAGCCAACTCGGACCAGTACATATACACAGATTCAGAATTTGATCTGATCCCGACCCAGATCCATTTATCTGCATCCTGATCAAAGTCTGGGAATCCTGTTGTATGGTAAGTTTCATCATTGTTTTTAAAATTTCAGCCAAATTGGATCAGTAGGTTTTGAGAGACAGTTGTGAATAGCTCGGACAGACAGACACACAAGCATACACACACGTAGGGAGGCAGGCAGGCATGCTGGCAGCCGGCCAGCCAGCCAGCCAGCCAGCGAGCCAGACAGACAGACAGACAGACAAACAGACGGACGGACGGACAGACGGACGGACGGGCGGGCGGGCGGGCGGGCGGGCGGGCGGGCGGGCGGGCGGGGAGGCAGGCAGGCAGGCAGGCAGGCAGGCAGGCAGGCAGGCAGGCAGGCAGGCAGGCAGGCAGGCAGACAGACAGACAGACAGACATACAGATAGGCAGGCAGGCAGGCAGGCAGACAGACAGACAGACATGCAGGCAGGCAGACAGGCAGGCAGGCAGGCAGGCAGACAGACAGACAGACAGACATACATACAGACAGGCAGGCAGGCAGGCAGGCAGGCAGGCAGGCAGGCAGACAGACAGACAGACATCATGACAGACAGACAGACAGGCACGATCACAATACCTTCTTCCCAATACTGGCCAATGGTAATCAAGGTACCTCCTCGTTTCATTAAAACAAAGTTTAACATGTGGGTGGAGTTAGATATTGGCCCGTTACCATTTATACTAATTAAACCAGCAAGAAGAATGTGTTAATTTAGGATACAAACGAAATTGATTGGTAGTAGGCCTACTGCGCCCTCCAACACACACACACACCCCCCCCCACCCCCCCCCCCCCCCACCCCCATCGTACTATCGCACGGTCTCGCCCTCCCACTAACGCTCCCGTGTCGAGTCCCGTGCTTGCAGGCTTTTGATGTCTGGGCTAAGTCTACGAAACTTCATTAATGAGGTCAGTCAACTACAACTTAATAAAATTGCTCAGTTATTATCATCCTACTAATATACTGAAACAAGACTGGATTTGTTATTAGAAATTCTCTAATCTGGTTGACAATTGTGCTATCAATGGTGCTGAAAGTCGTTGATGTTTAGGGCAGCAACGGCTTCCAGTCTTAATGGTTTCAAATATTTTAGCATAATTGCCACTTGTACAAATTTAAAGAGTGCATTTTGGCTGTTGTGAATTGAATAATTATCGAATAAATTTGCCTAGATTTTACGCTGAACTGTAAATCATAATAATAGCACTAATCAGGTATATTCAACGTTATTCAACCGTAAGCCATATTTTGAAGCTACTCTATTTGTGTTAAAGCAGGCCATTTTGCCGTTTCAATGATGATACGATGTTGCTGCCATTATTTCATAAATTATTAGTAATAATTTAGCAACATATGGGCATCATGTAATTGTTGTATGATCATTCAGCAACATGGGGTATTTGGCCGTATTGAGCGTGTGGTTAAATCTTCTACGCATGAATAATTCCTCGCGCGATCACGGTGGCGGTATAGAGGCATAACGCTTTTATGCCCAATTCACAGTGAATTGAAATTTGGTCATCAACTCCGTGAAGTAAGCGGTAGTTTGTAAGAATTTGACTGCTGAATTACGTTGCTGAAAGTGTATGCGCTTATGACATTTAAAGATCATTTTTCCCGTTTATTGATTTTTGAAATCATCTGGGCTGGTGATCTTGGATTTTGGGCATGAGCGGGTCTGTCTTTAAAATACAAGCCGGGTCTCGCGGTATTCTGCTTTACATAAGATGTACGCTAATTCACTATTCCAATCCCGACAGCGTTTTTAGTTATTCTTCAATATTTTATGTTCCCGTGTTTCTTTTGATAGTCAATGTTTCAGAATACGGTTGCTCTTTCCCATAGCAACATCAAACAGCAACATTGTATAGAGGAAATTATGGCCATTTCGTTTGGGCGATGTGACAAATTATGCATTTTGTAAATGTTGCAATGTATTAGAATCCGCATTCCTGTCAATTTAGCGTTGTCAGATTTTCCACATACATAACCCTATTAGCATATTACAGTCCGGTGCATTTGCACTCCGTACCAATGCTTAATCTATTGTTATGTTAATGTTTAAACGAGTGGGCCATCACAATGGTGATGTTTAAACCAGTAATCTTTTGATATGGTAATCTGACAATCTATTCACCAATTGTTATGTTAAAAATTAGCACATTTTGCCAAGGATTTTCTACATGGGCGTCTGGATTTTTGGTGCATGCGACACTTTTTGGGTATAAATTCCAGGTAAAAATTGGACTCTGGGTCCGACCTTGAATTGCCCTAGCTGGTGTAGGGCGCTGAACTCAGCGTAGTCGCTTAGTTGTTGTGCTAGTCCGAATTTCTGTCAGTTTGCTTAATACTTAGGTTACTAATACGCGAGTACGTTGTTCAGATAAAGTGTACATTGAGATATAATGTAGCTGTGATTTGAGTAGTGCAGTGTTCTGTGTTGAGCTTTGGGCTCCACGAGGGATCTTTAATTTTGCTGTTTAGCATGTAATGATTATTAATTCGAGTGCTCGTGTACTATATCATTTTTGGTTTATGGTTAGAAACTGGCAGCAATGAGGACCGGCATTTCAACCGATTGACGACTTCATAAGCCACCGTGGCTTACTTCTAAAGAATAGGAGCTGATGTAAGTGTATAGTGTAAGTCTTAGGGCTTAGTTAATAATATTCCCACTATCTAATTAACCACTTACTTGATTAAATTCTAGAGTTCCTGTTTTTCTTAAAAATTAAGGACATGTCCTCCAGTAATTGATATTATTCTGACTTCTGGATTTCTGAAACTAACCATTTGAGTCTGTAGCCATACTCCATGTTTGAGATCTCATAGTGGTAATAGTTGCTATTTCATATCACATATCATTCCTCTCGGCTACCCCTAGCAACCACTGTCGATACTTGTACAATTTCTGATTTACTGTCTTGACAATGTGTAAAACTTGTTTCAAAGCCAGAAAATCATGAAATTGTAAACATAGCTTCGCCAGAACCAAATAAAACTGCTAGTTCCTTTTACAGACGAGAGCAAATTTTCATTAAAATTGGTATCTGCCAATTTCTATTTCATATAAGTCGACATTTGACCAGTTATCATTTAAACTGTGGCTTTGTACTTGTAACCGTAATTCAGTATAAATGATCAGTTAACATTCAGTTCCCTTAGCAGTTAATAACTTGGGAACCTATTGACATTAGAACTGTTTCACGGCTTATATCATTTAATTGAATCTTTGTAACCTTAATTCAGTATAAATGATCAGTTAACATTCAGTTCCCTTAGCAGTTAATAACTTGGGAACCTATTGACATTACAACTGTTTCACGGCTTATATCATTTAATTGAATCTTTGTAACCGTAATTCAGTATAAATGATCAGTTAACATTCAGTTCCCTTAGCAGTTAATAACTTGGGAACCTATTGACATTACAACTGTTTCACGGATTATATCATTTAATTGAATCATTGTAACCTTAATTCAGTATAAATGATCAGTTAACAGTCAGTTCCCTTAGCCGTTAATAACTTGGGAACGTATTGACATTACAACTGTTTCACGGCTTATATCATTTAATTGAATCATTGTAAGTTTAATTAGACACAAATGATTGGATAATTGTCTTAGCAGTTATAATACTTGGGACCTATTCATACTTACTACTGTTTACCAGCATAATGGCATCCATTTAATTTTAAGTTATTAAGTTCTGAAATAGAGCTTTTGTCAAACGCATTTCTTCCGTTGCAACAGAGCATACATTATAGCAGCTATTGAATTTCATTCACACTTACATTAGAAGTTAATCTTATGACCTGTCCTTAAGCCGTAGGTGTTAAACACTGAGCTATGCTAGGGTCAGGTCTTTATTAATTGCATTTCTACCTTGTCAGTGAATAATCCAAACTTGTATTTAATTATTCTTTGTGAAAGGAAATTATTAAGCCCCCACTACTGTGAATTGCCACTTCAATTTGGCTTTAATTTCCTGAAGCAATTTATGGCCTGTTCTTAATATTACAGTGTTACTATCACTGATCGTACCTGAAGTTCTGATCATTAACGAGTTAGCAACTCGTTAAATAGTAGTTTTTCTACACTGTTTGGATTCCTAGGATCCATAATACAACTGTGGTAATCCAAGGTAAAATCACTTAATGATTAATTATCTGGCATTAAGAGAGAATCATACAGTCTAGAATTGGCATTTGTTAATAGGCAAGATCCTGTCTTAGGCCACATAAGTTATCACACATAGGCATTCTAAAATAGACATTGTAGAGTATATCCAAAATGGCGGAATATTCGCAAACAAACACTGTCCCCAGTGCATTAGAGCACATTAGTGATGATGCATTTGCGCATCGTAGTACACACACCCCATTAGGAATTGAGATGGGACCTCAACACAGCATCTCAGAATCACATGTGACCTTTCAAGATGGAGTCACTATATACGCTAAGGATCACTTTGAAGATCGGTATGACACTGATTACATCAATGACGGCTGGCGTACTAATGAGGAAGATGCAAATTCAAATATTAGTTCTTTGGAAGGTTTCCAAGATAGTCACACTAGTGGAGCTGTTTTTCCTTGTGGAAATGTGTCTACCCAGTTGGTTGACAATCTTTCTCAGGTTGCTTCAGGACAGCAGCCGGCCCTCTCTTTTATGGACACTGTGGTGCCGAGCCACTGTGAGTCTTCTGGTTATCCAGAGCCTCCTGGTGGTTCTTCTCCCCAGTCTCCTGTAGTGAGCATGCGTGAGTTATACAAGATGATGGAACATGTAAATGAGTTAATTAACCAACTGTGTGATAGTCGCGCGGAAACTACGGTTCCGAAGGCAAATCCGGGCTTGAATACGAATTTTCTTTTTCATTTACAGGATTGCACTGTACTGCGCCTTCAAACCGCTTTTACACGAGAGAAGCAGTCTTTGAATCTGCATTCAGAGAATGTAGAACCAAAGAATGCTTCTCAAATAACGGCTATGCGACCACTACCCGGTTTTTCTCAATTAAATCGACCCCAGATTCAAACTTTGAACCACCACCAAAACTCGCTACAATACTTTTGTAGCTCACAGGTCGTTCTAACAGTAAATAGCCGCCCGCCGCACCAGAGACACACGACGAACGGGGAGGCTGGTTAGCTCTGAGTCTCGGGGTTCCGGATCCCGTGTGATGTTGCTCCGCGAAATACAGAGACCAGCTCCTAAGGCCGGTGGAACTCAATCATTCCCGAAGGGACCATCGCCGCTGAGATTGAACTGCACGGTGTCAGCCCAACTGTCTGTGTCACCAGTGTGTCTTTCCATACTAGAATTGGAGGTATGGAGTAATTAAAAATGGAATATAATTATACTTATACAAACAAGATGACTCGTTTGATAGCAATTGAGCACGATAATACACAAAATACGGCTAGCTGATGTAGTTTGCGCATGGAGTCGTCGGAGGTACCACACAGATCCTTGGATCCGCATAGGTATCGCCGCAATGGAGGCTCTCGCATCCGAGATCACTAATTAACATTATATAAGATATTATACCCCTAACACAATAAAGAGATTCCTGTCATTGCGAGAGGAAAAATGACTTGCGCGGGCCTCTGTCACCTAGTTTCTACCTGAGGGTGTGAGAGGTAGCAGCCTCGCGCAGGCCTCCATCACAGAACATCTTGCTATTGCGAGAGGCAAGTGCCTCGCGCCGGCCTCCGTCACAAGAAAATGCCTTCAACGCCGAGGTGGAGGAAAAGAGCTGGCAAAAAGGGCTACTCTTTTGTTCAATAGTAAAAACTGCTGAGGAAAAAGACCATCCTAGTGAAAATATAATTAACGTGATGCATACTGGTTTACGTGAAGACGGGGTGAGCGACTCCGGAAGGATCCACAAGTCCTTGTCTTATGATATTCTAAGGTACTGCATTGGTAGGTGCCGCATTTATTTATGTGGGTCTTCTGTTATTCCTAACCTACCATTTAAGAGTTAAAAACGAGAACTAGTTTTGGCCGCAAGTGGCAGGGATCCCTACCTAGCATTTAGACATTGCTATTCCAGGGGCGCAGACGCCCTGCTTTCTATGGTTTTCTTAGAAAGCATCTACCTCCATCTAACTATTGATTTGACATTAGGATTAAGTTCCAATATGCCCAATATGCACTGCGGGCCGGTAAAGAAAATATCATTCTATAATTCTATAACTATATGTTTTCGCAATGCTTTCCTTCTTTGGCAAAGTATCTAACTAACACGTATCCGAAGGTACGTGGGTGATGTATGTAAACCCGCACTTTGGCCATCACCGCTTGGAAATCTCTGATAGTTTCCCAGAGTCAGATTAAACCAAAGTGTGCTGGTGGGACGTCCAAACATTTAAGAAGCCATACGGCTTAGTGGATCGTGGGAAGAGACAATAACTTATTAATGTGAGACCCTATAGGTCATTTTACCCAAACTCACCAACCTTGCCGGGGTGCGGGGCTAGATTACCGCAACAACCCGAAAAGAGGTGTACACTATGCGTCTCCTAATGAATAAATTGTCCCTAATCACTATTAACCTATCCTATCGAGCTGAATAGCAACGTTAATTGGTAACATGCCGGCTCAATTAATTAGAGCATGGTCAGCGACCACAGTGTAAAATTGTTTATGGCGGGAAGAAGTGATGCGTATATTGTAGCTGTTTAGTATCTCCTAGAGTACTGCGGTCCAGAGTATTTACAAATAAACAAAACATATCAACTGGATGGCTAACTGCCATATACATAACTAACCAAGACAATGAAACAATATCACAGTTTATATAAATGATTGAATGAGGTAGTTAGTGTAAGATATGTCAATAACCTAAACGGTGCAGTTAGTTAAAGCACCCACAGTAAATAAGGATACTATAAACAGTAATAAAGAAATCATAAAATGCGGTCCTAAGACCTGACCGTTACCTATTAGTCATCGGTACCCTATACGGAAATAAATAAGTATTAGATACATAACATGTATAGTTACTTGAGTACCTAATAGTTACTTGGACAGAACAGGCTGCTACATTACCGAAATTGAAGTTGACACGTTCTCTGAGGGTGGAAGGTTTCCGCACGCAGATCTCTGCAGCTGGTTTATGTAGGAGGGGCTCCACATGCTGAATCTAGGGTAGATACGGTACAAACTCAGAACAGTAAAAACAGAGCAATGAAGTAATGTCTATAACTAAATCATAATTTATACGGTAGTGAGAAAGTTCTCCATCCGGTGACGGAAGTATAAAAGTTAATCATAACCCATTAACAAAGAGGGTTACTTATATACTGTAATTAATGCATGTACATACTGAAGCACACGGTGCGGGGTGCGTCACATAGCTCCTGTGGCGCACCAGGCAATGTCTATTCGACTGAGGTCAAAAAGTAAAGATTATCACACACGACATGCAGTGCGGGGGTTAAAGTCCACTTTTCTTCATGGTCAGCAGATCCGGCGAGTCATCCACCAAGAAACATCCCTGCTCTACTCCATGTAGAATTACATTTCGGGATGCAAGGGCCCTTCCCACAGAAGTTCCACTTGGTGTGTTTTGGGGACGAGAAAAAAATTATTTTGCTCTTGGATGGCCTTCCGGGAGCATCCAAAATTTGACGTAGTGCGGGAAGTCAGAGAACTGCTTTTACGTGCGGGTGAGCTGAAAGCCGCAAGGAACTGCGGGGGAGGTTAGGTATTGTGCTATCTGCAGGTGTTCCGGTCCACTTGTCTAACCCGCACCTTTCTCGACAGTTCTCGACGGGTCGGCCTCCACGCTGACGATGCTCCTGATCCTCTAATTTCAGCCCCTTTTATACATGCTGGGATGTCAGAACTGGCTGCTTGGACCATCAGTGGCCGCTGCACCGGCCAATCAGTGTACTAGAATACCGTGACGTATACACAAATAACTAAGTATAGTTATATATATATATATATATACTGAACCAAAAAAGTTTAGCAACACTGAGAATATTACTGTATAAATGTTATTTAACAAAAACAATAAATTAATTCAAATATTTATTTAAGTGATAGGTCATTTTCCAATTTGAACAACAGTCTCTTGTTACTGTAATGCTAGCATCGCACCTTTAACACGGCATCATTCAACGGAAGGGTCCAGTTTAAATAATGACGCTGAGCTGTCAATACTGGTTGTGACCTCCGCGCCCATTAACCACCGCCGTACATCGCTTTCTCATGCTTAGAATTAAGCACCTGATGTCACGAAGAGGAATCGCATCCCATTCCTGGAGCAGTGCGGCTTCCAGCTCCCGCACGTTGTGAAGATGTGGATGGTTCTCATGCACCATATGGCAAAGAATGTCCCAGACGTGTTCGATAGGAGACAGGTCCGGTGATCGAGCTGGCCAGTCCAACACCGGAACGTTGTTAGCCTCAAGTAAATCACTGGTGACCCTAGCTGAATGAGGACGGGCGTTGTCTTGCTGGAACATAAAGTCTGCATGATGCTGCATAAAAGGTATGACAACAGGGGCGACAACTTCTTCACAGTAACGTTGAGCCGCTAAATTTCTGCGAATCACAATAAGATCTGTTTTGCCATTTTCATGGATTCCAGTCCACACCATGACACTGCCGCCACCGAATCTGTCGCGCTGAATGATGTTGGCTGCATCATACAGTTCCCCTAAACGTCGCCAAACCCGTTGCCTACCATCCGCCACATCCACACAAAACCTCAACTCATCACTGAACAAAATGTGGCTCCATTGTTATGCACGCCATCGCTGATGAGTTCTTGCCCATGCAAACCGATTCTCGATGTGACGCTCTGGATGCGGAACAGCAACAAGTGGACGACGGGCATGCAGTCCAGCATCATGGAGTCCGTTTCGCACAGTTTGTGCATGCACTGTAGTGCCAGTAGCGGTGTGCAAATTACGGGACAGCCGCGGCGCAGTCTCAAACATGTGACGTCGTGATGACGTCACTAAGTAGCGGTCTTCTCGTGGTGTTGTTGCTCTCGGTCTACCAGATCGTGGTCGGTCATTAACATGTACAGTTTCCTTCTCACGTTGTTGGAGACGGGGAAATGGTTGAGGCGTGAACATTAAAATGTCAAGCAACAGCGCGAACGCTCTGCCTATCAGCGAGTCGTCTCATTGCTTTATCGCGCTGAATTTTTGGTAGCCTGGGCGGCGGCCCATGTTCGATAGGGTAAACTTTGAGGTGTTTTCTGTTAACGTTCGTTATCTGCTTTTGCAATATCATGAATTTTTGCCTTCGCTACCCGCCAATGTGGGCCAGTGCATGCATGAAAAATGCATTTTTACATGCAGTAAGCATGCGGCCGAGAAATGCAAGAAATGATTTGCATTTCTTCATGATCAGCGAGACATTACATTGACAAAACATGCCTGCAAATTTGGTTATAAATGGACGCAGAGTTTTAATGCAACAAACCAAACTTCACTGTTGCTAAACTTTTTTGCCTCAGTATGTGTGTGTGCATGCGTGCGTGCGTGCGGTCGGGCGGGTGGGCGGGCGTGTGCAGTGACGTATTGGGTCACGTGTACACAAATCACTGTGTATCTATCTATGTATATATACGTGATTAAGACGTTATAGCAATATTTCCAAGTATAATTTAACTGAGAACAACGAAAATGGGTAAATTATAAGTATTTACGGGTACCTTCCCGGTACACTAAGTACACACTCACTCCCAAATGCGACACACGCGCTGTCGAAGACGCGGCCTAGCGTGCATGCGCACCACGCGTTCGAACGAACATTCGTTTTCGACGAAATGCCTCTCATATAGGCTTATACACACTTACTGCTCTACCCAGGGGGCGTGCTTCGGAACGAATCCAGCATGGCCGGCCCGTACCCAGCCTTTGCTGGGATGGCCGGTACCCGTCCGGTCGATCGGCGCGACACTGTCAATCACATAGATTGACTTCGTGTCTTGCAAGCTCTCCGTCGATGTTGGGACGAAGCTATGCCTCTACTTTCAGATTTATAGCAAGATTGAAGTAGGCACAAATTTGATTTTCTACCTAAAAACCAGCAGCGAACATAACAAGAAATCGCGGGTTTGTGAGTACGGCCTCCAACTGCGAAGCGATGTGAGTGGGCGTATGTTAGTATGATGACTGCCCCCTGTTAATCGGTATATCTGGACGAATTTCAGAAAACCCACCGCAATTATAATGATAACCTCATTATTAGCTTGGAGGGTCAGAGAAAAGTCTCACTTATAGTCCAGGAGCTAAAGCTAGGTCAGAATCGTGACGTAGCACACCCAGTATTCGGAAGGTCTGACACTTGCTGTGGCTTGGGGGACATGTCCCACACATTTTAAGCCCTGTTGTACAAACAAATTGTGATAGCACTAATTAGTTATCCTGATTTCTTTGCATAGGGGCTCTAGGCTTTGGCTGTATCCACAGTGCACAACGATATAAGCATGATCGTGTCATAACTCAAAGTAATATCGTATTAGATTCACCATATATGATATTTAGACGGATATCGACCTAACATATATCCAACATACATTTTGCATGCATATACTAAAGACGAGGGTGAAATGTGAAGGTTATATTTTATGTATGTATACTAACTCCATCATAGAATCTGTATATCCAGCTTTACCACTGTTGACAAAGCACCCAGGTAATGGTGGTTGGAATGAGACAGATGGATGTGGTGGTAATCGGTGCGGAAAAACAAATTAAAATGAATACTACACCTCACATCGCTCTCATTGTCATTGTCTACATAAAATTCAAATTATGCCTGTAATTTTGTAATTTGACATCACAAGTAAACTGAAACTTTAATTCACTCATTTTCTCAAATACAAATCTTTTTTTGAAAAGCAAATAAGAATGCATGTGGCATTTTATGAATTTGTATTCATGAGAAAGGTTGTTAATACATGCCTTGATTAATAAAGCCTAGTATTGATTTAATATATATGCACACACACTAATTACATTTGTGAAATAATTACAAGTGCTATATAACTAGGAATTAAGCAAATATGGACAGTGATAGTTGTGACGAGGAAGTAGCGTTTCATCTTCTCCCAGCAAAGCGTAACAAAACGACACAATGGACTCGCTGTATTATTTGTCAAGCACATAGTAGTGAAACTGTTAGCAATGCCACTGAAGTCGGCATCTCAAAGTTCATAGAGGCTTTCCAACACCGGGAGGATGACGTTTATGAAAGACGTAACTCAAATATTGATCAATTAAAACAACTGGATATCGTGTGGCATAGAAACTGTTATGCTAAATACACAAGCAAGCACAATATTAACTTTGCGAAAAGACGATCCATGACACCACCAACTCCTATGCCTCTTGATAAACAAAGTCCAGAAGAATCGACAAGTTTGGCTAGAGCAGCAAGATCGAGATCATCCCCGATAAACTGGGCAATGTGTATGTTTTGCCAAAAAAAACCTCACAAGAAAGTCAAGAAATTATTCTCAGTTTCTACATTTTCCGCATGCCAAAACATACAAATTGCAGCAGAGAAAATGGCGGATACAGAAATGCTTACCAATATAAGAGGCGTAGATTTAATAGCTTCAGAAGCCAAATATCATGAAATATGCCGTGCACAGATATGGCCTTAGAGCAATCGATTAATTTGGATTCCAAAAAGCGAGGTGGTATTATTGGAATAACACAAAAGCCAGGAGCTCTGGAGAGGTGGTTTTTAACTAGCCACGAGAGGGCAGCCATAACAACGGTCACAAAGCAAATGTGTGGGTTACAAGATAGTCACATGTTTGGAGTACATAAGGAAATGGGGACTAATCGAATGAACAGGGATGAAACCGATCTGCAGAAGATACTTTCCATGTTCTCATCAGATATAATGACCAATCCCTTTAATATTGCAGAAAACGACGACAGCGAGTGTCTTCCGCTTGTAAACATTGCAACTGGCGTGGTATTCCCTAGTGAAATCGCCAAGAGACTTGTTTCTGCCTGTGACATTGGTAAGGAGATTATGGAAAATTTTGTTCAGGAGCGGCTGGACACTAACACGAGAAGCTTTTGGGACACGTTGCCACACTTAAAACTTAAAACATTTGCCAGCCTAGCACAGAAGAAAAAACTCAAAACAAATGATGAAAAAATTCACAATGTGAGATCTGACCGCGAACTATTTGGTCGATTAATTATTGCCGCAAGGTCCAGAGATGTTGATTTAAAACTAGTGATGACGTATGAACTGTCTGCTGTTCCACTATCATTGTCACATACGGATGGGACTCTAAGAAAGAATGTGAAAAGTGTTTTGTTAAGTGAACTAGAAAAGGAAGTAAATGTTGATGGACGGCTTCCACCTGTTGACAAGACAGGCGCAACAGCTTATTTAGTAGATGGCATGGCAATTGTGCAAATGGTTAAAACTGGAGGTACGTCTACATTTGGAGAATTGGCTGATAAATACTGGCACATCTTTACAGTTCCACTGAATCAAGAAGACTGCAACAGAGTAGATATAGTTTTTGACAGATATGATAGACTGGAATCTCTCAAAGCGGAAGAGCGGCTAAAACGTGGGTCATCAACAGCATTGGAAGTAAAGATTGCTGGAGAAAATACTCCCGTTCCAAAGCAATGGGCCAAGTACATCAGCACTCCAAGCAACAAAAGTAACCTGGTTGCATTTCTCAGCAAGCGGTGGCGTGATACTGGTCCAAATATGCTATCTGCCGACAATTGCGTCATTCTTGCTGGTGGCTTTAACGATGGAATGGATGTTGTTGTCATTTCAGCGAACAATTCGTCGTATTTGGAAGAACTTCGATCAGATCATGAGGAAGCAGATACGCGTATGATGTTGCACACGCTACACACTTCAAAAGACCACATGCGTGTTCTTATACAGTCTCCTGATACAGACGTGGCAGTACTTAGTATATATACGTATCGTTCGCTTCACTGTTCTGAACTATGGTTCCGTACGGGCACAAAGGACAAATTGCGATACATACCAATACATACAGTTGCTCAAGTACTGGGCCCAGCTATCTGTCTGTCTTTGCCTGGGTTTCATTCTCTTACAGGTTGTGATAGCACTAGTGCATTATTTGGAGTCGCTAAGAGAAAAGCATTCAATCTCTTAAAGTCATCTGAATGTCATCAGCTTAGCTTAGCCCAACTCGGCGAACATGTTGACTTATCACCGAATACTGCAATTCTATGTGAGAAATTTGTCTGAGTTGTATACCACCAGGGATGTGGGAAAGACAGCTGATGAAACCCGTTATTGGCTCTTTTGTCAAAAGAGACAAAGAAATGAAAATCTTCCACCTACATCGAATAGTCTAAAGCATCACACCGAAAGGGCCAATTTTCAAGCTCTTGTTTGGAGACGTTCATTGCAAGCTGTTCAGAATCTTCCATCTCCAAATGGACATGGCTGGAGTATAGTGGATGGTCTACTCAAGCCTGTTCTAATGTCAAAGGATCCTGCTCCATTTGGATTAATTGAACTCACATCATGTAGATGTCAAAAGTCTGCCTGCAAAAGAACAGATCTCTGTCAATGCAAGGCTAACAATCTACTCTGCACTGAAGCATGCCTTTGTATGGGAGGTGAAATGTGTGACAATGTTCAGCATACAATTGTCGAAGATGACTCTGACACGGATGAGTAACATTCTCTCATTTGCTCACGTGATAAATATGTCCTGCCAGCTTGTGTAGACATGCACTGCATGTCAGTTAAAAGTTTAATTATGAAAAATGTAGAAAACATGGCCATTGTTGTAGCTAAGGTATTGCTAGTCACAAGAAGACCTAAGTGCCCCAATATGTACAAAGCAACATACGGGTGTCTTAAACGAGGTTGATTATGTATAAATCTGCGATATACGATCACTCCTTTCCATTTTGGTTAAGATTGTATTGATATAACATGCGCTTAAGTTTGTGAAAAATTTACCATTGTGAAAATTGTTTGAGAGCTACATTCAACACCTATTGTAAATGGGCTTCTCACGGGTTAGTGATACCACAATTTTCTTGTACAACACGGCTCAGAATATACCCAAGACATCGGTCTAGCATAATATAGAGACAAACCTTCTGAATACTGGGTGTGCTACGAAACCATTCTTCTAGACCCCTTTTGAAAATTGGCTCCCGGACTATTAATACACGAACTTGAGAATAATACCGGCGACAGATCGATGTTATTTGCTTTGATATTACATTTTTGACCAGAGGCTGCCACCTGCGTCTATATGTACAAGAGCCGAGAATTGCGTTATGTCGCAGCCTTGACAGCTAATTACCGGGACATGCTACACATGGGTGTTGTGCGAGTTCATTATTGGAAACTGATTTGACATTTTGTGAGTCAATTATAACACTGATTGTATATGTGTCTGTATGTCTGTCGCTTTAGATCAGTTTCCCTTATAATCTATGGTCTGCTTAAGCGTGGCACAGATGGTCCAGTTTTCTGACTTCCAACAAACAGTGTTTTGTGTAAATGTTTCTCTTGAGCCGCACGCGTGCAACAATTCCAGGCTAAATTCGTCTTTCTCTCTTGACCATAAAAAATCATCAGACTTCGCCTTCATCCACAATGTGGGCCGCTGATTAGTCAATGATAAAAAAGTATTTTGCAACTTTGTTAGCAAAGACAGCAGACGGCCAACAATGTTTCGCTGGATACTGCACACGAGAGAAGTGTTAGGCGATATTAAACGGGTTTGATATCAGAAACATTTTTGGCGAGCAATGTTTTGATGGATTATTTTAGCGCAGACGGCCAACTTTTTCTGCGAACCATAGTTCTCAACAATGTTTCACATAAAATGTTGGCCGTCTGCTCTGGCCTTTGTATAACCGCAGTCCGTCCATCGGTCAATTGGTATGTCTAATTGTCTATCTATCTACATGGGCGTCTGCCTTCATGACATTAAAGCAACCCAAAGTTAACAATACATTCCATAGAGTTTAATACAATGGATCGTTAGGTAAAGAATACCTGTATCTATTTAAATGATAGTCTTTTGAAACTAAATCAACCGCCATATGATAGCCACAACTCTCCATTAAATAAGGTAAATAAATTGACCTTTCCGGTTTTAGCTATGCCTGCCCATCTCTAGCTAAGCTCCACCCACACCCCGCTCGTGTTGGGATCGATGGATCTCTGAACACCATGACTATCAATTTCCAAAAAACCTACACAAGTAAGCTGTTGAATATTTTGAAACTAATTCGACTGGGTGCTGTTGCTGCCGAACAGCATGTTTATTAAATAGCAAGAAATTACAAAGACATACAACGTGTCGGACTGTTTAAGATTTGATGCCGGTCTATGTGGAACCCTTTGTGACGTACTGATTGTGACGTCATCATACACGCGCTGAGCTGATTATGACGTTATATGAGGTCAGATGATGGATGGGTGCTAGAGAAAGGTGAATTACCAACAACCTTGTCTTATTAACTCTCTTTGGAAATCAGTTTCCAAGAAATGAAGGTTGAAATACGCATGCTGGTACAGTTAGATGACTCTCAGAATGCTTGTGCTTTTTGACACGAGCTCACCAGAGAGATGTTAAGAACTTATATTTCATTTGGGGTTGAAGTGGAACTAAATGACTTTTTGTAATTTTCTTTAAAGGTTGAACGCTACATAAGAAAAAAGCACTTGACCCTCGCAATGTTCGTCATCAATTTGGCTAATACTGTTGATGAAACATAACAGACATGGCTCAATATTTTAGCAACGCTCTTCAAGTTTAAACGAAAATGATTCTGTTTCTGTAACAATTTCCATTTATGTTCCCAAAATGACGGATGTGCTGTCTCTCAGAATGCTGGTTTTTCGCAATAACATATTTCTTTGCCAAAAACATGTCTGTTTTCTCATTCCATAGACTAAATTAAACTAAATTATGCAATGGTTAGTTTAAAAAAAGATCATAAAATAACAAAATGAGCAAAGAAACAATAAAATAGTTGATTTTTGTTTTACGGATAATTTTCAACACCAGTCTTTGTATTATTTTCAGGTAAATACAAAATAATGTCAACATTTAGCGTGGTAATTATGACGAGGGTACGCTGCCATCCCTCAAGTGGCAATTACAGAATCCATTATTAAGATATAAATACAAAAGTATAGCAAATTAGTGACTCTGTACAATTACTGCAGTATTACATTGAGGCGAATTGGAGAGGTTAATACTTTACTCCAAACAAGGAGGTGTCCCTTGTGGAAAAATACAAACTGACATTCTTTTTAAATACCATCCAATAGTTATGGAAATCCAATTGAAATTACCACCACCCCCATTCACACCATTATAGGTAGTTGATTACTAACTCCACCACGAACACCCCCACCCCACCCCACGCCGTCGCCACCCGCCATCTATCCCAATGCATGTGCCTCTGTTTTTCATGAAAACCAAAACATTGTTTGATCTTCTGTCTGAGAAACACATGCCAGTTTCTGTTATTTTATTTCCTGTTGGCACGATAGTTGTTTACATTTAGAAAAGATGTTGCTGAAATTTGTTGCTATCAAAGACGGCATCATCCTTCAGTAACAACATTGCCAAAAGGAACACGCTTTCAAATGTTTTGAAAATCTATTTCTGTGAACAGTACGCCATTATATGCACCAGTACGGGCCAAAAGTCACAGCGTAGTCTCACGAGTGTTTCACGTGGTTGGTGCTAGTTTACCAGAGCAAACGCCCGTATCGAGGAAACCTTATAGGATAGTGAGCTTTGTTTGGTTCCGAAGATGCAATTTATGGGCGTGCCTTTTAATTTTCTTTAATGGTATTGTTGATTTTCTATGAATCGATCCTTCGAAATAGCCTATGCTAACTAAACGATACAGCCATAATGTGGCTTTGATGGCGGTGGTAATGTTATAGAATTCTCTCAGTTGTTGAGGATTACCACAACAAACAGCAGACAGAGGTGAGAATCAAAGACACGCAATTGAATATAAAAGAGCGCTTAGACGCACGTGAATTGTTTTACCACAAAACATATATATTGTTGAAATTGGTTAGAAACCGCGCAGGAACTAATACTTTATTTTACTGTAAGATAGGTGTGTTGTTACATACTTCATTATCATTTCTGTGTTACCATGATAAGGCCACGACTGTGTAAATTACACGACAACGTAAAGGACCTATTTAATGTTCACACCATATATGCCAGTGCGATCCATAAGAATAAATTTATTGATTATTATATGAGAGATACTATTAG
This sequence comes from Chaetoderma sp. LZ-2023a, assembly GCA_034401795.1. Taxonomy (NCBI): domain Eukaryota; kingdom Metazoa; phylum Mollusca; class Caudofoveata; order Chaetodermatida; family Chaetodermatidae; genus Chaetoderma; species Chaetoderma sp. LZ-2023a. Next base: position 172,108,638 of record CM067359.1, read on the forward strand.
ACTATGTCAGTTTTCAGAAAATGTTTACCATGGAAGAAATGCGCGTTAACGGCTGGCATACATACTTACTAGAAGAATCAAGATGTGATAAATCCAAATCTGCTGTATGCCGGCTTCGGTTTTGAGGTATTAACCCTCTAATGCTTAAATCAAAATGGCTGCCAGATTACACGAGTATTGCTAATTCTCGCGGCATTCAATTGTGCATTTTAGTGCCAGTTGCAAATGGAAAATAATTATGTATGACAAAATAATCTTTATATATCATATTGTTAGATTATTAGAGTGTAGCATGTAAACGTGTTAACCATTTTAAATACAATCGGACCTGTCTATAATGGGCACCTGCATTTGTTATCATAAGATGGGTGCTCCTTTAGGCTGTTGGGACTCAGATCAAACACCTCAAAGAACCACTATTTTATGGATACATATACGTTCTATGGAAGAGTCCTGTACTAAGTGGTCATATGTCTTTAGTGACCACTTTGCGATGACGTACAGTACATCTCAGAAATAACTAAACAGGTTTCCAAAACAAAAATCGAAACATGTTATTTAGTAAGAAATATTCTGTTGAATATTTTGAACATAATTGGATTGGAAGACATTGCTGCAGCAGCAATGTCTTCCAATCTAATTATGTTCAAAATATCCAACAGTAAACATATTTGCTTTGGCGACATATTACGTTATTTATGAGATGTGTGCTTGCTTGAGACTGGTTTGAGTTTCCCCAGGTATGTGAAGGGCTGACATGCTACAAGAAAAAGAATAATTCTTTTGGATTCTAGGAAATGCATAATATGCCAATGAGAAAGGAACAAAAAACGTATCATGCCCAAACGGGATGGGCTAAAGACAATTGATAACGTAAGGTAAATTAGACTTTGCGAAATAACAACCTCAGAGATGTAACAGATCGATTAACTGGATTATTTACAGTTAACCCAGGTCCGTCAATGTGTTGGCACACGGACCGTTGCTCACCATATACAAGCACAGATAAACTGGAAAGACTAAGAAAGGCAAATATAATCGAATGGCTTCACAGCGCAAGTTAATCAACATCGACAGCTCCTGCCCAGGCACCAAGATTGCCTCTACGAATTAATTCATCTAAAGTACATTGGAATGTATGTATATTTTGTCACCAAGAGGCCCAAGGAAAAACTATATTTATTCAAAGACTTACACGTTAGCCAGAGGTTTCTTGATGCATCAAAATATGACCAAACTTTAAGTGTGTGTCTAGCTTGTGTAACGATCTTACAGTTGCTGGTGATGAGCACTATCAAATTCCAGAGGAGGACTGACAAATTAGACTTTCCGTCACACCGTGTCAGGGGACATTTCTTTCATTTATCAACAGACAATGTGAACATTAATTAGAGCACGATGGCTGGAAAAGGGACCTTTATGCCACAAGTTGCAGAGTCAAATTACAATTGAATGGTTCCCACAGTCAGGTGGGGAATTTTCATCAGCAATGAAAGCTCAAGCAACATATATGACATTTATAATGGCTCGGTGATCTCAATGACTAAAGCCTATGCAAACTTCAATAGGATTTCCATATATACACCTGTGCAAAAGTTAAGCACCACCCTATTTTTACGCACATGCGAGGGTATATTCATGTGCTATGAAGAAAGCAATAGCATAAACATTTATGTACCCATCTATCTTAGTGCAAGAGGTAATAATGCAACTAGAGGAATGCTGATTATGATGGTGGGGAAACACTGTATGTTTTTGTTTGAACTTGAAAACGAGGCCTGAATATGGTTACGTTGACACAACTGACAACTATTGCCCTACAGTTGACACACGTGGCTAGATTGTCATTAATGGTGTCTGAAAACGAAGTTTAACATCTGTGCACGAGTTTGAGACTGTCATTATTAATACCGGGTATATCCACCTTGTGCCTGGATGACGGCCTGGACACGACGTCTCATGTTGGTCACCAACCGACTGATACGCCATTGTGGTATTCGTTGCCATTCAAGATGGAGTGCGTCTGTTAATTCCTGTAGGTTCTGCACAGGAGGATCCCTCCTTCTCACCATGTTTCCCAGAATGTCCCAGATATGCTCAATAGGGTTGATGTCAGGGCTCCTTGCTGGCCATGGTAGGGTTTCGATGGCATTCTGGCGGAGGTATTCATGCACAGCTCTAGCACGATGTGGTCGGGCGTTGTCATCCATGAATATAGGGTGGGTTCCAGGTGCATGACTTACAAAATGAGGGACCACAACTCTATCCAGTATGGAATCTTGATATCTTTGTCCATTTAGTGTTCCAGGTACAGTCAACAGATCCAGCTTACAATCAACTGAGATGCACCCCCATATCATAACGGAACCTCCACCAAATGGAACTTCTTCCATGATGTTACGTTGGTCGTACGCCGTGCGTCTGGACCTCCATACACGAGTTCGACCATATGTGGCATGAAGCAGGAACCGACTTTCATCGGACCAGTGTACCCGTCTCCAGGATCTCATGTTCCAGTGTCTTCTTTCGTTGCACCACCTCAGACGCTCCTCTTTGTGGTGTGCAGTGAGGAGAGGACGTCTGACAGGTCTCCTAGCTTTCATGCCAGCAGCATACAGTCTCCTTTTGACGGTAGACATTGACACTCTATTGCGCGTTTCCCATTGCTGGCTGAGCACTCTGCTGTTGGTGAATGGAGATCTCCTAACAAGGCGTACTAGGGCTCGATCATCACGGGCAGTAGTCTTCTTCGGTCTTCCAGATCTAGGCCTGTCCTTCACCTCGTTAGTTTGCCCATGTTTTGCAATCAAACGACTGATTACAGTATGGTTAATGTTCAGCTGTCTGCCAATCTCTCTGCATGACATACCAGTGGTATGCATGCCTATGATTTGCCATTTCACACGATCACTTAACCTTCGTCTTGCCATAGCGGTTCACAATCAAGAGCTAATTCTCTCTGTACAAATAAACCACGGTCATGAACACAAAATTCCTAATCTTGTCGCCTAAATCTGTATGTAATGTTCTACACCTCAAACTGGACTTTTACATAACTGAACACGTGTGCTGTTTCCCGCCACGCACGGACATCAAGCGGCGTGAAGTCATGCAGGCATGTGCATTTCGTACTTGGAATTATGTCAGCTAACGCGGGGACAAAGAGTATGGCAGCCTAGTTGTACCATCATGTTTCTACGTTCTATTGTTTTTGCTGGTGCTTAACTTTTGCACAGGTGTATATAATACCGGCTCCTGTGCACAAACTAACTACTTTGAACACAGTGGTACAGCGAGCATTGTACATTGCACAAACAATGGAACAACATCATGTTGTTCTAACTGTAGATAAGGCGCTTTATCCTTAGTTGATGGAATTCAAATGGCTAGTTGATCTGTTTAATGATGTTCAAATACATCACAGTGGCTGTCTGCACACTGCTATGAACTTCCATAGTGTTTTAGGTCCGCATATAAAAGGCTCTGGCCTGTGCCAGCTGTGGGTGCCAATGTTGCTCAACAAGTATTAGCAGAAAAATGTTATGCACTGTATGTGAGAGTCGGTAAACTCACATTCCAGGATCTCTGGCAAATATCGCTTCCCGTCCGCATGCACATCTTGATATTGTTGATCTGGAGGTACAAACAGAGCTCACCATTAATGGGACAACCTCTGACAGTGAACACGTTGCACTTATAATAGTGAAACTAATATGTGAGAGTATTCGGAAGCACATGATGGAGTTTTCTATACTACGGAAAGCTGAGGATCCAAATGCAGAATTCTGGTGGGAATGCATGCCTATGGCATAAGCTCTTAATACTTTTCACCATGGCACAGCGTACTGAATTATGGGATCTCCACCTATATGCATTTAGACATATGCTACCAAACTTCTTCCGATATGATCAAGTCAATTACGTCAATTGGGTACGGTCTATCTGTCGACGGTGAAGAGATTACCACCAAACATCCTAAATGAATTCCCGCACAAGCAAGTTTCACCAGATCAAAGTACTGAGTTCAACAGGATAGGGCAGCGGGGTGTTAGTAGGCATCACTAGGATAAAATCTGCACTAAGAAAGTGTACTATACCCTATAATCTCAGAACTGTAATAGCTTCGCAGACTAAGGCAATGCTCAAGTTAAACATGGTGGTGGGGTGTGTGTGAAGACAACGTGTACACATATAATGCATCCTCTAAAGAAAGGATGGTCAGAGATCATGATCATAAAGATAATCACACTACTAAAACAGTTTGGTGTCTTTCATAATGATGCTAAAACAATTCAGAATACAGTGAACAAGGATTTATCCACTCCTAATATCCAGGAATCATAGGATAGTGCTGAATGTTTCGGTTGTGACCAACTTGGCGTATTTGTTAGGAAACGACTCTGTGATGCTCCAGCGTGACCAACATGTGGCTGTGAAAGCTACCATCCACAAGAATAACGCTCTGACATTTACTTCATTGTACACAGTTGTACAGAACATCAAAGGCAAGCAGATTCCTATCAAGGTGGAGAGTGACGTCTTGCAAAGTCCCATAACAGTGTAAAGGACAGGGCGTGATGTTTACCTAGATACAATCCTGTTTCATGAGCTTATGTCTGTACCACTCTCTCGCAACAACCAAAATATTCTAACAGAAAATGTACTGACACAACCAACTCTTTCGCTTGTTGGGTCAAGCTATCTGCTGATTGACGGCCAAGCAATGGTGGTAACTTTTGGAAAGTCAACAGATGTTAAAACATGTGGTGAATATTATAACATATTTTCATAAATAGTATATAAGATGGGAATAGCATTTTTGACTGAACTGATGCCACATTTGACAAATATAGGAACGAATCAATCAAAGAAGGAACAAGGATTAAACACAAGAAGGGACTCCATCCAGTACGCTGTAGGAAAGAAAGTAGCTGGGTTCCTCTCCCAACTGTTTGGTTCAACTTTATGACACTTGAATAACACAAGGCGGATCTGGCTTTGCTGCTACCCAGCCAACTACTTGAGCACAGCCCTAAGGATAAAGCTGTTATTGTTGGACGCGGATTTGAAGAAGCTACAACAGTTAGTCTTCTGACATATCGCGAGATGTCGCCACACTTTAAGGCAATCATGAGTAGTCATACGCATGCTTGGTTCTGCACCGCATTCATGCCAATATGGAATCATTGTTGTGTCTGTGCGTGACACAGGCGTATTTCTGCTTTTACTAGCACATTACGTCAAAATTGGTTGTTCAACCCTGTTCATGAAAGCTGGGATAACCAAAAACCAAAAATCCGAAATCTATTCCAATATATGGGATACGAAAGCTAACACCTATCGATCAAGTTGAATCAATACTGGCCTTCAATCTCACGACTGGATGCGACACAATATCTAAACTCAGTGACCATGGCAAAAAAAGTATCAGGCCCTTTTGAGTAACCTAGGAAAAGTCCGCTCACAAAGGATATTCTTAGATCAGCGGAGAAATTAATCTGTATGATATATGGAATGGCCGATGTAGATACGTGTGATGAGGCATGGATCTGGCTGTTTTGTATGGGATCTGGACAGGATGCTCTCCCACCGACCTCAGATTTGTCAATTTCCATATTAGCGTTCACACTATCAAGCAAGTGTCTGGAACAAAGCTCACTATCCTTTTATGGACCTTCTCTCTGTAACAGATATAGTGTGGACATACACCGCTGGCGAGTTAGTTCCGCGTTTACTCTTGCTAGCCACCTATCCCGAACGCATGTTCTGAGATCCTGTCATGTGGATGTTCCAATGGATGGATCAGTAACCTCTGTATCTGTCGGAAAATGCGCCTAACATACATAGAAGCGTGCAACTGCATGTGGTGATGTATGTAGGAACCTTCATGACGATACAGAATAGATTATCAGCTACATTGATATACGCAAACAAATCCAGTATAATACATTCCTAAGACTTACTGTCATATGAACATGGTGTCGCTGTGCTGCATTCGTGACGAAACAACAATGATAACTTTATGTTAAGGCGTGCTTTCGGTCACTGAATTGTATTTTTGGTGACTACAGAATAAATGGGGCGACCAATATGAGTGAACACGGACAGTAGTCATGTAGTCACAATTTGGTTCGATGGTGAAATAAACTTTAGTTCAACTTTTAATTGTGTTATAGCTGTGAAAATATTCTAGTATAACGAAGATCTCGGCCACCTTATCAGATTGCTGGTCTATGGGGTGCATTTCTGAATGGAGGACCAACACGATTGACCACGGTTGTGAACAGTAATCGTATTCACGTGGTTATACTTTTTCTCGATAGAAGCATAAAGCTTAGTGCGCTTTTAATGCACCTTTTCAGTTTTAGCTATGCCGCGCCCATCTCTAGCTAAGCTCCACCCACACCTCGCTCATGTTGGGATCGATCGATCTCTGACCACCCTGACTATCAATTCCCAAACACCTACACAGGTAAGCTATTGAATATTTTGAAACTAATTTGACTGGGTGCTGCTGCCGCTTAAGGCAGCAACAGCGCCCAGCCAAATTAGTTTCAAAATATTCAACAGCATGTTTATTAAATAGCAAAGACTTACAAAGACATACAATTCATACAACGCCTCGGACTGTTTGAGATTTGATGACTGTCTATATGGAACCGGTTGTGACGTAATGATTGTGACGTCACCATACACCCACTGAGCTGATTATGACGTACACGAGGTCAGATGATGGATGGATACTCTGGAAAGGTGAATTGCGTTATGGTTGTGACAATGTTCGAGTAAAATGCATATCTCTGTAACATTATTAGACTATTGCTAAATACTGTGGATTTCTGAATGGGGGTGGGGGGGGGGGGGGGAACCAACGTTGTGCACATTATATTATTGTATCATATAGTCACAATCTGTTTTAGTATCGAAGTAAATTTTTGTTAAATCTTGTTAATTTTTATTGTGTTAAAGCTATGACAAAATTCTAGTATAATTAAGCTCTCGGTCAGTGTATTCGATTGCTAGTCACTACATGGACGACCAACATGATTGGACACGGTTGTTCTGCAATATATAATCATATGACATAATCACAATTTATTTTGATACGGAAGTAAAGTTTAGTTCCTCCTTTTATTGTGCCAAAGCTGGGACAATTTTCTAGTATAAAGAAGCAATGTAAACTACATGTATGCGATTCAAAGTCGAGAATTGAACATGATGGTCTCTTTAAACAGATGTTCTCTTAATGCAGGTGGTCTCTTAATGCAGGTGGTCAGCATAGCAGCTATGACTGTATTAAATAGAATTTTATAAATGATGTTGTATAATACATCTCAAATACAAAGTGGTATGGTTGATTGAGACCATCTACCTCATCTAGGATTGTAGTGATGTGTGCCGAACATTTATAGCCTCCATTTTGAATCGAAACGTCAAAATCCATCACAGCATACAGCATTTTGGAACTCGGCACACCTAAACACATCCAAAAATATTGAATTGTGTCCGTTAACACGATTTGCCTCTACCTCTTAACATTTCCAGATTATCCACCCATCATATGACGTCACAATGAACTGCGCGATGTGTAGAATGACATCATAATGAATGACGTCATGAATGATGTTGATAAGTACGTCACGAACGCATATTTGAAGACGGTCTATGCGTAGTTGTACAAATTGTTTGCTTTTACTATTTAATAAATATTCTGTTGAATATTTTGAAACTAATTTGACTGGGCGCTGTTGCTGCCATAGGCAGCAACAGCACCCTGTCAAATTAGTTACAAAATATTAAACAGCTTCCCTGTATAGTTTTCAGGAAATTGATATCTAGGGCATTTGGGGGATCGATCAATCCCAACACGTTGAAGTGTGGGTGGAGTTTAGCTAGTGATGGGCGGGGCATATCTACAAATGGAAAGGTTCATTATGTGCGGTATCTCACGGTGGACAGTCATACTTGCATTGGGTGTGGATATCCGGTTTAAATTAGTGTATATCTTTTAAAAACTATGGGTATTATGATATGATTATGGTGTGTGCATATATAAGTAACAACAAAATGCAGAACCATTTTGTGAACAGGGAGTAATTTTGTTGATTCTTCTCTTTGCTAGGTATATTTAGAGGGAAGGTTTGCAACGACAACCTAGGTACGCCGACATAGCGAGACATGGAATCTGATGGCCATCTCTACGTAAACTCTAATCAAACGAATGTATCCATTGTATTTAATCTAGGACTTTGGAGAATGTATGAAACCGTTCCAAGGTACTTATATAAAGAGATTCCCATTGGCTATAACCTGGTTGGTGTGTGTCTTAACATAATTTTGATTATTTATTTTTTAAAGTCCAAGAAATTTCAGTCCTACATTCACACTGCTTACAAGCATAACCCTGATAGACTGGCTGTGCTGTGCATCTGGAGCCAGCTATGCTGCCTTTGTTTGCCAAACTATGCCTTTCTCTGAACCAGAAGTTGTAGCGCAAGTCACGTGTTCTGCCCTAGTATTCATTCCTGCACTGGGAATGGTTGGGAGTGAATACCACATCTTATTTTTCACTGTACTCGGATTCTATCAGTTAGCATTTCCATTATCAGCACTAGTGAGGATTACAACAGGATTTGTTACCGAGGCTGCGTTCTCATCACAGTGGTAGTAACAGGATTGATTGCTCCTATGATTTATTGGCATAGGGCAATCGAGATCGTATATAACGGAGAGAACACTCGTGTCTGTTTCTCCATTGGGAACAGCTACTTGAAAGATCTGGGATGGACAGTTATGACTACAATCGTACCATGTACATTAATACCAGTTTTTCACATTGCGAAATTAAACGCCATCGCACGAAATAAAGAGGCATTAGGCGTGCAACAGGAGCGTAAGAATGCCGATACTAAAGTTGTTACTATTGTAATTATCATATTCTTTATTGCATGGATGCCAAGTCCGATATATATGGTAATACAAGGACAGCTTCTAGACATACCTTATGAAAATAACCTTGATAATTTATATATGGTGCTAGTGTTTATCACTATAAGCAATTCCAGCCTTAACCCGTTGGTATACTGCTTCGCTGCTAAATCTGTACGAGACGATATTATAGGAATGTTTTGTCACAAAAACAAGAATGTAATGAAGGAAACCGGAAAACTCGCGAAACTGTGAGAATAGTTTGACTGACATTAACATTGGGCTACGACAAGAAGTTTTCACTATTGCAGCTGTATGTTATTCCTAGGTTCACACAGTCGGAGTGCATGGCTACTTTGTAATGAAAGGCAAGAAACGCTGGCATAAAATGCGGGATTTGCAAATATGGTGACTGTCATTAAACTTGAAAGATATCAAACTGAATAAAGTGTATACACTTTAACATAGCGATGTACTAAATGAAATTAAATATAATCTAATGTACTGCCGTTAAATGCCAATTAATTATACCCTGCCCGTTGTGCCTGGTACACTGAGTCTGAAAGAGAAAATAAAAATCATGATGCTGTGATGGGAGAAACCTAGCCACTTTATCGTACCAACTAGAAACCATGGCATTTCTTACACAATTTTAACTAAGACTATTTTATAATGCTTGAATAAATCATATGTGATACGTCTGATAACAATCATATTGTAAAGCAACGATACACATGTATATAC